>CM022706.1:39788556-40364156 GCA_012295165.1 Asparagus setaceus | reverse complement strand
TAACACATTCATTCAATCAATAAACTTTTCGACTCTACAAAGATGGCGACCACGGTGGGAGCAACCATTCATTCGATGGTGGTGGTGGCGATATCGGAACAAGGTTGCAATTGGAACCGAGGTTCAAACCTTGGTTATTGAATTGATCGAGTAGTATGAGGAGTTTCTTTCCTCAGGGGCATCTAGCCCATTGAAGACCGCAAGTGTCGAGAGTCTCGTATGAGACTTCATCCCCGTGGCTGGCTGAATCCTCTCGGCGAACCTCGATAATCGACCTCTGTCTCTCAAGGACAAGGCTCCAAAGTTAACCCGGTAGAAGTGGGTTGTTAAGCAACCCAGTCAACCGGATGTTGTTAGCCAAGTTTTGGCTTACGGCGGCCTCGCTGCACGTGTGAAGACCGGACCTTCTAGCGGTCCACTCTCAGAGCGTGCCGGACAAAGTCGTGGCAGAACCAAGCTTCGCCCGGCGTGCTCGAGCTTTGGTCGTTGGGCGGATTCCACTATCGTCCAAAGAAAGTCAGCGAACCTCGTCATCATCACGGGGTTCATTCAAAACAAGACAAATGTAAGCCCGGTGCGAACCTGCGTCCACAAGGCGAGCGTCGCCTCAGTGCGAACCTGTCCACAAGGCGAGCGTCGCCCATTTGCGAACCTCGTCCACAAGGCGAGCGTGGCCCGGTACAAACCCGTCCAGTGGCGAACCTGCGCCTACAGCGTGAGGTCCCCTCAAAGGGATGAGCCTCGTCCAGAGTGGCGAACCTGCATACCTAGCGTGAGGTCCACTTGAAGGATGAGCCTGGTTTGAGTGGCGAATCTGCGCCCGACAACATGAGGTCCCCTCTAAAGGGGCGAACCTGCGTCCACAAGGCGAGCATTAAGCCCGGTGCGAACCTGTCCACAAGGCGAGCGTCGCCCGGTTGCAAACCTCGTCCAAGTGGCGAACCTGCGCCTACAGCGTGAGGTCCCCTCAAAGGGATGAGCCTCGTCCAAGTGGCGAACCTCGCTTACAGCGTGAGTCCACTTGAAGGATGAGCCTCGTTTGAGTGGCCGTCTGCGCCCGACAACATGAGGTCCCCTCTAAAGGGATGAACCTCGTTCAAGCGAACGAACCGCCATGAGGTCTCCTTTAAGCGGGGCCGAACCTCGGCGAGGCGGCGAACCTGTTCGCCAATATGAACCTGCCCGCGGACCAAAGGAAGCGGCAACCTGCGGGTTAAGCCAAACTTCGATTCGAAAGCCTCTCTCTATGAGGCTCGTTTTCAGAATCAGCGGGGTACACCCCCGATCTCGTGATTATCTCACTTTCATAGCGTGATGCGGTCAAATGCAATCTCATTCTTTGCTGTGAAGCTCATCTGCGTCGCGCCCAATGTTCATCGACACATCGAGCCGGTTTTGGCGATTATCGACCGTCAACTAGGCGGCGGTTTCACCATAAGAAACAAAGCGGCCCGCGATGGTCATTCCCTAGAGTGACCATTAACATGGTTGGGAGAAGCGGGAGCAAGACCCACAGCGTCGGAATCGTCGACCACGAATATTCCCGGAGGTTCGAGGCGCGTGTCAATAAGCTAGAGGTGCCCGAGTCTTATCTTCATCTGCGGGCGGCAATTCCGTTCGATTATAGGCGATTGGTAGGGGTAGACGAATTTGAGAACTTCGGCAGCATCGCTCGTCTCAACCGAACGAACGATTTGGTGGTCGGGCCGATGTCCTCATGGCGAGCGAGAAGAAGAGAGATGACCACGAAGAATTGAAGAGCAACAAGCTACTATTCTTGCGCCAAGAATCTATCGGCGTTTAAAAAATGATGGAGAAACTTGTAGGCAAGAAGAAGATAGGCGAAGGAGGATCAAATCGGCGAAGGCTACGAGGGGATCATGATGTCCACTGGTGTCATCGAGGCGGAGTCGAATCCGCGTACAAAGAGCAAGATCATGTGTTGCGGGATTTCCAAAAGCACGATGCTCTCAAACTCAAGGGCAATCTAAGAATTGGGGGTGGCGAGGCCATATCCTATAGAATGGGATGATGTCATTATCCTCCGAAATTCAAGCCGCTTAACCTAGTGCGGTTCGGCGGAAAAAGTTCGCCGTCACAACACATCTACTATTTCCAAGTGCAAACGGGCATATAGCGGTGCGATCCTATTATGACCCGATTATTCATTAGCACTCTTAAAAGTAAGCTTTCGAGTGGTTTGAAGGTTAGAGCCGGTTCTATCAACTCTTGGAAAGATTTGCAAAGGCTTTTATGGCCCGATTTTTGATGATGACGAGGTGTCTATGGCCACTTTGTTGGCGAAAAGCAAAAGAAGGCAGTCAATCGGCACTTCGTCAAGCGATTCGGAATCAATCCTTGCATTCGGGACCAAGTCTCAGGCGACATTCATCGCGATGTCGCGAGCCAACCTCTCGATTAACATACTTTCGAAGATGGGTGCGGTTGAAGCACACTCTTGGAGACTTGGTGAGGCAAAGCGAGCAAGTTAACATGCTTAAGAGGATAGAGGCGAGAAGAACCTCGGGACTATCGTTCTAAAAAGGGGTAATCGAGCAATTTTATGCCTCAAAATAATCGAAGGGAAGGAGACTCTAGGCTGTGGAGACTCAACCTTCTTCAAGGCCTTTAAGCGAAACCGAATGCCTCAGATAACCGTCCTATGAAGTACAACTTCAAGGATGATCAGGTTGTCGATCTTCAAGACTTTGCTCAAGATGAACAAGATCAGCTTAGGAAATAAAGAAACGGGAGGAAGCTTCAAGGACGGATGATCAAAATCTTGCATGTACCATCGAATGGTACACCATCCAAACAGTCATGCTACATCTTGAAAGACAAGATCAAGTCTTATTAGAAGCGGTGTTATAACTTCTGCGGGAGGATCGAGAAGGTAATGCACGCAAACATGGTGGCTCTCAATTTGGCGATTTTGCGAAATTCCAAGTGCGGGGATGGTGTAAAACCGATCCATCAGCGAAGCGAGTTGTGAACCGACCTCGGCGGCGGGAGGTACAAGGTATGGTCCCTTACACTCGTAGAAAGGAAATTATGAGTTCACCACGACTTGTTATCGGATGAACAATGGACTTCTTCAAAGTCCAAAGGGAAGACTTATGCGCCACCTCTGCTGGCGGGAAAAGAACAAATCGTCCGACAACTTTGTACGGCGTTGGCCACCGAGGTGGAAAAAGAGTTCTTAAGGAGTATTTGAGGTAACACGTTGGCGGGGAAAGTAGACTTTGTATTCATTGCTCTGTTGAACTTGTTTACAGCTTCGTTGGCCTACAACAAAATTCAAAGAAAGAAAATTTTCCTTTTATTTAAGGCTTACAATGAATACCAATTACAACTTCTTCTGTATGAACAAGCTTCGGATCTCTATTTTCGGGATCACCGCTTGCGTGAGTTCTTTACTGTGCGGGGACTTTTATTAGTCAGTGGACCCGCGCAATTCGAGATCTGGTAGAAACCAGTTCTAGAACTTCTGAGCGTAGAGGGCTCGTTTAGCGAAGGAAATGAAGCGCTAAGGGATCGCACTCACGAAGGAGAGGATCGCCAGAGCGGGTGAGATCTACTAGGAGAAATCACAGCGCTATCGAAGGGTGATCGTAGTCTGACCGGTTGCTTACCTCGCGATCGTGGATCGGCGTCGGCCCGAACTTCGTGCTCGCGGTTTTCCGGGACTATCGTCGGCGGCTCGTAGATCTCGCGAGCTCTCTCAAAAATATCGAAAAATCCTACCTCTTGAAAATGAAGACCCTCGGCCTATTTATAGGCAAATAATCAGAGGGGGTATGTTTGGCTGGTCGGACACCATTTGGTGTCCGTTAATGTCGATCTTTGGCGGACCCATATCGGGTTTCGGCGACGCCGTTTGGCTGTTGGTTGGTTTCGGACTTTTCGCGACATTTTGTCTCGATCTTGTCATTGTCGTCATAAGTCGAACTTCGATTCACTTGATTGGTTTCATCCGTCAGCGGTTCAAGTGACGATGGGTCGTTGTTCAAATCGATCGTTGGCGTTGAATCCGATCGATCTCGGCTGAAGCTTTGCTTGTTGGATTCATTCCATAACCGTAGCCTCGTGACTCACATGCGTTAAATCGACTTGCTTCCGCGGCGTTTTCGCGGCGTCGGTTTGTCGAATGGATCGTCGGTTGTCCACCCGTCCGCGAGTCTTGCTTTCGGGCGATAGCGGTTTTATAGCCTCTGGATACCCCTCAGCGTCTCGGTCACGATTCTTTGGCGATGGGATGCTTTGGATATGATAAACCCTTCACCCTTCAATGCGTGATGGGACTTGTGAATGACTTTGGCGTTTGATCTCTCCACTCCTTTCGGTCTTTCCGGTGCTTTGTAGGATTCTTTGAAGGTATTAAGAGTCTTGCATTTTTTGTCGACCGTTGTTGAGATCTTGGCCGGAAGTCGGTGGATAAATTCTTTTGAGATTAGCTCGATATTTGATTCCTCCAATCCTCTCGGGTTCTCCGGTGCTTAGTAGGATACGAGGGGTGTTCTGTTGCATTTATGCTTGACCGTTGTGAATTTGACGTAGGCGATTAAATTCTCTTCTGTTGACTCGTGTTGGTGAATTATCATCGGTTTGACCATCGAGACTCCCGTTGATCGGAAATCCTTTGCGATCGTTCATGGCGTAAACTATATGGGTTGTAGCCTTCTTTGCGGTGCAGCGTTGACGGCGTGCGATCTTCGTGGATCGAACCGTTGACGATAAATCATTAGTGGCAGCATTGGTTGGCATTGTTACTATGTTACTCCTTATTGAATACGATTATCCTCACGGGGAAGGAATTCTTCTTGGGATTTTATTCCAATTCCAATGATGACCAGGGGCCTCCGGTACAGTGGCATTGTCTGATGGGAGGAGTCCTTTCAAGGAAAAACGGCGTTGTCGTCAATATATAAGCCTTGTCAAAATTCCTCAATTTATCCCTCTTTGAGGTTCCAGTGAGGAGAAATTGAGGGTTATCGAATATCCTAAAAATATGGCAATATTTTCGGGAACTTCGTTAAAATTAGGAAGCGGTTTATACTCGTAATCCTATTTGGGTAGGATTAGGCGTAGCGTTGATCGGCGTCGATATAATCATGATCGAGTTATCCCAAGAATGTTTTTGTGAAAATATTCTAGGAACCTCGACAAATTAGAAAATAGTTTATACTCATAATCCTAGTTGAAGTAGGATTAGGCGATCGTTGATCGACGTCGATATAATCCGCTACGATCGAGTTATCCTAAGAATATTTTTGTGAAAATATTCTTAGAATTCTCGACAAATTAGGAAATAGTTTATACTCGTAATCCTAGTTGGAGTAGGATTAGGCGAGCGTTGATCGGCGTCGATATAATCCGCGATCGAGTTATCCTAGGAATGTTTTTGTGAAAATATTCTTAGGGAACTTCTCGACAAATTAGGAAATAGTTTATACTCATAATCCTAGTTGGAGTAGGATTAGGCGGCGTTGATCGGCGTCGATATAATCATACGATCGAGTTATCCTAAGAATGTTTTTGTGAAAATATTCTTAGGGAACTTCTCGACAAATTAGGAAATAGTTTATACTCATAATCCTAGTTGGAGTAGGATTAGGCGTGGGAGAATACTCGGGTAACATTGAGCGGTAACATCTCCAAAATCCTTCCAAATATTTAGGAAAGAGGATGGGTAAATTATTGAGTTGATTTGGATTCCTTTTAGATATCAATTGGGCTCCAATTAGAATTCCTATCCATCGCCAATTAGGACTCCTCATTCAAAGGGGATTGGGTTCATATGGGGTTGTTATAAATACCCATAATCCCTCCTTTTCTCGACCTAGGCGGCTCCCCTTTGGCTCTTTTGTTTTGTTTTCATCTCGATCTCGCCGTCTTATCTCTCTCAAACAACGAGGTATATGCATGAGTATTTTACAAGCCCCTTTCTTTCTCTCTTTTTGTCGCGTCGCGGTGATCACGGACAGCGAGGAGGAAAGCGAGGCGATGGAAGCGGCGGCGTCGGCGTAGGCGCCGGCGCCCAGGCCGGCGCTGCCTTGCTGGCGCCGCCAGCCGAGGCGCTAGCGCCAGCGCCCTTGCGCGAGCTGGCGCGCGCCGCCAGCGCCCGCAGGGGACCGTCAAATAGCCAGCTTTACTCGGAGGAAAAACAAAGCCGTCGGATGAGATCCCTCATGTCAAGGTTGAACTCCGTATACCTATTTGATGGCTGGTTTGTTCTTCATCGTCACGATATGATGGCAGCGCCAAAGCTTGCGAGATCCATCTGTCCCTTTTCTCCAATCCCTAGAGGAATGAAAATGGCAAGAAGTTTTTTAGCGTCTGAAGCGGCAAATCCACAAGGGTTGGGTCTTCTCTAGGTGTTTTCCTCGATTCTCCGTCGATCTGAGGAGTCTTTGATCGATGAGGAGAGACACAAAATGAACGGACTTTACTTGGCGTTAGGCACTTTAATTGGTTGACCAACATCCGGCCGGTTATCTTATTTCCAGTGAAAGCGAATGCTATATTGAGCCTTATTTCCCTTCGCTTATTTCGTCGGTTGATTCACGACCAACTTCGTTAGGAACCCGAACGAGAACTCGGACTTCATGGCGGTTTGTCGATGGTCTCCGGCGTGGGCGTAGGAGTATAGCGGGTTATCACGGACGCTAAATTTAGCCTCCAGTGCTGATCGTAAAGCTGGAGTTGACATATCTATCTGCGGTGGCTTTTGCCGCGGTGAGCTCGTTCTGTGAAGTCTCTTGGCCGCGGAAGGTGAAGAGCTTCGGGCTGATACTCGAAATTTGTTGGGGCCGAGCTTGAAGCGCGTCGCCGTGCGTAAATCGGGCAGTGTGATGGGGAGATTCGTAGTTCCGCGACCGATACTTCAGGAGATGACCAGGAGGAAGTTGCAACTCATGAAGAGCTCGGTACTCTCTCCTCTATTCTTATTATTCCCTTCCTATGATATCCTAGTCGACTCGATTTATCCTTTCGGGCATACGAGGCGAAGTCCGCCCTTGCAATGGGGACAAACTCCGCAATGGAGCTCCTTTTAAGCGAAAAATTTGGTTCACGGATCTGCACAGCTTCTCGGACCATTATCTTGGATTGACAAGTGAAGACTTCTGCCCGATTGATAAGGGTAATGTTTGGTGACCTAGTCTTCGATTATTAGGTTCTTTATGAATCTACGATCTCCTCACGTGCGGGAGAATTTGGTGGCGGCAGAATTTTGATTTTCCTCTCACGACCCGTAGAGTCGGTTTGTGGAGCAAGTACCGGGCTATGGCGAAGAACACGAAAATACCAACATAGGACTGGGTTGGAAAACCGGTACATCTAATATCGGTAATTTTCCTATCACGGGCGGCAACTTGCAAAGACGAAGCTTGTTTCTCGCAATTCTCATCTTTTTTTGGCTCTTATGTCGAAGCTTTTTGATGGAGGATTTCGAGGATTTGATCGATTTACCGAGGCGTTCCTCTTCTGGCGATATTGAGCACGAGTTAGGAATTCCTAGGGATATCGAGGCTAATTCCTTTGAAGGTATAAATCCCTTCGATAATCATAGGACTATTCGGTTTTAACTAATGCGTCTATGATTGAAAATGTCTCTGCTTGATAGCGGGGCTTCGTCACGGTGACATGAAACGCTATTCTTCAAAGTCGACTTCATGGCGTCGATATGTCGGACGTCGGGTTGAAATCTGTGAGGCTGTCGATCGCCACCGGCTGGCATTGCTTCGCCGGTTTCATTAGGGCAAGGAGTTGCGGTATGAACCCTTCCCTGCTTGATACTCATGTTGATTCTTTTGGTTTTGGGAGTTTTAACCCTTTTCTTCCTTTTCGCGGGGTCTAAAGCGACTCTTCATGACTTAGTGAGAGCTTTAATGTCGGCGGCGATCCCTCTCGGCTTATTATTGGTGGAAATCGTTCATTCTTTTCCTATTTAGCCATAATGATGGAGCACACTTCGGTACGGACTTTCTCTGCATCGGTTCGACCATTCCTCGATCCTAGGGTAACCACGATACGAGATCGCGGGTTATTGAGACTTGGCGGGCTATGCGGATGATCACGACCATTTGGAAGTTAAGCTCCAAAGTCGCAAGATTTTGAGGCGGCCGGGCTGTCCTCTATATAGAGCGAAACGAGCAGCTTCGCTGCTTGACTGGCGTGATGCCAGCGTTATTCTTTGGAGTTGAAGTTTCGAATCTGTGAGACCAGGTGCATCATTTGGAAGCTGCTTGTCGCTGAAGTTTCATCTTCGTGGGTCATTTTGATCTTGGTATGTCAGCCGGGCGAAAGGATAAGCTTCGAGCAGGAACTTGGCGGCGAGAGTCGATCATCTTGAAGTGGCGAAGGCCAACAAGGAAGAGACTCTTCGCGGTCATGTCGAAGTTCGAACTCAGCGAAGCTGGTTGGCATCGAAACTACGAAGGCTTTAGCAGCGAAAGTCCTTAAGTGAGCTTCAGCGCGGAACCGACAAGCTTTCGCGATAAAGTATCAGAATTAAAACAACAAATTTGTTCCCATAAATTTGATGTTTAAGGATTTGTAATCTCGACTTTATTAATAAAATATGTCTCTTTTCTCTTTTATGCTTTATTATGATTCTTTTATTTAAAGTGAAATAATTAACCATAATACTTATAGGATTTTGGCAAACCCTCGGTAGTGGATTTGATTACCAACTACCGTTTGAGTTGGGCTAGCGGATTATCACGGATCCGTTATGCGGACGTTGTGCTAAAGAATGAAACTCTTCTAGACTTGTTGCTATGATCTTGAATACATAGGCTCGCTACTCTTTTACGGGCAAGAGATCACGACAATGCGTGTGAGGCGTTGGCTTAATCCTTCTTAGGCTTAGGATGAAATACCCAGTCGAACTCACGGTGTCTTCTTCAATCGGCAAAAGACTAAACGGAAGCAGCGTGTGGCGTTGGCTTTATCCCTTCTTAGGTTTGGGATGAAATACCCGAGTCGAACTCGGTGTCTTCTTCAATCGGAAAAAGACTAAACCCGCAGCGGCGTGTTAAGGCGTTGGCTTTATCCTTCTTGAGGTAAAATACCCGAATCAAACTCGGTGTCTTCTTCAATCGGAAAAAGACTAAACCCGGCCGTGTTGGCGTCGACTTTAGGAGTTATGGCCATTGACCCTCAGCGGTTTGATTAGCCTTTACCAACTACCGTTTGAGTTGGGCTAGCGTCGCGGATTATCAGATCCGTTCGCGCGTGGCGTTGTGCTAAAAGAATGAGACTCTCTTAGACTTAATGCTACGATGTTGAATCATAGGCTTAGTCTTTTCACGGGAAGACTAGCAAACCTTGTAGCGTTAGCTAATCCCTTCTTAGGCGGGATGAAATACCCGAGAATACGGTGTCTTCTTCAATCGGAAAAAGACTAAACCGACAGCAGCGTGTGGCGTTGGCTTTATCCTTCTTAGGCTTGGATAAAATACCCGAATCAAACTACGGTGTCTTCTTCAATCGGAAAAAGACTAAGCAAAGCAGCGTGTGAGGCGTTGGCTTTATCCTTCTTAGGCTTGGGATAAAATGCCCCAAGATGAATCTTGGTGTCTTCTTTTCACGGAGAATGAATGAACCGATGTAGATTGATTGAGGTGGGAAAGAAAAGAATGTATTCTATTTCCCGAAGGTGGAAGGAAGGAGGATCTTGTCTCCTATCTCAGAGGTAGGGATGAACAGAGAGGAAGGTTTTGTATCCTATCTCTTGCAAGTGGAGAGGAAGGAGGATCTTGTCTCCTATCTCAGTAGGGATGAACAAGAGAAGGTTTTGTATCCTATCTCTTGCCGGTGGAGAGGAAGGAGGATCTTGTCTCTATCTAGGGTAAGGATGAACAAGAGAGAGGAAGGTTTTGTATCTATCTCTTGCTTGATGGAGAGGAAGGAGGATCTTGTCTCCTATCTCAGAGGTGTTAGAAAGAAGGATTTTTGTCTGTTTCGGTGAAAGAGAGACTAAAATGGGATCTCCATTTTGAGAATCTTAAAGATAAAAGCGAGGCGGGATCTCCACTCAGAATCTAAGACAAGAGAGGAAGAATGTATTCTATCTCTTGCGAAGAGAGGAAGGATGTGTCCTATCTCGGTGAATGTGGGAAAGGAAGAATGTATTCTATTTCCGATGAGAAACTAAGAGCGGGGTCTCCATTACGAGAATCTTGGAAGGGTGCGGATAGCTTTCACTTTTATAGGATTGCTAACGAGAATTTGAAAGTGGACCTCTGTTAGTGGAAGGAATCGAGAGGGCTTTGATGATTGGACGGGGAGATTTTTAGTGGGCCCGCGTCAATGAATGTCGGTGTGAGAAATTGGAGAAAAACACATAACAGGGTTATCCTCATGAAAATGAGTGAGATATTCTCGAGGAACTTTCCATCAAGGCGGGTTATCTGAATGTACTAAGGATAATACTTTAGAAACTTCCATTTATTGGCATTAATTGCTCGCCGATACATTGTGATAAGGCGATATGCACGTTTGAATAGGCGTGTCTATTACAAGCGGTCCTTCCATTGGGTTGAATTTACCTTTCTTTTGGAGTTGAAATTATTGGCCGTCGGCGGGCGAATCTCCCTCCTTAAAGGTTCTCGTCGAACTTTCTTGTTGAAAGCCCTCGACATTCTAGCTTGATAGAATTCAATGCATTGTTGAGCCTCGGCTATCATCTAACATCTCAAGCTCTTGAGATGTTTTGATGTTGTTCTTGGTTGTCATCTGCATCGAAGAGGCGTCGCAGTGGCGAGAATCGGATTTCCAGCGGGAGCTGCTTCACGGTAAACCCGAGAGAATGCGGGGTGGCTCCGGTTGGCGTCGTGCGGTCGTCGCGATATGCCGAGTGCTTCTCGAGTTTATCGTCGAGTCTGCTTGTTATTCTTCACAAGCCGACAAAATCTTGATAATCATCTTGTTGAATGCCTCGGCTAATCCATTTGCATTTGGATTATAGAACATCGGCGAGACATCTTGTATCTTGAACTTTGCAAAACGATGAAGGAATTGCGATGAATTAGGACCGTTGTCATGCACGATCCGTCTTGGGACACCATGTCGATATATGACATGGTGTTTGTAATTGATGGCGGTACTGCCTTGACTTCTTTTGAGTTATTGACCAGCGGAATGTCGGTGATCGCTAGAATAAACCGATCGCCTTTGGTAGAGGAGGAAAAATGGGACCTACAGCGTCCATTCCCCATATTTGAATGGCGGGATGTGGTGAAGGATGCAAGCTACGGAGGTGATGCATATAATTCGTGAATCGACCGCGTGGCATTTCGGCGTGCTTCATTGCGTCATTAATCATCGTTGGCCAAAGTAGCCCATTCTCTGATTCGATCGTAGAGCTTGGGACCCGGTACAGTGCTCATTCACCTTCGTGTGCTTCGAAGGACCTCCTCGCCTCTGTTTGAAGGCGCGGGAGTAAAGACCATCGTACCCCGGCGATATAACATCACGGGTCTACGTGTGTTGAAGAATCTTGGAGCTCTTGCGGGATTGACTCTCTCTTCCGTCTTACGGCGAATACCATGTAGGGCGTGTCGGCGATAGGCGCCCGATCGGGGCTCCAATTTGGTTTGGGTTGCATGTACCTCTTTGGTAATTACCCTTCATCTTCTTGTACCCCATTATATATTGATACGAAGAGTTGATGAGTCGGCCGTAACTAATTGCTCCGGTCTCCGGAAGGTTGTGCTAACGACACGACTACGCCCGCCCGGTGCATCTGCGTGGCGTTTGAAGCGTGGGATATATTCGATGAAGAATTCTTGAGCGAGTACGCCATTCGATTGCTACTTGATGATAGGAATTAGATCGGATTTCGACCCGTAGTCTCGGCGGATGCGACTATTAGTTGTGAATCGCCATGCTTGAGATATTGACCCCGGTTCCTTGGTGAAGCTAAGTCAGATAAGTAGCAGCGTTGTATTCGGCTCGTTATTGGAACAAGGTTGGTGAGTGAATAAGCGCGGGGCATGACATGATTCCCGAAATCAAGACAACTCGACTCGGTGGAGATTTTAGAACATCGAGGGGTACTTGCCACATTAGTGGCGAGAAGCTCCGTCAAAATACAATCGCCATATTTGTTGGTGCGATGTAGTGTTGACTTCACGAACTTCATCAGGAAGATCATCATATAGCTCAATGCGTCCGTTGTCGGGTTGGCGACCAAGAGATCATAATCTTGTCCTTTGACCGACTTTGTTGTTTGAAGTGCGGTCATGGGACAAGAGCAAAGCCCATTTGCCAGCGCCAACTCATTGAGGCCGTTTGGGTCATAAATATTGATTGGATTTCGTTAGAGACAACATAAATTGTGCGTCCGGCTAAATAGTGCGCATCTTACGAATCGCGAACACTAATGCAAGGCAGCGCTTCACCGACCATTGGGTATCGAGACTTCGCCGACTAATGTTGGCTCCGTATCTAGCTGCGTTAGGTGACGCCGTCGTTAGTCTGTGAGTAAAGCATAACGAGTGATCCGTTGCCTTGATGTAAATCGAGTGGTTTTCCCGACCGCGGTGCAACCAGAATAGGAGATTTGGCGAGATATGATTTGATCTCTTCAAATGCTTTCTGACCGGCGTCGTCCCAAATAAACGACACGCCCTTCTTGTTCAACTTAGAAAATGGTTGGCATTTCCCAGATAGGTTCGATATGAATCGTCGGATGTACGCCAATCGCCCTTGTAATCCCCTGAGTTCTCGCAGATTTCTCGGAGGTTGCAACTCTTGAATCGCCTTTACTTTGTCAGGATCGACGTGGATTCCTTTGTCGGTGGCAATGAAGCCGAGAACTTCCCTTGGACATCGAGGAAGGATTTGGCGGGGTTCAACTTTAGGCGATGAGTTAGCATGAGCTCGAATACCGTTCTAAGATCTTTGATGTGATCTTCTTTATCCACGGCTTTTACGACTAAATTCGTCGACATAGCATCGACCGTTTTCGAGATGGTCTGGAAAATTTCGTCATCGCTCGCTTCAGTGCGATGGCGCCGGCATTTTGAGGCGAATGGCATGACCGTGTAACAATATATCACCGATGGAAGTTACGGCATTTGTGTGCTTGGCGTCATCGGGGTGCATTTTGATCGATTGTAACCGAGAAACCATCCATGAATGACATTCTTTCAAATCCACCGCGTGTTGTCGACTATGACATCGATTGATTGGAAGAGGAAAGTCATCTTCAGACAGCGGCGTTGGTCTTAGTAAACCACAGTCCTAATCGAACCATTCTTCTTCATGGCCGGGACTATATTAGCCACCCAATCCGGATGTTGAATTTCCTTGATGAATCCGATTCTATGAGTTTCTTTACTTCGTCAGCGATTGCACCAAGATCTGTGGGCGAAACCGTCTTCTTGATTTGCTTGGCGAGTTTGACATCCACCTTGATGTTGGCGATGTGTCGCATTAGAGTCGAGTCTGGCATGTCCTCGTAACTCAGTGAATACATCGATGTACTCACGATTAGAGGCGATCAACTCTTCCTTCTCTTAGGAAGAGTATTGCGATGTTTATGAGCTTAGGATGCTCCTCGTCACCCATATTAACTTTGGACTACCTGGGTCCTTGAGTGGGGGTTCTCTTTGTTGAATCTATCCCCAAGCTCTCTGAGGTTGATGGATCCATGGGTCTTCCCATGTTGGCATATCTTCATCACTCTCAATAGTAGCGGGATCGTTTGTAGCCATATTTGACATCAAAGCCTTGAAAACTTCTCAGAGGCTGGTGTCGAGAATCCCAAGCCGAGAAGATGGCGAATGTCAGTCTCCCTCATCGGGTGGATTATTATCAATCGACCACGAGCATTCATCTTCGAGGAGGTATCGATCCCAATTCTATCATGTGTAGTAGTTATCCCCTCTTGGGACATATGCGCTTTAGGAGGACTCGAGGACCTAGCCCAAACATAGACCTTCTCCTTGTGTCAAGTCGTACCCCACTTCTTCATGATACCCGGTGTTTACGGACTATATCGAATGTGTGTGGAGGATAGGCCCATTAATCGTCTTCATCTTCTTCTAAGAAATGATTAGGCATTGGGCCATCTCCTTTCAGTAAACCAAGTCTTTTTACTACTTGATCTTAGGTGGGATGGCAGTGTTGTCCCAAGGAGTCTTAGGCTGCTTTGTGTAAAGCAAGATGGCCGAGTTGGTAAGTGCAACTTCGGATGCGTTGTATAAACCATCATCACCTCATTCAAAGACAAAGGGTACTCTAAGTGTCATTTATTGATTCATCGGCAATTTGCCAATTACAATGTTCATCGGCGATTCTTCATCGTCAAGATTGATTACAAGGGGTACAATGTCGTTTAAAACAAAACCACCACTATAATCAAGCCCGCCGGTGTCGGCTTCTTCGTGTCAGTGCCTTGGTAGATGATTGATTTAGGACTCATTACAGTAGAGGAGAGAATCGATAAAATAATTCTCCATCCTTAAGCGGTGTTTTGTCGCGACCCTTGTCTTGACCTCATTATTAGTGTATACATATTTGAGACAGCGATGAAGAGTAGATGGGACTATAGCGTTATTGTGGATCCAGGTCGAGACAATAAGTTATAGGAAGTCTGCGTCAATCACATAGCGGTGACTTGGACTTTAAGTCCCCATTTGGCACTTTATCAGGATTTTACCAAGTGGGCCGAGACCCGGTGTTAAATCCATAGATCATTGTGCTGTTGATGCCAACTTCTTGGAGGGGATTCCAGGTGATACATGGCGCAAGGGCATGATCTGGCCGGAACCGGATCGACTTGGATCGGTTAACTTCGGCGGAGCGATATACTGTGAAGTACAATGGCCTATCATGCTTGAATTCTTATGCGCATATCCTCCTTCGTAAAGCGATCGCGAGGGAAAGTGCTTTCGGTTGCCAAGTTACCTTGTTGTGCGGATTCTTCGTGATCGGCTTGTCGGTGAGAAACACCTCGAGTCGGCCCGAGCTTCTTGTAAACTTCGGGTTTCCTTTGACAATCGAACCTTCGTGAAGTTATCTGGCGGGATGTTTGCCAGTGAGCCATGGCGTGGCGGTATGGAGAGCTCGATGTTCGGTCTATCCCTCACTGTCAGGCGATTGAATGTCGGTTGCCGGGAGTTGAGCTTCACAGGTTGAGGTTGTTTCCCCTTTACTTCAGCTGCTTTTTCTTTGGCGGTCGTCTGCTTTTGCCCTTTCTCGCTTGCAGTGAGAGGATTAGTGGCCACCCTCGGTTTTGCGGTGTCGTTCGCGTTTGGATCACGGAGTCTCAGGATATTTGTAGCGTGATTAGGTGTCCACTCCTTGTGGCCAAGACTTCATGCTCTCCTTGAGCTGGAAAGTCGCCACTTCTTCGTCGTCCTTCTCTGGAATTCTTTGAGCGGCATGGCATAGTTGCCTTTTCCTTGGACTTCTTTTTGGCGAAGGCGTAGTCAGCGATCGTCTTCCGACAAGTCGGGGTGGACCCAAAGGATTTCTTCGTTTGCCGTGGGTGTGTGAGTGCGAGTCCCTTCTCCGTTGCGGTGAGGATCCTCATTCACCATCTTCATTCCTACCTTCACAACTAGTGTCGGTGAAACCAATCCAAAGGCGATCGAAGCTTATAGAGGCGCATTTGCTCCCACCTTTTTCTCTTTAGGGGTTTTGTAATGACTCAACATCGATCAAGGCACGAATCTTGTCCTTGAGATGGTAGCGAACTTTGTAGGATGATGTACATGCAACTGTAAGCCTGATGCCTTGAGATCTGTAACCTTGTTTGCCTCCTCTTGGTTTACAATTGGGGGCAAGCTGGATTTTGTTGTTTTCGAAGGTGCTTGAAGATGCGGAACCTCCTCATCTTTGAGCGAGTAAGTCTTGGAAATCTCGAGCGGAAGGTTCGATTTTGAGTTTGTTGGCGCCATTGAGGCTGCGATTCTTTGTGGTGCAGTTGTTGTGGCTTCTTTGTTGTGGTTGCAATTCAAATGTTTGATTGGCATCAACGGACTTATTTGGCTTTACCTCGCCACGTGGCACAAAATTACGTTTGTTAGGTGCGTTTTTGTTGGCCTCTTTGCTTTCTTCCTTCGAGGAACCTTTGGCTTGCTCTCCACGAACCTTCAAGTCCTTCCACGTTATAGATGGTGCTGTCCCCATTGCCTCGAGCACATCTATCGACAAGTTGTTGTGGCGGGTTTGGAGGATGAACTCCTCGTTATCGGATCGGCAATTCATCGCCTTGTTTGAATCGTTTGTGAAGGCGTCTCTTGTTTCTCAGATCCTTTTGCTTTTCGTCGAACAGCGTCCCAATCGATGCCGGTGTCGTCATCGAAATTGGTGAGGAAGCTAGACTCCATGTCATCAGTGTGAATGCTCCCGACTTGAGGCGGTACCAATCGAGCGACCCATGAAGGGTACTGAATGGCCAGAACCATCGGGGGCTCATTAGGAAATCACCCCAAGTGGGACTTGAAGTATATCGGTGTTGAGTTGGTGAACCCTTCCGTCAAGCGGCGTGAAGTTTATTAAGTTAAACTTTAGGGTATGGGATCGATTCCCACTCCCTAGGATATGGGCAAGGGATCTGGGTTTTCTTCACTTCTTGGCGGGGAGTTGATTTTGCTCTCGAGGTCTTTGATCTTCTCACTTTCATGAGCAACAACGTCGGCGTGGTTCAGGAGGGTTATCATCCTCTTGTGCTTCCTCACAGTGCGAATCATTGTCATCTTGATCGGCGTCGATCGCGGCTTCGATTCCCTCGATGTTTTATCAAGGCTTGGATCATTGGTCATGCATTTCCTTCATTGTTTGCATGGCCATATCCATCTCTAGCTTGAAGTTTTCCGTTGTTTGTTCAGCTTCCGTCTAACATTTTGGCCACTTGATGCAATGCGATCATAAAGCGTTTCTTGGGGGCTCCCTTCACTCGATACGGTATGATCAGGCGATTGAGCCAATATCCGGCGATATCATCCTCCGGGGTATCCATTTTAGAAGTTTGTGCGTATCTGGACCGTCGGATAGTCGGGACCATAAGCAGAGTTAACGTTGCGTCTTTGAGATAGCCGTATGCACCGGTTCTTTGCGATCATATTATTAGTGACCTCGGCAATTCATCTTTTCGGGATGCCATCATTGTGGAATGCCTTGACCTGGAATTGGCGTGTTGGCACTAATTCTCACGGAAGACCGAGACTCTTTACGAGTTTCTTGACAACAATTACACTCAGAAACCTTGTTTTGATAAGCTTGGAGCATAAGCATGGCGTGTTGGCAGGGGAACCTCTTGAGAGATTTCTTCGTGCCTGATGCGATGGTATGCTTCGTCGGCATGAGTGCGGTGATCTGCCGTGCGTCGGCATGATCTCGGGTATAGCAGCTTTCATCGTCGGATGAAAACATCTCCTCCGAGGATGGATAGCTTAGTAAGTAACCTCGACTTTCGTCGGTTATTGATGAAGTCCGTGGACTCTCGGACCGACTTCGTCGGTATGCAAAGGCTGTAGGAATCTTCTTGTCTTTGTGGAGCGACCCCGTATCGGGGAGTGACGTGATTCCTTTAGTGGACCAGTGATCCTTGATAATGGCAGTTAAGTGGCGAGGATTGGCCGGCCGGAAGTTTGAGTGCAGGCGCGGGAGGTAACCGGCGTCGCACCTGAAGTGCTCATAATTTTGATTTCGGCCACGGGAGGCGAAATTGAGCTTCTTTGGGCTTGGATGCCAAGTTTGTGGAGGTGAAGCGTCAGCGGACTTGGGCTTCCAAACTAGGAACTTGTTGGCGACTTCTTGGCGCCTCCTTCTTCAACTTCCGGGGGCTTGTTGCACCAAAGCCCTTGCTTGTCTGCGAGGCCTGGCGCTTCCGGATCACAGCTCTGAAGTGTGGAGCGGTTCCGTTTGGCTTCGGACCCATTAAGTTTGTCGGCGGCTGTAGAATTCGACTCACGATCTCGAACCGGTCGAGTTAACACGGATCTTAGATCCGCTTCGCGAACCCCATCCATTGATTCTTTTGCACAGGCGGCTTTTTTGCGGCGTTGGCGTCGCCTCGGCGGGCTCTCTTAGAAAGTCCGCGGCGCCGGCGGGAACTACCTCTTGAGGAGATAGAGGTTACGACAATTTGGCGTTTTGTGGTAGAGGAACACCGTTGTCTGCCGATCTTGGCGGCGGTGGTGGTGGATTTTCGCCTCGCGTCACGAGGCGATGGGTCTTCCTTGCGGCGGAGACCATCTTGGACTTCGCGGGGGCGGATGCGGGCGAGGAAGAGAGGTACTCCTCGTACTTCTTTTGGTCGAACTTCGAACTTCGACCTCTTCAATGGCCAGGGATCACGAGATCAGCGGTTGCGACGGCGGCTTCTTTGTTGAAGCCGTTGGCTCTATTAATGGTGCCTTGTTCGCGGGGAAAGTAGACTTTGTATTCATTGCTACGGTGAACTTGTTTCTGACCGTTGGCCTACAAAAATTCAAAAGAAAGAAAATTTGCCTTTTATTTAAGGCTTACAATGAATACCAAAGATTACAACTTCTTCTGTATGAACAAGCGGATCTCTATTTTCAGGGATCACCAAGCTGCGTGGGTTCTTTACTGTCTTGGGGGACTTTTATTGGTCAGGTGGACCACGGCGCAATTCAGATCTGGTAGAAACAGGTTCTAGAACTTCTGAGGCGTAGGGGCTCGTTTAGCGAAGAAAGCGAAGCGCTAAGGATCGCCTCCACGAAGGAGAGGATGCTGCGAGGATCGCGAAGGAGAGGATGGCCGGGCGGGTGAATCTACTAGGAGAAATCTAGCGCCAATCCCGAAGGGTGATCATGTAGTCACGACCGGTTTACCCTCGCTGTCGTAGATCGGCGTCGGCTAACTTCGTGCTCGCCGGTGCTTTCCGGGACTATGCATCGGCGGCTCGTAGATCTCGCGAGAGCTCTCTCAAAATATCGAGAAAATCCCACCTCTTGAAAATGAAGACCCTCAGCCTATTTATAGGCAAATAATCAAGAGGGTATGTTTCAACGGCCCAGGACACAAATGGTGTCGGCCATTCAACGAACACCAAATAGTGTCGGGTTTTACGGCGAGCGCGTTTGGCCTCTTTGGTTGGTTTTGGACTTTTAGCGACATTTTGTCTCGATCTTGTCATTGTCGTCATAAGTCGAACTTCGATTCACTTGATTGGTTTCATCCGTCAGCGGTTCAAGTGGCGATGGTCGTTGTTCAAATCCGATCTCGTTGGCGTTCGAATCCGTCGATCTCGTGAAGCTTTGCTTGTTGGATTCATTCCATAACACGTAGCCTCGCCGACTCACATGCGTTAAATCGACTTGCTTCCGCAGCGTTTTCGCGTCGGTTTGTCGAATGGATAAATCGGTTGTCAACCAAATCCACGAGTCTTGCTTTCGAACCTTGATAGCGGTTTTATAAGCCTACACACCGAAGTAGCGGCAAAGCCCGATCGGTGAGCCCAAGACAAGGGAGATCCGCTACAACAAAGCACTTCGGGAAGGACCGCTGGCTTGAAGGCCTTTCGATTCGATATTTTAGCCCAACTCTCCAACATCGGCGAGGATCACTTTATTCAAACTCTTACGGCTTTCTCAATCTACGAGCTCTGAGAAGCATTGGCGGACAAGCCTTTCTCGCTCATTTCGAGCTTCAGGTTTGTGCCCAATGTCACGAGGTCTTCAAGGGGCCAATACCTTGCATTACCTTCTCATCGGAGGACATGCAAGTGAAGAACCCAAGCATGATAGGCCATTATACTTTACTGGTTCGTTGGCTCTGTCAGAATCAGCAGAGCTCAAGTTGACGGGATGCATTGAGTATCATCCCATTAAGAATTATACAACATCTTGGGATACCATTGCATCGGTTGGCAACAACGGGAACCACCATCTATGGTTTCATTGCTACCAATTCGTCCCTTGGGCAAGATCAAACTCAAATGCCAAATAGGAGACTTGAAGGCGGATGTTACACCTTTCGTCATCGGCGGATACATCTTATAATTTACTCTTGGGTGGACCACGGATCCATGAAAATCGGCCGTTCCATCCACGTTGCATCGGTGCATGAAATGCGTGAAGCGAAGAAGGGATGGTTAAAATCTTTGTCATGAAAGGCAACCATTTAAAGGTGTGGAGAATTATTTTACCGATTCTGCCCACTACCTTGAGGAAGGCCAAACCGATGAACCACGGATCGAGGACTATGGCGAAATGAAGGCGACATAGAATCCGAACAAGAGTTGTTTTCAATGATGTAAAACCCTTTGTAATCGATCTGAATGATCACGATGGCGATATAGTCATTTTCAATGAAAATTATGATTTAGCTTACGCACGGGTGTTAAAAGTCATCTTGACTTGATGTCGAGAATTCTTCCGCGGTTGTATCTTTGAACCTACATTGCACATGCCGATTCCCGCGCTCATGACGACCCAAAGGCACTCCAACTCTTCATGGCGGTTTTGTGATACCGGCCGGGAATAATGATCGAGAAAGACATTATCCTTGGGAAGATCAATAAGCCGTTGCAAAATGAGTTAGAACAGCCCAAAATGAAAGAAAAAGAATCCCAATTTTCATATTTCTCGCCGACGGCACAACATTTGATGAAGAAAATGGGATATGACTTCCTTCATAAAAGGGTTTAAACTATGGGAAAGGCATCAGGACACCGATCCGATCTGCTTATGTCCCTAAGGCCACCGATGATTACTATCATAAAACTTCGTAAAGGGTTGGGATATGAGTCGCCACCGACTCATGGCATGTTATGGCCGAGGTGAGTCAAATCATTCATCTTCGGGCAGCTTCCCTCGATTCGACGCCGCAGTAGACATGAATTTAAGTCCACGATGGCCAATATGACCTCAGCTAGTCCAATTGAGATTCAAGAAGATGACCTCGCCACTATCACGAGGATCCGCTAAGTCAACAAATTGAATGCAATGGGAACATCGTTTTGAACAACGAGAACCGCCCGATGACAAAATAGTCCAAGTTAATATGGGGATGAAGCCAACCCAAAACCCATATTTATAAGTGATAGTTTGACTACCGAGGAAAAGGAGAACCTCATCGCTGGTAATGAATATATCGATGTCTTGGCTTGGTTATGAAGATATGCACGGCTTAGACCCTCAAGTGGCTATGCAGCCTTAATATCAAACCGGTGCTAAGCCTATTAAACAACGACAGCGGCGATTTTCCCCTCAGGTCATGAAGGCCATCGAGAAAGAAATTGAGAAGCTAATCAAAGCGAGGGTTCATTCGGAGGTTCAACACCCATTGGGTAGCCAATATAGTACCCATTTTGAAGAAAACGACAGATTCGCCGCAAGGCCGACTATCGAGACTTAAATTCAAAGATATCCTAAAGATGATTTTCCTTTACCAATCACGGATCTTATCATCGACGCGGTGGATTTGAAAGGATGTCTTTATGGATGGCTTTTCGGTACAATCAAATCAAAATGCACCGATGATGAAAACATACCGCCAACACCGCAGGAATATACCTATATACCATGCCTTCGACTTGAAAAATGCGGGGCTACATACCAACAGCAGTTATGACCACTATTTTCCAAAACATTTACGGAAAACAAAGTGGAATGCTACGTGGATGATTTAGTAGTCAAGAGTCGCCGCAAAGTGATCACTTGCATGACTTGAAGACAACATTTGAGATAATGCGGGCACATCGGTGAAGATGAACCCAACTAAGTCTTTTAAGGGATGTCTAGTGGCAAATTTCTAGGGTTCGTGGTCACAAAGCAGATGGTATACCACCTCGACAAAGTCAAAGCTATCGGGAACTTCCACCTCCTAGAAGCCTCGAGAGCTTCGTGGTCTCAAAGCGTTTGGCCTACATTCGCGAATTCATTTCCAATTTATCGGAAATGTCAACCATTTTCAAAGCTCATGAAGAAAGGTGTATCGTTAGTTTGGGATGAAGATTGCGGAAGGCATTGAAGATTAAAACATATCTTTCTAATCCTCTGTGTTAGTAGCACCTAAATCGGAAGCCCTTCGATTTACATCCGCTTATAGAGTATGCAACGTGTCTTTTAGCACAGACGATGACAATGGCCATGAACGCGCCTATTACCTCAGTAGACTGCCGGGGTCAATATTAATATCCTCCCATTGAAGGAATGTTTGGCTTTGGTCTTCGCCATCCAAAAGATGCGGCATTATCTAGTGGGGCGAGACTATACCGTCATCTCTAGAATCGACCCCTACGGGTATTTATGACCCGACTGTACGTTGAATGGCGAATGGCTAGATGGGCATTGTTATTATCTCGATCGACATCCACTTCAAACCTCGAAGCGATGAAGGGTCAAGGCGTGTGTGATCTTATGGCTAACCATCCATTGAAAGGGAGAGTCAAATTGTATCAAGACATGCACGATGAACCTTACGAAGTTAATCTAGTCTCTAAGGAACGGTATGGCGGTTGTTCTTTGATGGAGCCGCTGAGAGCGACTCCTACGCCCCGTCAGAGCCGAGTGGGGTAGTATTGATATCTCCATAAAACCACGTGATACCACGGCGGTGTCGTTATCGGAACCATGCACCAATAGCGTGGCGGTATAATCGTTATTGATTGGTCTCGACATAGCCAAACATTTAGGCGTGAAACACCTTGAAGCATTGGGGATTCCGCGACTAATCGTAAAACAACTAAGAGGAGAGTACGGTCGCACAGGACCTTATCCCTCATCATCACGGCCGTGACTTTAGTGACTTCGTTTGAAAGCTTTTACATTGATCATGTACCCCGCTTGCGTAACACTTATGCCGATGCTACCGGCTGCCTCTTGCACTTACGCTTAGCCCTCGCCCGAGAATGCTACTCAACAGGTTATTGTGTCTAGTCGGCAACTATTTCGGCCAAAATATGCATTACAGATCCAAGCAAATAAGACTAACCTAAGTCACTTGAAGCACGACCTGGCGGTTCCCGATCATCGACTATGTCTTGCATGGGATATTGCCCGAAGACATAAAAGAAAGAGAGTCAATTCGTCGGCGAGCATCAAGATTTTACTATGATTCCCAATTACAGACTTTATATAGAAGGTCATATGATGGGTTCTTGCTTGATGTTTGTCAACTAAGGAAGCGAGCAAGTCTTGAAAGAAGCTCATGGCGGTGTTTGTGGAGCACACCAACTGGACCTAAGTTATGGGACCGGCCGTAGACTTGGTTATTATTGGCCGACAATGGTAAGGGATGCGGTGGCTTACGCTAAGCGATGTCATGCATGCCAAATACATGCTAATTACCTTCACCAACCGCGGAACACTTGCATCCTACCGCCACGTCACGGCCATTTGAAACATGGGGAATGGATATTGTTGGTCCCATTTCTCGCCTTCTTCAAAAGGACCTTTGCTTCATATTGGCGATAGCGATTATTTCTCAAAATGGGTGAAGCTATTCCATTGAGAATGGTCAAGACTAGTGATGTGATCAAATTTGTCAAACATCACGTCATATACCGATATGGTGTGCCAAGGCAGTTGTCCGACAATGGTCCACAATTTGTCGATCATGCTTTCCGCGATTACGTGATAAATTCGAATCCGAATTTAGCATCAACAAATTTACTATCCCGCTCATGAATCCGACAAGTCAAGCTTTTAATAAGGCGATCATCAAGATCCTTACTAAGATGGTCTCTTCAAATAAGAAGGATTGGGATGATAAGTTGGGACAAAGTTTGTGGGCTTACCGCTGCTTGGTTCGCACCAGCGGGTACCACCCATATTCTTTAGTTTATGGTTGTGAAGCTATTTTACCGATGGAGATTCAAATTCCATCGCTCACGAATAGCATTAACCATGGAATGACGGTGAAGAAAATCATCGCCACGCTTTGAGGAACTTGAAATCTTTGGATGGCGACTACGGGCTCAACAACATATCGAGTTCTACCAAGCCGGTTCTAAAGCATTTGACAAGAAAGTCCGATGTCGTATTTTCAAGGAAGGCGATCTTGTTCTCGCTGGTCCACGCCCAATGATCCTCAATTCTAAGAAAAGGGAAATTGAACCAAAATGGGAAGGGCCATTAAGTAGTGGAGTCTGTTTACTCGAATGGAGCATACTGCTGACCAATCAAGAAGGCGACAAAATCATGATGCCTATCAACAGAAGCCAAGAAATATTACCCTAATTAATTATCTTGTTATTTCTAAATATTGGCTTACCAAGTGATATACCAATATGTTATATTCGCAATATTAGCGTTTCTTACAAATGGCGATTATTGTCCAATATTAGCCTACCAAGTGATGTGCCAATATTTTATCTTTCACGATGTCCACCATTTCCCATAAGTGATGTTCATCGTCCTATATTGGCCTACCAAGTGATGCGCCAATATTCTATTTTCTCGTTTGTTATTCATACCGAATGATGTTAGTCACCCGTATAGGCTTACTCAGCGATGTGCCAATGTTTCAATTCCTCATAAACAGCGGTGTCACCTAATTTTGATTTATTAATGATGTGTCTCCATGTCAATCACGGTGATTATACTTTCCGTCGAACAATGTGATTATTTTTATCCGCGGTCGTTATACTTCTATGTCAACGAATTGATCATTTCCATATTGTCACTTGTCAGAGTGACTTTATGTTAGATAGTGGTTAACCAAGCGATATATCCCTATCAACCCCATACAGAATAGTAGCCTACCATGCGATGTGCCTCTATTTCAACCATAGTCGTTATACTCCCATGTCAGCGAGCGACTTGACCACTCCACATGGTCATTCCTCTAAATGACTTTGTTCATAATCATTGTTGTTATACTTTCATGTCACTGAACAACTTGATTGCTTTCTGATCACGATCGTTATACTTTTATGTCACTGAACGATTTGATCACTCTCACACTATTTTATTCCTGAGGGTGGTTTACCAGACGAGTTGCCCCTATCTTTTAATCCAACGCCTTGAACGGCTAAGGATAGAGGGGAGATTTTAGCGTTAAGCCTAAAAGAAACCCCTCGAAAACTCACCATACTGAGGGGAAAAGTATGGCTAGTCCAGCTCAAACGGCAGCTGGTAAAGACATACCAAGTCCGTTGATAGCTGGGGGTTTGCTAAAAATTCCAAATTGCAGATATAAATGGCACAAGAAAACATTGGTCAAACACAAAAGTCGAAATTTTATTCAAAGCAAAATCAAAGGTACATGAGTTACAAGTTCTCAAGAGTTTGGCGGATCTCGGTAGCAATCTTGACCATAGTTTCCTTGTGAGCGACTTTGATCTCCTCCGTCGCCTGTTTATAAAGATCATCGTCAGAAAGTACAGGCATTTGACTCACAACAACGATTAGCCCTTCCAGGTCATTAGATTCGGCTTGCACTGCGGCCTCATGTGCCATACATTGAGCTATTAGAGTCTGATGTTTCTCAGTAGCAGTCGCTAGCCCACTCTCTGCCTCCGCCAATTTTGCCTAAATATCGACGAGTGCAGCCTTGTAGGAGTCAACCAGGAGTTGTTGATTACGCTCGGCACCAGCAACCCTTTTCTTTTCATCATACAGAGTCGCGGCCGTCTCAAAGAGCTGGCCAATAGTCTGCTTCTTCTCGAGTATTTGACGTTGGAGCTCAAATTGGGTATCATCTCTTATTCTCCTAAGGCGCATAGCGGTCCTCAATCATGGAATAAAGAGACCGGTCACTGCTCGCCATTTGTTGAAAAGGGTCTCACCTGCACTTATAGGTTCGTAAGGCAAGATAGTCGTGAAGGTCGCTTTGCATCACATCCAGGAGAGGTTCCAATACAGCCTTGATCCCGGCAAAATCCCCACCACGCTCTAACACTTGAGCAGGAGATTCTTTTAGGATGGTGAGGAAATTATTGCGAATCATAGATACCCCGTATTCTTTTGACAAGTCAAAAGAAGAGGGGGTACCAGCAGAAGGATTTGAGCCCAACGGACAAGCCGAGGACGGAATTGGCGGGACTTCAATTGAGGGGGTGGTGGCGACAGTCAAAGCAAGTGAAGTTTCAGGCACAATCGCGGCAGGGATCGCCGTATCATCATCTTGAGTCCTGGTCTCTGACTCAGAAACAACAGCAACCACCGGAGACTCTTCAGCATCATCCGGCATACTCTTGGCAGCATCAGGAGGGCCTTCAGTAATGGGGCTCAAGCTGGCGGCAGATTCAATCAAGGCTTCTCTCCTTACCCGCTTGACTACACGCTTGGTCCGAGGAGGCCCTGGTCTTTTAGATCCTCGAGTTGTTGGCACCAAAGCTTTGCTTCCTCCAGGCTCTGAAGTGGGGGTGGTTTCTTGGGGCACAGCTCCAACAGACTGGCTGGGTGAGGTAGAGCTTTCAAGAGGATCTTGTGGAAGATGTTCCGATGGTTCGTCAAAAGGAACAAAATCTCTAGGTGCCTCTGATACGGGTTCAGCCCCGGGAGTTTCTTCAACACCAGCAGAAGAAGGAATGTTGCTGCCGTACTCATCTAGAGCCTCATCTATATCCGCCTGGGTCTCATGTGGGCTGGGTTGGCGTGATGGCTCCTGGGTCTCATGAGGGCTGGATTGGCGTGATGGCTCCACACTAACCTGGGGTTTAGCAATTCCAGCATCCTTTTCGGCATGCAAATACTCCTTGATCCGGATCGGCTCCTCGTTGAAGTCGGCCTTCCTATAACGGCGCCGAATCAATCGTAGCCCAGAAGAGTTGATGTTGAAGCCTGGAATTTCGGCGTTTGCCATGCAATGCCACTTGCAATAAGCGAACGTCGCCTGGGATTGAGGGTCTCGTTGCGGAAGAGAAAAACGAGCACCCGTGCCGCCAGCGACGGTCCAGTACCAAGCCCTGGCTCCCACGACTAAGCCGCAACCGTCGGATTGAAATTGAGAATTGGGATTACCGACATACAGTTGATCATACCCGAATTGACGGGCAAAGCGGCAGGGTAGATAAGGCTCCACACGCATACAGACCTAAACGGCATTAAATACCCTACGGATGCTCATGAGCCATAAGAAGCAGCCAAGTGATAAAGTGGTATAACCCTGAGCATTGGGTTCATCCACCAAAGCTTGTCCATAGCTGACTCCAGGGAAATGAGGGAGGCACCGGTTAAAAGAATAACTCTTATAGTCCCGAAGAGCGCGCCGCACTGAAGCCATGTAATGTTTGCTCAATCGGCGTTCTCTAGCCTCCGGATGAAAGGAGTAATTTGTCCCTCTATATGAGCAGAGGGTGTACCCATGAGAGTAGGGCGGTGCATGACAAACCACGCCATAAGATAGGCGTATGGTAATTCCACCTTGGTTTCAAAGACCATGGCGTATAGCGAGAAGACGCCGCGAATCCCCAATGAATACGGGCAATCATAGCGGGAAGAAGCATCTGGCCGCGTGTGCTAAGCAAACAGCGAGGAAAAATCACCTCGGTGCCAATGAATCAAAGGCTGCGGGTGGGGACGGCGATGTGTTTGAGCCACAACATGAGGTAGCTCCGCAGCACGCCTTCAAGAAATCGGCCCCCACTCGATAAATATAAGTGTCAACGTCAACTCGCCGAAGCCATGCTCGTCGAGGAAGTCACATAAGAAAGCGGAAGGTTGTCGAGCACAAGCGCGACAATGTACCGCCTCAAGAGGACCGGGGCACCGGTACCTTCCTTATCATCTAGCCCTTCAAAGAGGTAGTGGGCCCAAGTGTTGTGACTAATGAACTTCTCCCCTTCTTATCAACACCGCATACGGCGCTAAATATGGTAGTGGCACATCACTTCCCAATAGGTTTCCACTACTTGGGGGTGATCTTTCTCCAAATCTGTCAAATCTTTATACCCCGGGATGTACTCCTCGTACGGATACCTTCCATGAGGTAGTCCAGAAATCTCGGCCATCTCATGCAAAGCAATCCCCACCATCTGGAGGAAGAAAGTGTGGGTATCAGGATTATACAATTCCATAACTCCAAGGAATTGCTGAGAATTATTCCTCAGGCCCAATTGAGTTGCCCTGATCGGAGCCCTAAGGCCAAACCTCTCCAATTCATCACGATTTTCTTTTAGAATGTATTCAGTGACGCGAGGCCACCATTGAGAAGAACTCCATCGAGACCCGCCGAGTCAGGAAATCTTTGGCGGAATTGCCCCTCCACCTTATGGAAAGCACGACCAAAAGTGTTGGCATGACGGTGATTCATCAACGAGGAAGCTCCCTTTGGAAAAGCCCAGGTTGTAGACCAGTTACATGATGACCATGGCGGTCCACCTGTGCACCATCTCGACAAAGCGACCACACATTACTCCATCCTGAGTGGGAGTTAAATCCCAATTCATCCTTCTAGAAGCGGCGGCTCTTAAGGAGTCGGTGAGCAATCCGTTCCATTGCGGTGAGAAACATGTAGCGTGAGTTCACCACCACGAGCCACCTATATGAACCCAAATCCAAAGATCCGATCTTCGCCATCTCCAAACAGGAAGACAGGCTTTGCAATTTGGTCTCGGTTAACAGACTCCAGAGGGGCATCCGTAATCCAACGCCTGAAGGTGGATGTTGAAGGCTCAGAAAGAAGTCTCAACTCCTCTTCAGTTCTATCCACAAATGCAGGAACGTTCACGAGAGGGGAGAGGAAATCAGGTTCTGCCTCTTGAGCACCATTTGCTCCGAAAGCACCTTGCTGAGGAATGGGGGTAGAAGGATGTTCAACTACACAAAAGAAAAGAGAGGAAGAAGTTAGTCTCAGAGGTTTAAATCGCCACTTCAAAAGGACAAAGTCACTCCGATGACGAGCCTCGTCAAACAAATGAACTTCGTCATCAATGAGCGAACCTCGTCAGAAAGACGGATTTCGTCTACAAGAAATGAACTTCGTCCAACAAGAAAACGAGACTCATTTTGCAAGAAGATTGAGCCTCGCCAAACGAGACTAATCTTTCAAGAAAACGAGCCTCGCCAAACGAGACTCATCTTTCAAGAAAACGAGCCTCGCCAAGCGAGACTCATCCAACAAGAAAGCGAGCCTCGCCAAGCGAGACTCATCCAACAAGAAAGCGAGCCTCGCCAAGCGAGACTCATCTTTCAAGAAAGCGAGCCTCGCCAAGCGAGACTCATCTTTCAAGAAAGCGAGCCTGCGTCTAAAGAATCAAACCTCGCCAAGCAGGCGAGTTTCAAAGCAGAGACCCTATGGGGATCCGGAAGATCAAGAACCTCGATGAGGTTTATCATCAAATGAGGCAAGCTCACAAAACACCGGCGCAGCTAGAAAGCTATAATCTTTGAGATCGATCTCGTCCCGAGTGAAAATCATGTCATAAAACCAACTCTACGGGCGGATTTTAAAAGTCATGTCTTGGCGAGCAATGTCCTTAGGTCTTTTACGAAAGTGGCCGGTCGGTTGAGGCGGTGGCGGTTTGGTGGTCCTCTTTGTTTTATCGGCGGCGGTTTTGGGGGCCATGGCTGAAAGGAGGTGAAGTTGTCTTGAACGAAGGATGGGGCTGCGGCAGCTTGAGGAAGATGAACAGGGAATAGGAAATGTCGGTTCCTATTTCCCCGACCTATATATAGGGTATTGAAGCGGCGTATTTCTACGGTTGAGATACATTGACAAAGCCGCACGATCTTGAGTGACAAGATCTAACAATGAGATTCTGGGATTGACATCAAAGCAAAAGTGGGGGCCACAATTGGAATTGAAGCCCTAAACCGCCACGCCGCCATTACGCCGCCTTCGCCGAGGTTGGGGCTAAATGACGAGGTTTAGCGAACACGAGGCTCGAACTTCGTATGTAGCAGACGAAGTCGGCAAACAAACGTCACTGATGATTATGAGATTATTTCAAAGTATTTCAGACCCCTCACAACCTGGTTCTGATCTGAAAACTTTGAAGGGGTCTTGTGATGACCAAAAATCCATGTAAGCGAGGGCGAGGGTCATAAGCTTACTAGTTGCAGAGCTTGAGATCGAGGTTCGCCTAATTGGCGAAGCTCAACTCTCAACCGAGGTTCGCCCAAGTAGCGAAACTCAACTCTCAACCGAGGTTCGCCCAAGTAGCGAAACTCTTTACTCAGCCGAGGTTCGCCAAGCAGCGAAGCCCTTCATCCAGACGAGGTTCGCCAAGCAGCGAAGCTCTTCATTCAGACGAGGTTCGCCAAGCGGTGAAGCTCTTCATTCGAGCGAGGTTCGCCAAGCGGTGAAGCTCTTCATTCATCGAGGTTCGCTAGCGTGGCTTCGTTATCAACCGAAGTTCACCCAAGTAGCGAACCGTCATTCAATCAAGGTTCACCGGCCAATGAAGAGCTAAGTCACATCTAACGGCTCAAGCTCGCCATAACAACAAAGCCAGCGACCACGAAGGCCACGGCGACCCGTGGCTGAATAGTGGATATCAGTTATACCCACGTTCACATCAATTAACTCACGTTCCCACGATTATAGCACACCAGTTGTGTGCTTAACTGTTATAAATAGTCTTGGACGACTATTGCAAAGGAAAAGTTTTTAGACTTGGAGATTTAGACACTTGCGCAAGGGAGAGATCGGAAATCTCATCAGCAACCTCTAGATCGTTTGCGGCTTTGATCTGATCGTCAACGGGAAGCAATCTCGACTTGAGCATCGAGTGAGGCATCCTCTCGCCACCAAGAACCCATACAAAAGAGAAGTCAAATCAATCTTCTCTTCCTCTGTAATCGAGAGAATTTGATTGTAACACATTCATTCAATCAATAAACTTTTTCGACTCTACGTAATGCGAGTATAAGGATGCTTTCCTATGGACCTATCACGACATGCCTAGCCTTGACCAAATGATCGTTGTGCATCACCTCAATATCAAATCGGGCTCTCGGCGAGTCAAGCAACCTCAAAGACAATTCAGGCCTAAATTAATGGGGTCAATTGAAAGCAAAGTCAACTAACTCATACAATCAGGGTTTGTTAAGGAGATTCAACATTGATGGGTGTCCAACATTGTCCCTGTACCAAAAAAAATAGGATCTTCAAAATCTGCATTGACTACCGCAACTTAAACGCCGCTTGTCCTAGGGATGAGTTTTCCCTGCCAATCATAGACATCATGATCAACAACACATGTGCATTTGAATGCATGTCTTCATGTATGGGTTCTCTGAATACAACCAAATCAATATCGTGGGGCGACATGAAGCACCACGACATTCAAAACTCCTATCGACATATTCTAGTACACTGTCATGCCCTTTGGGCTAAGATTGCTGGTGCTATATACCATGGCACCATAAGCCAAATATTTAGGGAGCACCTCCATGATACAGTAGAGTGCTATGTGAACGACCTTGCAGTCAAGAGTCGCCGCAAAGAAGATCACTTGTAGGACCTATGAACAATGTTCGATATCATGAGGAAACATCGACTCAAGATGAATCTGACCAAATCTTTCTTCAGAGTGTCCAGTGGCACGTTTCTTGAATTCATCATTACGTCCAAGAAAATCCATGTTGACCCTGACAAGGTAAAGGTCATCCCCGAAATGCCACCTCTAAGGAATCTCAAAGAACTCGGAGAATTTTAAGACTGACTTACATATATTTGGAGATTCATATCCAACCTCTTTGAGCGCTATTAACCCTTCTCCAACCTTTGAAGAAGGGTACATCCTTTATTTGGTATGTTGCATGCTAAAATGTGTTCTAACAAATCAAAGAGTACTTGACACAACCGCTCTCATTGTCCCAGTGTCAGGGAGGCCATTCCTACTCTACATGAGAGCACTCGACCATTCGCTAGGAGCCATGCTTGTTTAAAAAATTAAAGAAGGACATGAGCAAGTAATTTACTACCTTAGCTGAACAATGATTAGTGCCGAACATTGATACAATTTGATGAAGAAGGAGTGCCTTGCATTGGTGTTTCTTTGTTCAAAAATACGGCATTACCTCGTGGGTCGACTATGCATGTGGTCTCCAAGGTCGACTCCATCAGAATCTTCATGACCAAGCTAGAAGAACTCAACTCTAGGCTTGTGAAGTGAGCCATCTTGTTGTCATAATATGACATGATCTACGTCCCGCAGAGGGCCATCAAAGGCCAAGCAATAGCGGATTTCCTTGCTGACCATCTGGTCCTACAATCATCAAAGCTCTACAAAGAAATACCAGATAAAACCTTCAAAATATACTCTATGACAGCTGAAAAGCCATGGTAGAAGTGGTTTGATGGAGCTTCTAGAACTAGCCCAGATGGCACAATCGTGGCAAGGGTAGGGATTATCCAAGTAGCCAAAGAGCTAGGACTTGAGCGCCTCGAAGCTAATAGTGACTCGCTCCTCATTATGAATCAAGTAAATGGGAACTACGAAGTTCAGCACAAGGACCTTGTGCCTTACCATGAGATAGCACTCAAGCTGATCAGTTCATTCAAAGAATTCAAGATCGACCATGAGATCGAGGTTGATAATGCCATCGCTAACACCATTGTCGGGCTGGCAGCTACACGGGTTCTCCCAATCAATACGACCCAATGTATTTGAGTCGAGAGTCATCATCTTGTGTGCTCACAAATAGGACTAAAAACCGCTGAGGTTCACACTACCTCAACGAATGTGAAGGAACCTGATTGGAAGTTCTCAATCATTGACTATGTCCTCTACAACATTCTCCTAAGTGACCCTACGGAGGCAACCTCTGTCTAACGTCGAGTGCCTTGGTTCCACTATGATGCGGTCACTAAGACATTGTACCGCCGATCATTTGATGGTATTACTCCACTGCTGTCTCACACCCTGAGAAGCTCGGAAAACTCTAAAAGAAGCCCACGATGGGACATGTGAAGCTCACCAACCGGTCCTAAGCTCCAAGATAGGCTCTGATGCCTCAGCTACTATTAGCTAACCATGATTTAGGACACTGTGGCGTATGCCAGATGTTGCTAAGCTTGTCAGTTTCACGATGACTTCATCCATCAGGCACTGGAGCACTTACATCCGACCATTTCTTCTTGGCCATTTGAGACCTAGGGAATGAACATCATCAGTTGAATCAGTCCACCATCAACAAAAAGACATTGGTTCATTCTGAAAATAACCGACTATTTCTCTCAATGGGCAAAAGTTGTGCCGCTTTCAGAAGTGAAGACCAGCAACATTGTAAACTTTCTTAAACATCATATCATATCCCATTTTGGCGTACCAAGATGGATTGTCCTTAACAATGGCCCCTAATTCACCAACCATTAATTTGATCGGTTCTGTAACAAGTTCCAAATCTAAAATGTTACTTCGACAATGTACAATCCGATAGCTAATAGATTGTCCAAGCTTTGAACAAAACAATCACCAAGATTATCAAGAAGTTTGTCTCTGGCAACAAACACAACTAGAATGAGAAACTGGGTAAGTGCCTCTAGGCCTACTGCACAATGGGAGTAGGGAATGCACTCTTCGCTCTAGTGTACAGATGTGAAGCTATCCTTCCGCTTGAAATTTAGATACCTTCATTGTGCACTGTGTTGGCTACTCAAATGATGCTAGAAGACAATGTCAAGTTACGACTTAAGGAGCTCGAGGCGTTGGATGACAAGCGACTCGAGCTCAACAACATATTGAGTCGTACTGCGCGATATCAAAGGCTTTCAACGAGAGAGTCAAGAAAATGGTTTTCCAAAAAGGAGAACTCGCCCTGGCAGTTCATCGTCCCATGATCATGATGTACAAGTCACTCGACAAATTCTATAAGAAATAGGAGGGTCCATACATGGCGGATACCGTCTATTTGAACGGGGCTTATCTCTTAGTCGATCAACACGGGTTATGCCAATAATTCCTATCAATGGCAAATACCTCAAGAAATACTACCCTAAGCAATGTGACTGACCACAAATAAGATCGTCGAGCTCAAACTCACTTTGACCGACTGCAATCACAACGAAAAAGCGATTGTGGGAATCATCTACTAAGTTTAGACCGCTCCTACTACTAAGTTAAACCTCTAGCAATTAAGTCACTCTCTAAAGAAATAGGATAAATTCAACACATGTGGCACCTTAACCGTCACCTCCGTCCGCCATCTATTAGCAACTCTGGGGTCCTGCACCAATGCATCCTAGGAAGATCCCCCAACAGAATCGAACACCAAGCTAAAAGTCAAAACTACGACACATGAACATCATGTTAACATTAAAACTCTGACGGGTCTATATGAAAGTGGCAAAGTCCGGTCAACTAGAGTTTGCTAAAACTTTCACTCCCAGAATTCTAGATCAATGAATTCTGAGAGGCTCTTCCAAGGGGTACAAAGCAAACACTCCACCCATCCTTCATCACCAAGTTAATATTAAACCTCTAGCGACATGGCTTACATCAATCCCTTAGATTTTGGAGCGTGAATGTTACGGCGACTTACTTCACATCATACGCCTCATGGTCTCCATTGATAGACTCGGGAGTGACCCCTTTCCTCTTTGTCATGTTAATATTAAACCTCTAACGATAACCATGGCCATTACCTCTCAGAGTGTTAGGTCATGGATAATCCAACAGTGCAGTGGCCCGTGCCATCTCGGCCATCACGCCTTTAGAAAGGCTACCTTGCTACAAGTTAACACTAAACATCTGTCAAACCCTGCATTCCTGAAGGATCACAGGGGTAGCTCATCACCAGCATGATGATAAATATCATTTGTGGTTATAGCTCGACATGAGCTCAAGGTGTTCGAATCCAAATGCTCCAATACCAGTAGGTGAAAAGTTAACAGTAAACCTCTGACCATAGACCTTCGACAACTAACACTCTCCCGAATTCTGCATCAACGAAACCATAGGAGGACCAACTTGTGCACAATCCAAATCTAGTGAACCACTCGGCAATAATCGCCATAACCGAGAAGATGAACACGCAAGTGTAACTCGCTAGGTTAACAATACACCTCTAGTGAAACACTTTCAACCTCATCTCCCTACGACATTGACCAGCAATTCAAAATGAACCTCCTCTCGACAAGTTAATGATACACCTAAGGTCAAAGGATTCGCCGATTTTCCATCGTCCTAACTAACAGTTGAGAGAATGACTATTGCATCAAGGACGAGGCTCGAGATCAAACCTCTGAAGAGCCTCAATCAAAATACTCAACTTTGAGTAAACCATGTGGCATGGTAACACTAAACCTTTGTTGCAAGTCACCGGCAACTAATGCCTCCTCGATTCTACATTAATGAATACCGAGGAACTCCACACAGTACAAATCAAAACACTCGACCATAACTCATGACATTCTCATTCCACGGCAAAGGTGATGACAAGATTCTAAAGGTCGGGTTAACATTACACCTTTGAGGGTCTTATTCACTTATGTGAAAGTGAGTTAATAAGACTTGCAATGGTTTATGTGGGCTCCAAATGAAGCTCAATTCATTGTGTTAACAATGCACCTCTAGAAAATTCAAACCAAGCCATCGGAAAACTCTCCAATATGGGTTAGGCATCGGTTAATTTGACTCATCACAGTTTTTAATTAACCCCTAATTTATACGCTCAAATGAATGCTAAAAATAGCTCAAGTAAAATCATCTAAAATGGGAAAGAAACTTCTGTGGCGGTGAAATATTTACAAGGTGAGTCATTTTCATAGAGGGAAAATTCAATGTAAAGGTGAAGGTTAGTCTCGCCTTTGAGTCTTCACAAAAGACTTCAAAAGGCGTTCGCGACTGGCTATGCAAGAATGCAAAGATTCTCTCGCTTCTTGGTCAACTTGCTAGCAGAGTTTTTCCAATGGTTGGGCCTGAATTTGGTTGATTCTTTAAGTCCTTTCGGTAATTTCTTGCTCGGTCTGGCGTAGCCCTCCACAAAATTCCTCCTCCAACTTTAACAAAATCTAAAGAGCCACCTTTCTTTTGGCAATATTGTGTATAGCTGAATGATAATCAACCTTAGCCTCATGCAATGTTAGCTCCATCTAGCAGGAATTCATATAAAATTTTAGACTCGGCGGCCATTTCCTGAAGCTCAATGTATTGGTGGGCGTGTTCTTGGGGCAACTTGATCATATACTGGTCAAACTCAGTCTCTTGCGCAAGAAGATGAGCTAATCTCTCCTCGACCAATGGCGGGATCCGCACATAGATAGTTTTGAGGCTTGTGGCAAGAGGAACCAGTTGTCGAGTTGATTCTGAGCAAACCTAACCTGTAGGATCTGTAGCCAAAATTTTTAGCTATTGTAAAGGCCACTCTAGAAGCTCTCTTATCTCGACTTGAGCTCCTTGCCATCCAATGTAGTGTAGCTACCTCACTAAAGACATGGTCAAAAGCATGGGAATCATGAATGTTACAAGCGAGGAGGACTTCGTCATCTAAAGAAATGACTACAAAAGAACCAAGAAGACTCTAAGTCAATCGTGGGGATGAAAAGAACTGTGAATCACAATGAATATACTTACATATGATTTCTTCATTAGAGGGTGCGAGCAGCCTCCCTTCAAATGTTATGTGGGTGGAGATGTCTTTCTGATGCCCCGACTTGCGAGGTGCTACTAGCTTTGGAGATTCTAATGAAACAACTTCCTCTTCGATAGGGCAAGGAAGAGATGAACCACCCCAACCTTCCTTCCTTGGTACTAGAGAGGGTTGAGAAGTATATTCAAGCGACATAAGAGCAATGGCGTGGCTAGGCTTGCCCGCTCGGAAAGTCTCCTAGATGCAACTTTGGGGTGGACTCTCTGCAGAGTGACTCTTGGTAAGCTAGATCCCGAGCGAAAGATTCGTCATGAATGCTACACAAGCTCAGTTCCTATGCCACCTCAAAGGTTACCTCCTCGATAGCTTTGAGTTGAATGTGAAGGTTTACCTTTTAGGTGACCAAAAATTCTTGCTCCTTGGTGGAGGATAGCGCTCTCCTTCCTTTCGTGAAGCTCCAGGGAGAGAGTGGTTACCTACATAGAAGGTCTCGGGGCATGGCGGCGATGTTCAAATTGAGCTTGTCGTGGAATGAGAGACCATGTCTCTAGATGCCCAATCTGAAAGGGAAGGTAGAACCTTGCTCCCATATAGCTACTTGAGAAGTGGTGGCAAGCTCTAGTGTTGTTCACCGGGTTTACGGTAAATTTTAGTTCGGGGCTAGGACTCCCGGTGTAAAAGTGTTTATAAGCTGACCGGATGGCAAAGCGACTTCGAAGGTAAGCTTCCATTCACAATGTGTCCCATGACAAAATAGCGGTGGTATGGTCATATCTTTGAGAAGCCAATAAAACCCTAAGGGGCATGTTAGGGTAGGGAGACCCATCATCCACATTCCTAGCCGGATACTACCCTAGAAGGTCCCATGCTACACTAGAAGACTTGAAGATTTGTGGGCCTTGATGAGTGGTTTGATTATGGATACGTAGAATATCTCTATAAATATCGTTCATAAAGTTGTAATAACAGGACCCACTTTTCACCCCTTGCACAGAATATCAAGAAAGGAAATGGGTTCCAAACCATACCATAAGATAAGTATAAGCGGCGTCCACCCAAGTGTTGGGAACCCCAACATCTGGTGCCTCTCTTCTTCCTATTTGCACCGGCTACAAAACCCATCGACCAAAGTCCTTAGGCCACTCTAAATATGGCACACCATAGCGGGAAGCAAACTCGACTTGTGACTAAAGTTTGAGAGTAGCGGTGTAACACCTTGATCGAGATGCACTCTTGCGACGTTAAAGGAATAGCACACCGTTTGAGCCAAAGAGACGAGAAAACTAGCAAGGATGGCGAGGTTCGAAAAGGGTGTAAGGGCCTTGCTAATGTGACCCAGAAATGAGTCTTGGCGGAAATTTCCTAGGGCATCGAGCTGGCGACCTTAGACTTCATGATCATCACATTTTATTACACTTTCATACTCTCATTATCTATTTTATTTGAATAAATATATCACTAATAATATATTTTTCTCTTAATTTGTAGGAAATGACGAATTAATAAATAAGAGCCCAAAAGAACCAAATCTTCTCATTTTTCTACTACTTATTAAAGCCCAATATCAAGCCAAGAGGAGGCCCAAAAAAGCCCAAGGAATCAAGAAAAAATTGAGTCAACAAGTCAACTAAGAAATCAATTATGTTAGGAACCAATCAGTTCACCAACCCATTGTAGCCGATTCGATTAAATACTTGAAAACAATAACGGCTAAGATTTATTTCTTAAAGCCCAAGGCTAATCCAATGGCTATTGTTGATTACATTATGCTATAATAGGGGTAGAGAGTGAAGGGTTTGAGTGTGAAAAATTTTGTAACAACTTCATTTGGAGAGGAGAATTACTCTTAATTGAGAAGACCTTCCAAAATTATTAACTTTTATTTGTAATTAATATAAAATAATTTCACCTTTTAAATTTTTTTCTTCTTCTTTGTTGATGAAGATGAAGATGAAGATAAAGATTTGCTTTCAAGGGGCACACCCCTTGCAATATAAGTTTTATTTTTCTCTTTTATTTATTTTAGAAATTCATGTTTTAGGTTTTAATTTATTTATGTTGGTAAATTAGATTTATTTTATGCCTTGTAGTATAGATTTATTTCATGCCTTGTAGTGTAGATTTCCTTTCATGCTCTTTTATTATTTTATTGCTTTGTAGAATTTATTTTCTTGTATTTTTTTTTTGGTAGTGTAGATTTACTTTTATGTTCTTTTTTTAGTTAGATTTCTTTTATGCTCATAGTTTAGATCGTTATTTCATTATTCTTGTTCTTATTTTTGTAGGTTTTTTGTAATTTAGATCTCTTTCATTTATGTTTTCTAGTCTAGATTTTATTTCCTTACTTTTATTTTGTAAATTAAGTAACTAAATCTTATAGGAATTTTAGAATTATATAAAACTAGTTTGATTTCTTTTTGATTTATGGATTACTTTTTATGCTTAAAATGATCATGTTGAGGATAATCAACTGGAGAACTAATTGGTAGAATAAGAATTTGACAATTTGTGCTTATATTGAATGGTATGATAGGTTATACTTATGAATCCTAGAATTACTATCTAGTTGCTTGTTCTTTTATTTTCTTATTTTAAAATTCATGTTTTAGTATTTTATTTTCTTTTTCTTTTTATGTTGGTAGATTAGATTTATTTCATGCCTTGTAGTGTAGATTTACTTTCATGCTCTTTTATTATTTTGTTGCTTTGTAGAATTTATTTTCTTTTTTTTTTATAGTGTAGATTTACTTTTTATGCCCTTTTATTTTTGTTAGTTAGATTTCCTTTATGCACATAGTTTATATCTTTATTTTTTGTTCTTGTTCTTATTTTTGTAGTAAGTTTTATTTTTCTTATAATTTAGATCTCTTTTTTATGCCTTCTAGTCTATATTTTATTTCCGAATCGAACACCAAGCTAAAAGTCAAAACTCGACACATGAACATCATGTTAACATTAAAACTCGGCGGGTCTATATGAAAGTGGCAAAGTCCGGTCAACTAGAGTTTGCTAAAACTTTCACTCCCAGAATTCTAGATCAATGAATTCTGAGAGGCTCTTCCAAGGGGTACAAAGCAAACACTCCACCCATCCTTCATCACCAAGTTAATATTAAACCTCTAGCGACATGGCTTACATCAATCCCTTAGATTTTGGAGCGTGAATGTTACGGCGACTTACTTCACATCATACGCCTCATGGTCTCCATTGATAGACTCAGGAGTGACCCCTTTCCTCTTTGTCATGTTAATATTAAACCTCTAACGATAACCATGGCCATTACCTCTCAGAGTGTTAGGTCATGGATAATCCAACAGTGCAGTGGCCCGTGCCATCTCGGCCATCACGCCTTTAGAAAGGCTACCTTGCTACAAGTTAACACTAAACATCTGTCAAACCCTGCATTCCTGAAGGATCACAGGGGTAGCTCATCACCAGCATGATGATAAATATCATTTGTGGTTATAGCTCGACATGAGCTCAAGGTGTTCGAATCCAAATGCTCCAATACCAGTAGGTGAAAAGTTAACAGTAAACCTCTGACCATAGACCTTCGACAACTAACACTCTCCCGAATTCTGCATCAACGAAACCATAGGAGGACCAACTTGTGCACAATCCAAATCTAGTGAACCACTCTGGCAATAATCGCCATAACCAGAAGATGAACACTGCAAGTGTAACTCGCTAGGTTAACAATACACCTCTAGTGAAACACTTTCAACCTCATCTCCCTACGACATTGACCAACGAATTCAAAATGAACCTCCTCTCAGCAAGTTAATGATACACCTAAGGTCAAAGGATTCGCCGATTTTCCATCGTCCTAACTAACAGATTGCAGAGAATGACTATTGCATCAAGGATGAGGCTCGAGATCAAACCTCGAAGAGCCTCAATCAAAATACTCAACTTTGAGTAAACCATGTGGCATGGTAACACTAAACCTTTGACTGCAAGTCACCAGCAACTAATGCCTCCTCAGATTCTACATTAATGAATACCGAGGAACTCCACACGAAGTACAAATCAAAACACTCTGACCATAACTCATGACATTCTCATTCACAGCAAAAGGTGATGACAAGATTCTAAAGGTCGGGTTAACATTACACCTTTTGAGGGTCTTATTCACTTATGTGAAAGTGAGTTAATAAGACTTGCAATGGTTTATGTGGGCTCCAAATGAAGCTCAATTCATTGTGTTAACAATGCACCTCTAGAAAATTCAAACCAAGCCATGGAAAACTCTCCAATATGGGTTAGGCATCGGTTAATTTGACTCATCACAGTTTTAATTAACCCCTAATTTATAAGCTCAAATGAATGCTAAAATAGCTCAAGTAAAATCATCTAAAATGGGAAAGAAACTTCGTGGCGGTGAAATATTTACAAGGTGAGTCATTTTCATAGAGGGAAAATTCAATGTAAAGGTGAAGGTTAGTCTAGCCTTTGAGTCTTCTAAAAGACTTCAAAAGCGTTAGCACTGGCTATGCAAGAATGCAAAGATTCTCTCGCTTCTTGGTCAACTTGCTAGAGTTTTTCCAATGGTTGGGCCTGAATTTGGTTGATTCTTTAAGTCCTTTCGGTAATTTCTTGCTCGGTCTGGCGTAGCCCTCCACAAAATTCCTCCTCCAACTTTAACAAAATCTAAAGAGCCACCTTTCCTTTTGGCAATATTGTGTATAGCTGAATGATAATCAACCTTAGCCTCATGCAATGTTAGCTCCATCTAGCGAATTCATATAAAATTTTAGACTTCGTGACCATTTCTGAAGCTCAATGTATTGGTGAAGTGTTCTTGGGGCAACTTGATCATATACTGGTCAAACTCAGTCTCTTGCGCAAGAAGATGAGCTAATCTCTCCTCAGCCAACTGAGCAGGATCCTGCACATAGATAGTTTTGAGGCTTGTGGCAAGAGGAACCAGATTGTCAGTTGATTCCTGAGCAAACCTAACCCCTGTAGGATCTGTAGCCAAAATTTTTAGCTATTGTAAAGGCCACTCTAGAAGCTCTCTTATCTCGACTTGAGCTCCTTGCCATCCAATGTAGTGTAGCTACCTCACTAAAGACATGGTCAAAAGCATGGGAATCATGAATGTTACAAGCGGGGAGAGGACTCGTCATCTAAAGAAATGACTACAAAAGAACCAAGAAGACTCTAAGTCAATCGTGGGGATGAAAAGCGTGAATCACAATGAATATACTTACATATGATTTCTTCATTAGAGGGTGCGAACAGCCTCCCTTCAAATGTTATGTGGGTGGAGATGTCTTTGCAGATGCCCTGACTTGCGAGGTGCTACTAGCTTTGGAGATTCTAATGAAACAACTTCCTCTTCGATAGGGCAAGGAAGAGATGAACCACCCCAACCTTCCTTCCTTGGTACTAGAGAGGGGTTGAGAAGTATATTCAAGCGACATAAGAGCAATGGCGTGCTAGGCTTGCTGCTGGAAAGTCTCCTAGATGCAACTTTCGGGTGGACTCTCTGCAGAGTGACTCTTGGTAGCTAGATCTAGAGGCGAAGATTAGTCATGAATGCTACACAAGCTCGGTTCCTATGCCACCTCAAAGGTTACCTCCTCGATAGCTTTGAGTTGAATGTGAAGGTTTACCTTTTAGGTGACCAAAAATTCTTGCTCCTTGGTGGAGGATAGCTCCTTCCTTTCTGTGAAGCTCCAGGGAGAGAGTGGTTACCTACATAGAAGGTCTCGGGGCATGGCGATGTTCAAATTGAGCTTGTCGGTGGAATGAGAGACCATGTCTCTAGATGCCCAATCTGAAAGGGAAGGTAGAACCTTGCTCCCATATAGCTACTTGAGAAGTGGTGGCAAGCTCTAGTGTTGTTCACCGGGTTTACAGTAAATTTTAGTTCGGGGCTAGGACTCCCGGTGTAAAAGTGTTTATAAGCTGACCGGATGGCAAAGCGACTTCGGAAGGTAAGCTTCAATTCACAATGTGTCCCATGACAAAATAGCAGGTGGTATGGTCATATCTTTGAAGCCAATAAAAACCCTAAGGGGCATGTTAGGGTAGGGAGACCCATCATCCACATTCCTAGCCGGATACTACCCTAGAAGGTCCCATGCTACACTAGAAGACTTGAAGATTTGTGGGCCTTGATGAGTGGTTTGATTATGGATACGTCGAATATCTCTATAAATATCGTTCATAAAGTTGTAATAACAGGACCCACTTTTCACCCCTTGCACCGAGAATATCAAGAAAGGAAATGGGTTCCAAACCATACCATAAGATAAGTATAAGCGGCGTCCACCCAAGTGTTGGGAACCCCAACATCAGTGCCTCTCTTCTTCCTATTTGCACCGGCTACAAAACCCATCGACCAAAGTCCTTAGGCCACTCTAAATATGGCACACCATAGCGGGAAGCAAACTCACTTGTGACTAAAGTTTGAGAGTAGCGCGAGGTGTAACACCTTGATCGAGATGCACTCTTGCGACGTTAAAGGAATAGCACACCGTTTGAGCCAAAGAGACGAGAAAACTAGCAAGGATGGCGGGTTCAAAAGGGTGTAAGGGCCTTGCTAATGTGACCCGAAATGAGTCTTGGCGGAAATTTCCTAGGGCATCGAGCTGGCGACCTTAGACTTCATGATCATCACATTTTATTACACTTTCATACTCTCATTATCTATTTTATTTGAATAAATATATCACTAATAATATATTTTCTCTTAATTTGTAGGAAATGACGAATTAATAAATAAGAGCCCAAAAGAACCAAATCTTCTCATTTTTCTACTACTTATTAAAGCCCAATATCAAGCCAAGAGGAGGCCCAAAAAGCCCAAGGAATCAAGAAAAAATTGAGTCAACAAGTCAACTAAGAAATCAATTATGTTAGGAATCAGGTTCACCAACCCATTGTAGCCGATTCGATTAAATACTTGAAAACAATAACGGCTAAGATTTATTTCTTAAAGCCCAAGGCTAATCCAATGGCTATTGTTGATTACATTATGCTATAATAGGGGTAGAGAGTGAAGGGTTTGAGTGTGAAAAATTTTGTAACAACTTCATTTGGAGGAGAATTACTCTTAATGAGAAGACCTTCCAAAATTATTAACTTTTATTTGTAATTAATATAAAATAATTTCACCTTTTAAATTTTTTCTTCTTCTTTGTTGATGAAGATGAAGATGAAGATAAAGATTTGCTTTCAAGGCACACCCCTTGCAATATAAGTTTTATTTTTCTCTTTTATTTATTTTAGAAATTCATGTTTTAGGTTTTAATTTATTTATGTTGGTAAATTAGATTTATTTTATGCCTTGTAGTATAGATTTATTTCATGCCTTGTAGTGTAGATTTCCTTTCATGCTCTTTTATTATTTTATTGCTTTGTAGAATTTATTTTCTTGTATTTTTTTTTTGGTAGTGTAGATTTACTTTTATGTTCTTTTTTAGTTAGATTTCTTTTATGCTCATAGTTTAGATCGTTATTTCATTATTCTTGTTCTTATTTTTGTAGGTTTTTTGTAATTTAGATCTCTTTCATTTATGTTTTCTAGTCTAGATTTTATTTCCTTACTTTTATTTTGTAAATTAAGTAACTAAATCTTATAGGAATTTTAGAATTATATAAAACTAGTTTGATTTCTTTTTGATTTATGGATTACTTTTTATGCTTAAAATGATCATGTTGAGGATAATCAACTGGAGAACTAATTGGTAGAAGAAGAATTTGACAATTTGTGCTTATATTGAATGGTATGATAGGTTATACTTATGAATCCTAGAATTACTATCTAGTTGCTTGTTCTTTTATTTTCTTATTTTAAAATTCATGTTTTAGTATTTTATTTTCTTTTTCTTTTTATGTTGGTAGATTAGATTTATTTCATTCCTTGCAGTGTACTTTATTCATGTTGCTTTTCTTATTTTTTTTTTATAGTGTAGATTTACTTTTATGCCCTTTTATTTTTTGTTAGATTTCCTTTATGCACATAGTTTATATCTTTATTTTTTGTTCTTGTTCTTATTTTTGTAGTAAGTTTTATTTTTCTTATAATTTAGATCTCTTTCATTTATGTTTTCTAGTCTAGATTTTATTTCCTTACTTTTATTTTGTAAATTAAGTAACTAAATCTTGTAGGAATTCTAGAATTGTATGAAACTAGTTTGGTCTCTTTTATGATTTGTGGATTGCTCTCTAATGCTTAAAATGATCATGTTTAGAATAATTAACCAGAGAACTAATTTGTGGAAGAAGAATTTGATAATCTATGCTTATCTTGAGTGGTTTGATAGGTTATGCTTATGACTTCTAGAATTACTATCTAGTTACTTATTCTTTTCATGAGCGATGATTTTTAGGATGATAATTTGATAGGTTATGCTTTCCTTAAGTAGTTTGATAGTATATGCTTAGTAAATCTAAAGTAAAATATGATAAAAAGAGAGTAGTTCATAAATTCTAAATGAAATTAACTAGTGAATTCAATTCTAGATTCCTATCTTCTCTACTTGATTTTCTCCATCTTTTACTAGTTTTTATTTTCTTTTTTTTTTGATTATTTTTCTCTTCTTGATTTTGTTCTTTTATTTTCTTTATTTCTTCTGCTTATTTATTCTTTATTTTTATTTGTTCACTCTTTTTCCCCTCTTGTTCTAGTTTTATTTTATCTCTACACTTTCATTCCTCTTTCTACACATTTCTAAGATCCAATTTAGAATTTTTTCTACACCTTCCTTGTGGATTTGACATCTTTCTATACTATAACTTAATACTTGTGCACTTTTGCATTATTTACCCCCATCAAGTTTTTAAGGATTCTTAGAAAGTTGCTTGTAATTAGGATTTTTCTATTTTGGTTCTTTAATTTGTGTGTTATAGTGTGAAGGAACAACTTTGAAGGAAAAGTGAAGATTAGGGAAGAAGATTTGCTTGCAAATATATGTACTCTTTCTAGTATTTTTAACTCCACTCTCTAGTTAGGCTTTTCACATTAGAGACATTTAGGTAATTTCTTGCTTTCGATGCAGTAGCCCTCCACAAAATTCCTCCTCCAACTTTAACAAAATCTAAAGAGCCACCTTTCTTTTTGGCAATATTGTGTATAGCTGAATGATAATCAACCTTAGCCTCATGCAATGTTAGCTCCATCTAGCAGGAATTCATATAAAATTTTAGACTCGGCGGCCATTTCCTGAAGCTCAATGTATTGGTGGGCGTGTTCTTGGGGCAACTTGATCATATACTGGTCAAACTCAGTCTCTTGCGCAAGAAGATGAGCTAATCTCTCCTCAGCCAACTGAGCAGGATCCTGCACATAGATAGTTTTGAGGCTTGTGGCAAGAGGAACCAGATTGTCAGTTGATTCCTGAGCAAACCTAACCCCTGTAGGATCTGTAGCCAAAATTTTTAGCTATTGTAAAGGCCACTCTAGAAGCTCTCTTATCTCAGCTTCAGAAAGCTCCTTGCCATCCAATGTAGTGTAGCTACCTCACTAAAGACATGGTCAAAAGCATGGGGAATCATGAATGTTACAAGCAGGAGAGGACTCGTCATCTAAAGAAATGACTACAAAAGAACCAAGAAGACTCTAAGTCAATCGTGGGGATGAAAAGAACTGTGAATCACAATGAATATACTTACATATGATTTCTTCATTAGAGGGTGCCAGAACAGCCTCCCTTCAAATGTTATGTGGGTGGAGATGTCTTTGCAGATGCCCTGACTTGCGAGGTGCTACTAGCTTTGGAGATTCTAATGAAACAACTTCCTCTCCGATAGGGCAAGGAAGAGATGAACCACCCCAACCTTCCTTCCTTGGTACTAGAGAGGGGTTGAGAAGTATATTCAAGCGACATAAGAGCAATGGCGTGCTAGGCTTGCTGCTGGAAAGTCTCCTAGATGCAACTTTCGGGTGGACTCTCTGCAGAGTGACTCTTGGTAAGCTAGATCCCGAGCGAAAGATTCGTCATGAATGCTACACAAGCTCAGTTCCTATGCCACTCAAAGGTTACCTCCTCGATAGCTTGAGTTGAATGTGAAGGTTTACCTTTTAGGTGACCAAAAATTCTTGCTCCTTGGTGGAGGATAGCGCTCTCCTTCCTTTCGTGAAGCTCCAGGGAGAGAGTGGTTACCTCGTAGAAGGTCTGGGGCATGGCGATGTTCAAATTGAGCTTGTCGTGGAATGAGAGACCATGTCTCTAGATGCCCAATCTGAAAGGGAAGGTAGAACCTTGCTCCCATATAGCTACTTGAGAAGTGGTGGCAAGCTCTAGTGTTGTTCACCGGGTTTACGGTAAATTTTAGTTCAGGCTAGGACTCGGTGTAAAAGTGTTTATAAGCTGGCTGGATGGCAAAGCGACTCGAAGGTAAGCTTCCATTCACAATGTGTCCCATGACAAAATAGCGAGTGGTATGGTCATATCTTTGAGAAGCCAATAAAACCCTAAGGGGCATGTTAGGGTAGGGAGACCCATCATCCACATTCCTAGCGGATACTACCCTAGAAGGTCCCATGCTACACTAGAAGACTTGAAGATTTGTGGGCACGCCGCAGAGTGGTTTGATTATGGATCGTCGGAATATCTCTATAAATATCGTTCATAAAGTTGTAATACGGGACCCACTTTTCACCCCTTGCACAGAATATCAAGAAAGGAAATGGGTTCCAAACCATACCATAAGATAAGTATAAGCGGCGTCCACCCAAGTGTTGGGAACCCCAACATCAGTGCCTCTCTTCTTCCTATTTGCACCGGCGCTACAAAACCCATCGACCAAAGTCCTTAGGCCACTCTAAATATGGCACACCATAGCGGGAAGCAAACTCGACTTGTGACTAAAGTTTGAGAGTAGCGCAGGTGTAACACCTTGATCGAGATGCACTCTTGCGGCGTTAAAGGAATAGCACACCGTTTGAGCCAAAGAGACGAAAACTAGCAAGGATGGCGAGGTTCGAAAAGGGTGTAAGGGCCTTGCTAATAGCTGACCCAATGAGTCTTGGCGGGGAAATTTCCTAGGGCATCACGAGCCAGCGACCTTAGACTTCATGATCATCACATTTTATTACACTTTCATACTCTCATTATCTATTTTATTTGAATAAATATATCACTAATAATATATTTTCTCTTAATTTGTAGGAAATGACGAATTAATAAATAAGAGCCCAAAAGAACCAAATCTTCTCATTTTTCTACTACTTATTAAAGCCCAATATCAAGCCAAGAGGAGGCCCAAAAAGCCCAAGGAATCAAGAAAAAATTGAGTCAACAAGTCAACTAAGAAATCAATTATGTTAGGAACCAATCAGGTTCACACCCATTGTTAACCGATTCATGTAGAGAAACAATAACGGCTAAGATTTATTTCTTAAAGCCCAAGGCTAATCCAATGGCTATTGTTGATTACATTATGCTATAATAGGGGTAGAGAGTGAAGGGTTTGAGTGTGAAAAATTTTGTAACAACTTCATTTGGAGAGAATTACTCTTAATTGAAGACCTTCAAAATTATTAACTTTTATTTGTAATTAATATAAAATAATTTCACCTTTTAAATTTTTTTTCTTCTTCTTTGTTGATGAAGATGAAGATGAAGATAAAGATTTGCTCAAGGGGCACACCTTGCAATATAAGTTTTATTTTTCTCTTTTATTTATTTTAGAAATTCATGTTTTAGGTTTTTTAATTTATTTATGTTGGTAAATTAGATTTATTTTATGCCTTGTAGTATAGATTTATTTCATGCCTTGTAGTGTAGATTTCCTTTCATGCTCTTTTTATTATTTTATTGCTTTGTAGAATTTATTTTCTTGTATTTTTTTTTTGGTAGTGTAGATTTACTTTTATGTTCTTTTTTTAGTTAGATTTCTTTTATGCTCATAGTTTAGATCGTTATTTCATTATTCTTGTTCTTATTTTGTGTAGTTTTTTTTGTAATTTAGATCTCTTTCATTTATGTTTTCTAGTCTAGATTTTATTTCCTTACTTTTATTTTGTAAATTAAGTAACTAAATCTTATAGGAATTTTAGAATTATATAAAACTAGTTTGATTTCTTTTTGATTTATGGATTACTTTTTATGCTTAAAATGATCATGTTGAGGATAATCAACTGGAGAACTAATTGAGTAGAAGAATTTGACAATTTGTGCTTATATTGAATGGTATGATAGGTTATACTTATGAATCCTAGAATTACTATCTAGTTGCTTGTTCTTTTATTTTTCTTATTTTAAAATTCATGTTTTAGTATTTTATTTTCTTTTTTCTTTTTATGTTGGTAGATTAGATTTATTTCATTCCTTGGTGCATTTATTTTTCTTTTATTTATTTTCTTTTTATTTTATTTTTTTTATTTTATTTTATTTTTTTTGTTAGTTCCATTTTATCTTTATTTTTTATTTTTTTCTTATTTTTTAGTAGTAAGTTTTTTCTTATAATTTAGATCTCTAGAGTATATTTTATTCTCTTTATTTTTATTTTGTGGAAAAATCTAAAGGAAAGAATTGTATGAAACTAGTTTGGTCTCTTTTATGATTTGTGGATTGCTCTCTAATGCTTAAAAATCATGATAATCCAGAGAACTAATTTGTGGAAGAATTTGATAATCTATGCTTATCTTGACTTCTAGAATTACTATCTAGTTACTTATTCTTTTCATGAGCGATGATTTTTAGGATGATAATTTGATAGGTTATGCTTTCCTTAAGTAGTTTGATAGTATATGCTTAGTAAATCTAAAGTAAAATATGATAAAAAGAGAGTAGTTCATAAATTCTAAATGAAATTAACTAGTGAATTCAATTCTAGATTATCTTCTGATTTTCTCCATCTTTTACTAGTTTTTATTTTCTTTTTTTTTTGATTATTTTTCTCTTCTTGATTTTGTTCTTTTTTCTTTTTTTATTTCTTCTTTATTCTTTATTTTTCATTCTTTTTTCCCGTTCTAGTTTTATTTTATCTCTACACTTTCATTCCTCTTTCACGTACACATTTCTAGGATCCAATTTAGAATTTTCTACACACCTTTGTGGGACATCTATACCTTAATACTTGCACTTGCACTTTGCATTATTTACCCCCATCAATTTTTAAGCGGTTTATAAAGGCTTGTAATTAGGATTTTTCTATTTTGGTTCTTTAATTTGTGTGTTATAGTGTGAAGGAACAACTTTGAAGGAAGTTGAAGGAGAAGAAGATTTGCTTGCAAATATATGTACTCTTTCTAGTATTTTTAACTCCACTCTCTAGTTAGGCTTTTCACATTAGAGACATTTAGGAGCTAATAAAACAAACAAACCAATTTTCTCTTGTCTACCTAATAAAATTCACCCTCCACTTAAATAGCCTAACAAGATAATAAATCAAAAAAGAGCTCACTTTCTCCATTTGATTGTTTACCTAATTAAAAACAAAAAAAATCCTTTTTTGCAAATTCTTAGGGTTGTATTCCATATAATTAGTAGGAATTCATTAAAGTAATAGAATATTTTGATTTGAGCATTTACTTGAAAATACTCGGGCAAAACACCCTAATCAAGTTAAGGTGAGGATTTCATCACCCTTTCTTAGCCCAAAATCACTAATTCCTTACTACATAAACCCAAGCATTCTAAAACTCAATAGGCGTTGGTCCCTAAGGACTCAAGCTCATTCAGAAGGAAGAAATCTTTAAGTAAACTGGTTTAAGTTTACTTAAATCTGTTATATCTAAGATAAAGTTTAGGGGTTGCTAAAGCACTCATAGAAAAAGTACTTAAGTGGTCCTTGACCCCCTCTAGTACTATCCTGCTAACGATCAAGTAAACTTTAATCTTTTCACTCAAGAAGTTTTGGTTTGATTAAATTGAGTCTAGGCTTAACCCTAGAATTAAGGGTGATTGTTTTAAAGTGATTGCTCTTTATTTATTTAGTTAGATTTTTCTTTTATCCTTCCTCTTTTCTCTCACTTATCTTTTAGGTCTTTCAGTTTTTTTAAAAAAAAAATAAACTAACTTTTTATCGGATCTTTTTCTCTAAATATTATTTATATATATATATATATATATATATATATATATATATATATATATATATATATATATGAAAATAAACTCCTATTATGTTTTATAAGAATATGGGCAAGTTTTCTTTCTACACTCTTCTTTGGGATCAGTGAAAGATAAAAGAACAGCTTGGATTTGTGCCCATCTCTCAGGCAAATAAGTGGGTTGGTGCACCTATCATTATGATTAAGTTCATAGAACTATATATATATATATATATATATATATATATATATATATATATATATATATATATATATATATACAAAAGAACCAAGAAGACTCTAAGTCAATCGTGGGGATGAAAAGAACTGTGAATCACAATGAATATACTTACATATGATTTCTTCATTAGAGGGTGCCAGAACAGCCTCCCTTCAAATGTTATGTGGGTGGAGATGTCTTTGCAGATGCCCTGACTTGCGAGGTGCTACTAGCTTTGGAGATTCTAATGAAACAACTTCCTCTCCGATAGGGCAAGGAAGAGATGAACCACCACCCCCCCCAACCTTCCTTCCTTGGTACTAGAGAGGGGTTGAGAAGTATATTCAAGCGACATAAGAGCAATGGCAGCGGCTAGGCTTGCCTGCTCTGGAAAGTCTCCTAGATGCAACTTTCGGGGTGGACTCTCCTGCAGAGTGACTACTGGTAAGCTAGATCCCGAGCCGAAAGATTCGTCATGAATGCTACACAAGCTCAGTTCCTATGCCACCTCAAAGGTTACCTCCTCGATAGCTTTGAGTTCGGAATGTGAAGGTTTACCTTTTTAGGTGACCAAAAAATTCTTGCTCCTTGGTGGAGGATAACGCTCTCCTTCCTTTCGTGAAGCTCCAAGGGAGAGAGTGGTTACCTACGTAGAAGGTCTCTGGGGCATGGCGGCGATGTTCAAATTGAGCTTGTCGTGGAATGAGAGACCATGTCTCTAGATGCCCAATCTGAAAGGGGAAGGTAGAACCTTGCTCCCATATAGCTACTTGAGAAGTGGTGGCAAGCTCTAGTGTTGTTCACCAGGTTTCTGGTAAATTTTAGTTCAGGGCTAGGACTCCCGGTGTAAAAGTGTTTATAACTGAACTGGATGGCAAAGCGACTCAGAAGGTAAGCTTCCAATTCACAATGTGTCCCATGACAAAATAGCAGGTGGTATGGTCATATGCTGAGAAGCCAATAAAAAACCCTAAGGGGCATGTTAGGGTAGGGAGACCCATCATCCACATTCCTAGCCAGATACTACCCTAGAAGGTCCCATGCTACACTAGAAGACTTGAAGATTTGTGGGCACGCGCAGTAGTGGTTTGATTATGGATACGTCAGAATATCTCTATAAATATCGTTCATAAAGTTGTAATAACAGGACCCACTTTTCACCCCTTGCACACAGAATATCAAGAAAGGAAATGGGTTCCAAACCATACCATAAGATAAGTATAAGCGACGTCCACCCAAGTGTTGGGAACCCCAACATCTGGTCTGCCTCTCTTCTTCCTATTTGCACCGACGCTACAAAACCCATCGACCAAAGTCCTTAGGCCACTCTAAATATGGCACACCATAGCGGGAAGCAAACTCAGCTTGTGACTAAAGTTTGAGAGTAGCGCAGGGTGTAACACCTTGATCGAGATGCACTCTTGCGACGTTAAAGGAATAGCACACCGTTTGAGCCAAAGAGACAGAAAACTAGCAAGGATGGCAGGTTCGAAAAGGGTGTAAGGGCCTTGCTAATGACAGCCCCAGAAATGAGTCTTGGCGGGGAAATTTCCTAAGGCATCTGAACTGAAAACAGCCTTAGACTTCATGATCATCACATTTTATTACACTTTCATACTCTCATTATCTATTTTATTTGAATAAATATATCACTAATAATATATTTTTCTCTTAATTTGTAGGAAATGACGAATTAATAAATAAGAGCCCAAAAGAACCAAATCTTCTCATTTTTCTACTACTTATTAAAGCCCAATATCAAGCCAAGAGGAGGCCCAAAAAAGCCCAAGGAATCAAGAAAAAAATTGAGTCAACAAGTCAACTAAGAAATCAATTATGTTAGGAACCAATCAGTTCACCAACCCATTGGCCAACCGATTCAGTCGTAACAGAAACAATAACGGCTAAGATTTATTTCTTAAAGCCCAAGGCTAATCCAATGGCTATTGTTGATTACATTATGCTATAATAGGGGTAGAGAGTGAAGGGTTTGAGTGTGAAAAATTTTGTAACAACTTCATTTGGAGAGGAGAATTACTCTTAATTGAGAAGACCTTCCAAAATTATTAACTTTTATTTGTAATTAATATAAAATAATTTCACCTTTTAAATTTTTTTTCTTCTTCTTTGTTGATGAAGATGAAGATGAAGATAAAGATTTGCTTTCAAGGGGCACACCCTTGCAATATAAGTTTTATTTTTCTCTTTTATTTATTTTAGAAATTCATGTTTTAGGTTTTTAATTTATTTATGTTGGTAAATTAGATTTATTTTATGCCTTGTAGTATAGATTTATTTCATGCCTTGTAGTGTAGATTTCCTTTCATGCTCTTTTATTATTTTATTGCTTTGTAGAATTTATTTTCTTGTATTTTTTTTGGTAGTGTAGATTTACTTTTATGTTCTTTTTTTAGTTAGATTTCTTTTATGCTCATAGTTTAGATCGTTATTTCATTATTCTTGTTCTTATTTTTGTAGGTTTTTTGTAATTTAGATCTCTTTCATTTATGTTTTCTAGTCTAGATTTTATTTCCTTACTTTTATTTTGTAAATTAAGTAACTAAATCTTATAGGAATTTTAGAATTATATAAAACTAGTTTGATTTCTTTTTGATTTATGGATTACTTTTTATGCTTAAAATGATCATGTTGAGGATAATCAACTGGAGAACTAATTGGTAGAAGAAGAATTTGACAATTTGTGCTTATATTGAATGGTATGATAGGTTATACTTATGAATCCTAGAATTACTATCTAGTTGCTTGTTCTTTTATTTTTCTTATTTTAAAATTCATGTTTTAGTATTTTATTTTCTTTTTCTTTTTATGTTGGTAGATTAGATTTATTTCATTCCTTGCAGTGTAGATTTACTTTCATGCTCTTTTATTATTTTGTTGCTTTGTAGAATTTATTTTCTTATTTTTTTTTATAGTGTAGATTTACTTTTATGCCTTTTATTTTTGTTAGTTAGATTTCCTTTATGCACATAGTTTATATCTTTATTTTTTTGTTCTTGTTCTTATTTTGTAGTAAGTTTTATTTTTCTTATAATTTAGATCTCTTTTTTATGCCTTCTAGTCTATATTTTATTTCTTTATTTTTATTTTGTGAAATAAGTAACTAAATCTTGTAGGAATTCTAGAATTGTATGAAACTAGTTTGGTCTCTTTTATGATTTGTGGATTGCTCTCTAATGCTTAAAATGATCATGTTTAGAATAATTAACCAGAGAACTAATTTGTGGAAGAAGAATTTGATAATCTATGCTTATCTTGAGTGGTTTGATAGGTTATGCTTATGACTTCTAGAATTACTATCTAGTTACTTATTCTTTTCATGAGCGATGATTTTTTAGGATGATAATTTGATAGGTTATGCTTTCCTTAAGTAGTTTGATAGTATATGCTTAGTAAATCTAAAGTAAAATATGATAAAAGAGAGTAGTTCATAAATTCTAAATGAAATTAACTAGTGAATTCAATTCTAGATTCCTATCTTCTCTACTTGATTTTCTCCATCTTTTACTAGTTTTTATTTTCTTTTTTTTTGATTATTTTTCTCTTCTTGATTTTGTTCTTTTATTTTTCTTATTTTTTTTATAGTGTAGATTTACTTTCATGCTCTTTTATTATTTTATTGCTTTGTAGAATTTATTTTCTTTTTTCTTTTTATGTTGGTAGATTAGATTTATTTCATTCCTTGGTGTAGATTTACTTTCATGCTCTTTTATTATTTTATTGCTTTGTAGAATTTATTTTCTTATTTTTTTATAGTGTAGATTTACTTTCATGCTCTTTTATTATTTTGTTGCTTTGTAGAATTTATTTTCTTATTTTAAAATTCATGTTTTAGGATTTTATTTTCTTTTTTTTTTATAGTGTAGATTTACTTTTATGCCTTTTATTTTTGTTAGTTAGATTTCCTTTATGCACATAGTTTATATCTTTATTTTTTTGTTCTTGTTCTTATTTTTGTAGGTTTTTTGTAATTTAGATCTCTTTTTTATGCCTTCTAGTCTATATTTTATTTCTTTATTTTTATTTTGTGAAATAAGTAACTAAATCTTGTAGGAATTCTAGAATTGTATGAAACTAGTTTGGTCTCTTTTATGATTTGTGGATTGCTCTCTAATGCTTAAAATGATCATGTTGAGGATAATCAACTGAGAACTAATTGGTAGAATAAGAATTTGACAATTTGTGCTTATATTGAATGGTATGATAGGTTATACTTATAAATCCTAGAATTACTATCTAGTTGCTTGTTCTTTTATTTTTCTTATTTTAAAATTCATGTTTTAGGTTTTTTATTTTATTTATGTTGGTAAATTAGATTTATTTTATGCCTTGTAGTATAGATTTATTTCATTCCTTGGTGTAGATTTACTTTTATGTTCTTTTTTTAGTTAGATTTCTTTTATGCTCATAGTTTAGATCGTTATTTCATTATTCTTGTTCTTATTTTGTAGTAAGTTTTATTTTTCTTATAATTTAGATCTCTTTCATTTATGTTTTCTAGTCTAGATTTTATTTCCTTACTTTTATTTTGTAAATTAAGTAACTAAATCTTGTAGGAATTCTAGAATTGTATGAAACTAGTTTGGTCTCTTTTATGATTTGTGGATTGCTCTCTAATGCTTAAAATGATCATGTTTAGAATAATTAACCAGAGAACTAATTTGTGGAAGAAGAATTTGATAATCTATGCTTATCTTGAGTGGTTTGATAGGTTATGCTTATGACTTCTAGAATTACTATCTAGTTACTTATTCTTTTCATGAACGATGATTTTTTCTGATGATAATTTGATAGGTTATGCTTATGACTTCTAGAATTACTATCTAGTTGATTGTTCTTTTATTTTCTTATTTTTTTATAGTGTAGATTTACTTTTATGTTCTTTTTTTAGTTAGATTTTTCTTTATCCTTCCTCTTTTCTCTCACTTATCTTTTAGGTCTTTCAGTTTTCCTTTAAAAAAATAAACTAACTTTTTTTTTATCCGGATCTTTTCTCTAATCTTCTTTATATATATATATATATATATATATATATATATATATATATATATATATATATATATATATATATATATATAGAAATGAAACCATGAACTAAGTTCATAATGAATAGCATGCACCAACTTTCTACTTTCATCTTGCTTGGATAAAGTGAAGATATAAGAGCACTTTGAGATTTGTGCATCCAAATCTCAAGGCAAATAAGTGGATAAAAAGTTGGTGCACCACTATTCATTATGAACTTAAGTTCATAGGAACTATATAATATATATATATATATATATATATATATATATATATATATATATATATATATATATATATATATATATATATATATATATATATATATATATATATAATCCAAAATCAAATTTTGCTTTAGTAAATGCGACTTTGGATTAGGGATAATACCAATCGTTTAATCTGTGTTGAACTAATTTTTTGAGACTAAGGAAATGGCAAATCCAATTGCACCAGTTCTTCAAGACATGTGTTATCCAACTAGGAATGCAATCCAGAGTTTTGAGGAGATCTTTGGTGATAAAATCAAAATACTAGAGGAGTTTAAATCAGAACTAGTTTTTATGGAGTCAGACACAAGTTTCTCTGATCTTAGCTTTGAAGAACTTTCTGGCGATGAGCTTAGGTTCCTAGAAAATATAAAACAACTAGATTATCATACCTCAACCATGAATCTTGGGTTTGAGAAAATTTTTAAGAAAGTTTGTGTTACGATAAACTTTCATTCATATGGAACACGAGTTCAAATCGAGACTTGCTTTTGTTTGATCAACACCAAAATTTAAAATGCATAACCCTCCACCTACACGCTAAAAGCATAGAAATTTTTAAAAACCTAGGAATGTATAGAACTTAAGCATATCATTGAGTTTATCATTCTATACTTATTTAAAAACTATGGTAGAATTTTCAACAATAAGGTAGAATTTGATATAGGATGTGAGCTTTTATTTTTAATATTTTATTCTACATCGTTACTCTTTGTCTCATAATAAAAAGATATTTATTCCTCTCGTTTGGAGAACTTCTTTGAAATTACTTAATTTTGGGTACTAAAATTTAAATTTAAAAGTTGGGGAGTAATTTTAAATTTTGTAAGTTTGGGGACTAATTTCAAAGACCTAAAGATTTGGGGTCCAAATTCAAAAATCATCTTGTGAGGATAGTATAGTTAATTAGTTAATTATGAAATATTTGTGAGGATAAAGAGTAATTATAAAATAAATCTCCTATTCCCTCTGTCCCTCCAAAGTGGAGGGATTTTTCTCTCTCCTCACATTTAGTTTATTTTTACTTTTTTTTCTTCACTTCACTCTACTCTACCTTACCTCCTTCTAAATACCTCCCACCAAAGATGATTTTTCCCTCACTTTACTCTCCTTGTTCCTACCAAACCAAGCCTTATAGTTATATGTCCACGTTGATAGGCGTCATGCCAAAAAGCAAAGTTTACTTAGATGGGGTTGCATGGTTGATAACAAGTAAAATATATAGTAGAGATCGATGAGTAAAATATATAGTAGAGATCACTATTTCAATTATGTCTATTAGTGGTGGTTGAGATTCCTTCTAATAATACTTATGATATTCCTCATGTATTATACTCATTCATATTTTCACTCAAAACAAATCATGATTATCAACTAAATAATAGATGTTTGTAATCAAAACTAGCGGTGTATCCATTACTTTTTAATAGACAAAAATAAAAATTTAAAAATAGTTCAATTTTTCTTCTTTTTTGACAAATGAAAAATGATTGTAAAGTGAATTATGCCATATCAGACTTTTAAACTTTTTCTCTATTTCTAAGATTGGATGAAAAATGGATTCGGATCCTCTCCTACACAAGCGTAGTGGAGAGACCACCATTTTTATTATGACCATGAATTTAGTTATTGAATGGTAGTGATTTTTCTATCTTTAAATTAGGAATTAGTGTAATTCATGGATGATAATCACATTTTAATTATAATTTTATTCTTGTTCTTATTTTGTAGTAAGTTTTATTTTTCTTATAATTTAGATCTCTTTTTTATGCCTTCTAGTCTATATTTTATTTCTTTATTTTTATTTTGTGAAATAAGTAACTAAATCTTGTAGGAATTCTAGAATTGTATGAAACTAGTTTGGTCTCTTTTATGATTTGTGGATTGCTCTCTAATGCTTAAAATGATCATGTTTAGAATAATTAACCAGAGAACTAATTTGTGGAAGAAGAATTTGATAATCTATGCTTATCTTGAGTGGTTTGATAGGTTATGCTTATGACTTCTAGAATTACTATCTAGTTACTTATTCTTTTCATGAGCGATGATTTTTTAGGATGATAATTTGATAGGTTATGCTTTCCTTAAGTAGTTTGATAGTATATGCTTAGTAAATCTAAAGTAAAATATGATAAAAGAGAGTAGTTCATAAATTCTAAATGAAATTAACTAGTGAATTCAATTCTAGATTCCTATCTTCTCTACTTGATTTTCTCCATCTTTTACTAGTTTTTATTTTCTTTTTTTTGATTATTTTTCTCTTCTTGATTTTGTTCTTTTTATTTCTTTATTTCTTCTGCTTATTTATTCTTTATTTTTTATTTGTTCACTCTCTTTTTCCCCTCTTGTTCTAGTTTTATTTTATCTCTACACTTTCATTCCTCTTTCTGTACATTTCTAAGATCCAATTTAGAATTTTTCTACACACCTTCCTTGTGGATTTGACATCTTTCTATACTATAACTTAATACTTGTGCACTTGCAACTTTGCATTATTTACCCCCATCAAGTTTTAAGCTGCCGTTTAGAAAGCTGCTTGTAATTAGGATTTTTCTATTTTGGTTCTTTAATTTGTGTGTTATAGTGTGAAGGAACAACTTTGAAGGAAAAGACTGAAGATTAGGGAAGAAGATTTGCTTGCAAATATATGTACTCTTTCTAGTATTTTTAACTCCACTCTCTAGTTAGGCTTTTCACATTAGAGACATTTAGGAGCTAATAAAACAAACAAACCAATTTTCTCTTGTCTACCTAATAAAATTCACCCTCCACTTAAATAACTGCTAACAAGATAATAAATCAAAAAAGAGCTCACTTTCTCACATTTATTTGATTGTTTACCCTAATTAAAAACAAAAAATTCTTTTGCATCCTTTTGTAGTTGCTTTTAATTCTTAGGGTTGTATTCCATATAATTAGTAGGAATTCATTAAAGTAATATGAGCATTTTGATTTGAGCATTTACTTGAAAATACTCTTAAGGGCAAAACACCCTAATCAAGTTAAGGTGAGGATTTCATCACCCTTTTCTTAGCCCAAAATCACTAATTCCTTACTACATAAACCCAAGCATTCTAAAACTCAATAGACGTTGGTCCCTAAGGACTCAAGCTCATTAAGGAACAAGAAATCTTTAAGTAAACTGGTTTAAGTTTACTTAAATCTGATTGTATCTAAGATAAAGTTTAGGGTTGCTAAAGCACTCCGCAAGAAAAGAGGTACTTAATTGGTCCTTGACCCCCCTCTAGTACTATCCTTACCTGGCTAACTGATCAAGTAAACTTTAATCTTTTCACTCAAGAAGTTTTTGGTTTGAAGCTGGTCTAATTGAGTCTAGGCTTAACCCTAGAATTAAGGGTGATGTTTTTAAAGTGATTGCTCTTTATTTATTTAGTTAGATTTTTTATGCACATAGTTTATATCTTTATTTTTTTTGTTCTTGTTCTTATTTTGTAGTAAGTTTTATTTTTCTTATAATTTAGATCTCTTTTTTATGCCTTCTAGTCTATATTTTATTTCTTTATTTTTATTTTGTGAAATAAGTAACTAAATCTTATAGGAATTTTAGAATTATATAAAACTAGTTTGATTTCTTTTTGATTTATGGATTACTTTTTATGCTTAAAATGATCATGTTTAGAATAATTAACCAGAGAACTAATTTGTGGAAGAAGAATTTGATAATCTATACTTATCTTGAGTGGTTTGATAGGTTATGCTTTCCTTAAGTAGTTTGATAGTATATGCTTAGTAAATCTAAAGTAAAATATGATAAAAGAGTAGTTCATAAATTCTAAATGAAATTAACTAGTGAATTCAATTCTAGATTCCTATCTTCTCTACTTGATTTTCTCCATCTTTTACTAGTTTTTATTTCTTTATTTCTTCTCTTATTTATTCTTTATTTTTATTTTGTGAAATAAGTAACTAAATCTTGTAGGAATTCTAGGATTGCATAAAACTAGTCTAATTTTTCTTTGTGAATTATGATTATTCTCTTGTGCTTAAAATGATCATGTTTAGAATAATTAACCAGAGAACTAATTTGTGGAAGAAGAATTTGATAATCTATGCTTATCTTGAGTGGTTTGATAGGTTATGCTTTCCTTGAGTGGTTTGATAATCTATACTTATCTTGAGTGGTTTGATAATCTATACTTATCTTGAGTGGTTTGATAATCTATACTTATCTTGAGTGGTTTGATAGGTTATGCTTATGACTTCTAGAATTACTATCTAGTTACTTATTCTTTTCATGAACGATGATTTTTTCTGATGATAATTTGATAGGTTATGCTTATGACTTCTAGAATTACTATCTAGTTACTTATTCTTTTCATGAACGATGATTTTTTCGGATGATAATTTGATAGGTTATGCTTTCCTTGAGTGGTTTGATAATCTATACTTAGTAAATCTAAAGTAAAATATGATAAAAGAGTAGTTCATAAATTCTAAATGAAATTAACTAGTGAATTCAATTCTAGATTCCTATCTTCTCTACTTGATTTTCTCCATCTTTTACTAGTTTTTATTTTTCTTATTTTAAAATTCATGTTTTAGTATTTTATTTTCTTTTTTCTTTTTATGTTGGTAGATTAGATTTATTTCATTCCTTGGTGTAGATTTACTTTCATGCTCTTTTATTATTTTATTGCTTTGTAGAATTTATTTTCTTATTTTAAAATTCATGTTTTAGGATTTTATTTTCTTTTTTTTTTATAGTGTAGATTTACTTTCATGCTCTTTTATTATTTTATTGCTTTGTAGAATTTATTTTCTTATTTTAAAATTCATGTTTTAGGTTTTTTATTTTATTTATGTTGGTAAATTAGATTTATTTTATGCCTTGTAGTATAGATTTATTTCATGCCTTGTAGTGTAGATTTACTTTTATGCCTTTTATTTTTGTTAGTTAGATTTTTTATGCACATAGTTTATATCTTTATTTTTTTGTTCTTGTTCTTATTTTTGTAGGTTTTTTTGTAATTTAGATCTCTTTCATTTATGTTTTCTAGTCTAGATTTTATTTTTACTTTTTTTTCTTCACTTCACTCTACTCTACCTTACCTCCCCTTCTAAATACCTCCCACCAAAGATGATTTTTCCCTCACTTTACTCTCCTTGTTCCTACCAAACCAAGCCTTATAGTTATATGTCCACGTTGATAGGCGTCATGCCAAAAAGCAAAGTTTACTTAGATGGGGTTGCATGGTTGATAACAAGTAAAATATATAGTAGAGATCGATGAGTAAAATATATAGTAGAGATCACTATTTCAATTATGTCTATTAGTCTGGTGGTTGAGATTCCTTCTAATAATACTTATGATATTCCTCATGTATTATACTCATTCATATTTTCACTCAAAACAAATCATGATTATCAACTAAATAATAGATGTTTGTAATCAAAACTAGCGGTGTATCCATTACTTTTTAATAGACAAAAATAAAAATTTAAAAATAGTTCAATTTTTCTTCTTTTTTGACAAATGAAAAATGATTGTAAAGTGAATTATGCCATATCAGACTTTTAAACTTTTTCTCTATTTCTAAGATTGGATGAAAAATGGATTCGGATCCTCTCCTACACAAGCGTAGTGGAGAGACCACCATTTTTATTATGACCATGAATTTAGTTATTGAATGGTAGTGATTTTTCTATCTTTAAATTAGGAATTAGTGTAATTCATGGATGATAATCACATTTTAATTATAATTTTATACCCTCATTATCTATTTTATATGAATAAAGATATCACTAATAATTATTTTTGTCTTAAATTGCGGTAAATGAAGAAATTATGAATAAAGCCCAAATGACTCAACTCTCCCATTTTCTACCAATTTTTGAAGCCCAAATACGAAGACAAGAGAAGGCCCAAGACTACTCAAGAGCCCATGTGAAATTCGTGAAGAAAAATTAGCCAAAAATCGAGTTGGTTACAAACCAATCGACCAATGTCGGCCGACCAATTAGCAACGATTGATTTGCACAGAATTTGATCTATGGCCAAAATTAATCCTTGGAGCTCAAGTTTGATCCTATGGTCCTTATCCACTGCGTAAGGCTATAAATAGGGGTTGAGGGGAGAGGTTTGAGTGTAAATTTTTTGTAAAACTCTATTTGGAGAGGAGGTTACTCTTAATTGAGAAGACCTTCCAAAATTATAACTTTTGTTGCAATAAATAAAAATATTTTTTCACCTTCATACTTGTTTCTTCTTCTTGTTCAATGATGGAAAGAGGATGAGGATGAAGATATGAATATGTAGGTTTGTAATTTCTTTATTTTCTTCTTGTTAGAGTAGATTTACTTTTACAATTTACTTTCATGCAATTTAATTTCATGCAATTTACTTTCATGCAATGTCTTTAATTTGTAGAGTAGATTTACTTTCTTGCAAATAGCTTAGATTCTTTTCCTTTTTGTTCATAATATTGATCTTTCTTCTTGTTCTTTTCCTTCTTGTAATTAGCACTCTTTTATTTTCCTTCATTCTTTCTCGTCTAATTTCTATCTCCTTGTTTCTTTCATTTTTAAAGATGTGGAACTAATCCTTGTAGGAATTCTAGGATTGCATAAAACTAGTCTAATTTTTCTTTGTGAATTATGATTATTCTCTTGTGCTTAAAATGATCATGTTTAGGATAATCAACTAGAGAACTAATCACGAGAAGAAGAATTTGATAATCTATACTTATCTTGAGTGGTTTGATAGGTTATGCTTATGAATTCGAGGATTACTATCTATATGACTCTCTTCTCATGAGTTTGAATTTTGCTTAGATGATAATTTAATAGGTTATGCTTTCCTTGAGTGGTTTGATAATCTATACTTAGTAAATCTAAAGTAGAATGTGATAAAAAGAGAGTAGTTCATAAATTCTAAATGAAATTAACTAGTGAATTCAATTCTAGATTCCTATCTTCTCTACTTGATTTTCTCCATCTTTTACTAGTTTTTATTTTCTTTTTTTTGATTATTTTTCTCTTCTTGATTTTGTTCTTTTTATTTTCTTTATTTCTTCTGCTTATTTATTCTTTATTTTTTATTTGTTCACTCTTTTTTTCCCCTCTTGTTCTAGTTTTATTTTATCTCTACACTTTCATTCCTCTTCTGTACACATTTCTAAGATCCAATTTAGAATTTTTCTACACACCTTCCTTGTGGATTTGACATCTTTCTATACTATAACTTAATACTTGTGCACTTGCAACTTTGCATTATTTACCCCCATCAAGTTTTTAGCCATGCCAAGAAAGTCGCTTGTAATTAGGATTTTTCTATTTTGGTTCTTTAATTTGTGTGTTATAGTGTGAAGGAACAACTTTGAAGGAAAAGACTGAAGATTAGGGAAGAAGATTTGCTTGCAAATATATGTACTCTTTCTAGTATTTTTAACTCCACTCTCTAGTTAGGCTTTTCACATTAGAGACATTTAGGAGCTAATAAAACAAACAAACCAATTTTCTCTTGTCTACCTAATAAAATTCACCCTCCACTTAAATAACGCTAACAAGATAATAAATCAAAAAAGAGCTCACTTTCTCACATTTATTTGATTGTTTACCCTAATTAAAAACAAAAAATTCTTTTGCATCCTTTTGTAGTTGCTTTTAATTCTTAGGGTTGTATTCCATATAATTAGTAGGAATTCATTAAAGTAATATGAGCATTTTGATTTGAGCATTTAATTAGTAGGAATTCATTAAAGTAATATGAGCATTTTGATTTGAGCATTTACTTGAAAATACTCTTAAGGGCAAAACACCCTAATCAAGTTAAGGTGAGGATTTCATCACCCTTTTCTTAGCCCAAAAATCACTAATTCCTTACTACATAAACCCAAGCATTCTAAAACTCAATAGACGTTGGTCCCTAAGGACTCAAGCTCATTAAGGAACAAGAAATCTTTAAGTAAACTGGTTTAAGTTTACTTAAATCTGTTGGTATCTAAGATAAAGTTTAGGGGTTGCTAAAGCACTCCGCAAGAAAAGAGGTACTTAATTGGTCCTTGACCCCCCTCTAGTACTATCCTTACCTGGCTAACTGATCAAGTAAACTTTAATCTTTTCACTCAAGAAGTTTTTGGTTTGAAGTCGGTCTAATTGAGTCTAGGCTTAACCCTAGAATTAAGGGTGATTGTTTTAAAGTGATTGCTCTTTATTTATTTAGTTAGATTTTTCTTTTATCCTTCCTCTTTTCTCTCACTTATCTTTTAGGTCTTCAGTTTTTCCTTTAAAAAATAAACTAACTTTTTTTTATCCTGGATCTTTTTCTCTAATCTTCTTTATATATATATATATATATATATATATATATATATATATATATATATATATATATATATATATATATATATATATATATATTATGAACTTAAGTTCATAATGAATAGTGGTGCACCAACTTTTCTAACCACTCATCTTGCTTTGGGATCCGTGAAAGATATAAAGGCCACTTTGAGATTTGTGCATCACAAATCTCAAGGCAAATAAGTGGATAAAAAAGTTGGTGCACCACTATTCATTATGAACTTAAGTTCATAGAGCCTATATATATATATATATATATATATATATATATATATATATATATATATATATATATATATATATATATATATATATATATATATATATATATATATATATATATATATAATCAAAATCAAATTTTGCTTTAGTAAATGCGACTTTGGATTAGGGATAATACCAATCGTTTAATCTGTGTTGAACTAATTTTTGAGACTAAGGAAATGGCAAATCCAATTGCACCAGTTCTTCAAGACATGTGTTATCCAACTAGGAATGCAATCCCGAGTTTTGAGGAGATCTTTGGTGATAAAATCAAAATACTAGAGGAGTTTAAATCGAACTAGTTTTATGGAGTCGACACAAGTTTCTCTCGATCTTAGCTTTGAAGAACTTTCACGATGAGCTTAGGTTCCTAGAAAATATAAAACAACTAGATTATCATACCTCAACCATGAATCTTGGGTTTGAGAAAATTTTTAAAGAAAACTGGTTGTGTTACGATAAACTTTCATTCATATGGAACCCGAAGTTCAAATCGAGACTTGCTTTTGTTTGATCAACACCAAAAATTTAAAATGCATAACCCTCCACCTACCGCCTTCAAAAGTCAGAGAAATTTTAAAACCTAGGAATGTATAGAACTTAAGCATATCATTGAGTTTATCATTCTATACTTATTTAAAACTATGGTAGAATTTTCAACAATAAGGTAGAATTTGATATAGGATGTGAGCTTTTATTTTTAATATTTTATTCTACATCGCTACTCTTTGTCTCATAATAAAAAGAAAAAATATTTATTCCTCTCTCGCTTGGAGGACTTTGAAATTACTTAATTTTGGGTACTAAGAATTTCAGAATTTAAAAGTTGGGGAGTAATTTTAAATTTTGTAAGTTTGGGGACTAATTTCAAAGACCTAAAGATTGGGGGTCCAAATTCAAAAATCATCTTGTGAGGATAGTATAGTTAATTAGTTAATTATGAAATATTTGTGAGGATAAAAGAGTAATTATAAAATAAATCTCCCTATTCCCTCTGTGTCCCTCCAAAGTGGAGGGATTTTTCTCTCTCCTCACATTTAGTTTATTTTTTACTTTTTTTCTCTTCACTTCACTCTACTCTACCTTACCTCCCCTTCTAAATACCTCCCACCAAAGATGATTTTTTTCCCCTCACTTTACTCTCCTTGTACCTCCTACCAAACCAAGCCTTATAGTTATATGTCCACGTTGATAGACGTCATGCCAAAAGAGCAAAGTTTACTTAGATGGGGTTGCATGGTTGATAACAAGTAAAATATATAGTAGAGAGATCGATGAGTAAAATATATAGTAGAGAGATCACTATTTCAATTATGTCTATTAGTCAGCAGGTGGTTGAGATTCCTTCTAATAATACTTATGATATTCCTCATGTATTATACTCATTCATATTTTTCACTCAAAACAAATCATGATTATCAACTAAATAATAGATGTTTGTAATCAAAACTAGCTGTATCCATTACTTTTAATAGACAAAAATAAAAATTTAAAAATAGTTCAATTTTTCTTCTTTTTTTTGACAAATGAAAAATGATTGTAAAGTGAATTATGCCATATCAGACTTTTAAACTTTTTCTATTTCTAAGATTGGATGAAAATGGATTCGGATCCTCTCCACTACACAAACGTAGTGGAGAGACCACCATTTTTATTATGACCATGAATTTAGTTATTGAATGGTAGTGATTTTTCTATGCTTAAATTAGGAATTAGTGTAATTCATGGATGATAATCACATTTTAATTATAATTTTATACCCTCATTATCTATTTTATATCAATAAATATGTTACTAATAATATGTTTTATCTTATTTTGCGAGAATAATGGAGTATTAATGAATAAAAGCTCAAATGACTCTAATTCTCTCAATTTCTACCAATTTTGAAGCCCAAATACGAAGACAAGAGAAGGCCCAAGACTACTCAAGAGCCCATGAAATTCATGAAGAAAAATTAGCCAAAAATCGAGTTGGTTACAAACCAATCGATTCACACCAATACCAACCAATTGGCCAACCGATTGATTTGCAACTAATTGATCTATGGCAAAAATTAATCCTTGGAGCTCAAGTTTGATCCTATGGTCCTTATCCACTCCAAGGCTATAAATAGGGGTTGAGGGGAGAGGTTTGAGTGTAAAATTTTTTAAAAACTCTATTTGGAGAGGAGGGTTACTTTAATTGAGAAGACCTTCCAAAAATTATAACTTTTGTTGCAATAAATAAAAATATTTTTTCACCCTTCATACTTGTTTCTTCTTCTTGTTCAATGATGGAAAGAGGATGAGGATGAAGATATGAATATGTAGGTTTGTAATTTCTTTATTTTCTCTTGTTAGAGTAGATTTACTTTCGTACAATTTACTTTCATGCAATTTAATTTCATGCAATTTACTTTCATGCAATGTCTTTAATTTGTAGAGTAGATTTACTTTCTTGCAAATAGCTTAGATTCTTTTCCTTTTGTTCATAATATTGATCTTTCTTCTTGTTCTTTTCCTTCTTGTAATTAGCACTCTTTTATTTTCCTTCATTCTTTCTCGCCTAATTTCTATCTCCTTGTTTCTTTCATTTTTAAAGATGTGGAACTAATCCTTGTAGGAATTCTAGGATTGCATAAAACTAGTCTAATTTTTCTTTGTGAATTATGATTATTCTCTTGTGCTTAAAATGATCATGTTTAGGATAATCAACTAGAGAACTAATCAGAAGAAGAATTTGATAATCTATACTTATCTTGAGTGGTTTGATAGGTTATGCTTATGAATTAGAGGATTACTATCTATATGACTCTCTTCTCATGAGTTTGAATTTTGCTTAGATGATAATTTAATAGGTTATGCTTTCCTTGAGTGGTTTGATAATCTATACTTAGTAAATCTAAAGTAGAATGTGAAAAGAGAATGATTCATGAATTTATGAATGAGATTAGTTAGTGGATTCAATTCTAGATTCCTCATATCTCCAATTGAATCCTCCATCTTTTACTTCTTGAGTTTCCTTTTTGAATTTTCTTTTATTTTCCTTCTTTGTTTTTCATCATTCTCTCCTCTCTATCTTATTTTCATTTTATTTGCACATACTCTCTTATCTTTCTCTTGCTTTTATTTCATTTGCACATATTCGCCTTTTACTTCTAATATTATCATTCTCATCATTTGTACATAAACACAATCACTCTCTTATCCTCTCACAATCTACTTTTATTTTGCTTTAATCCTAATTATCTTGCACATATTAAGAACCAAATTTGACTAAACTTACAAACTCCTTCCTCGTGGATTGACAATCTTTTATACTATAACTTGATAAGTTGTGCACTTGCAACTTAGGAGGTAATCATTTATTTTCCTATTGTTTTTGGCACCGCTGTCGGGAAGGCATTTATTTGTAGGATTTTTCTTTATTTGGTTCTTTAACTTGTGTATTTTCTTGTGAAGAAACCTCTTTAGAGCTTGAAGATCAAGAGTTGAAGATTCAAGATTGAAGAATTGCCTTCAAAAAGGCTAGGATAGCTTTTACGGGTAACTTTTCTATCTAGTATTTTCAATTCCACCCTTTAGATAGTTCATTCACATTAGAGACAATTAGGATTTTTAAAAAATTTAATAATAATAATAATAAATTTACTTTTGTCGAATCCCTAATAAAATTCATCCTCCACTTGGACATTACTAACAAGATAATAAATTCAAACAACATTACCCTTTCTCACATTTGTTTGATTGCTAACCTTAACTAAAAAATGAAAAGATTTTTATTTTGCATCCTTTTAGTTATTTTTAATTTCTAGGATTGCATTTCATATAATAGTAGGAATTCACCCAAGTAATTTGAGCATCTTGATTTGACACACACTTGAAAATATCTTTAAGGGCAAAACCCCTAATCAAGATAAGGTGAGGATTTCATCACCCTTTTCTTGGCCCACAAATCACTAATTCCTCACTACACAAACCCAAGCCTTCTAAAACTCATTAGACGTTGGTCCCTAAGGATTCGAGCTCATTAAGGAACAAGAAATCTTTAAGTGAACCGTCCGAGTTTATTTGGATTAATTGGTGTCTAAGGCAAGGTTTAGGGTTATGTAAACGCCCGTAAGGAACGAGGTACTTAATTAATCTTTGATCTCCCTCTAGTACTATCATTACACGGCTAATTACCCAGTAAACTTTGATCTTTTCACTAAGGAAATTTTTGGTTAGAGTGGTCTAGTGAAGTTTAGGCTTAACCCTAGAAGTTAATGTGATTGAAAAGTATTTGCATTGATTTGTTTTAGTTAGGTTTTCTTTTCTCATCATCATCTTTTTAATATTTTTTAATTTTCTTTCTTTTCTTTCCTCTTTTAAAAAACTAACTTTAGTTATTAAAAAATTATTTTGGTGTATGCAAACTTGGATTAGGGACAATACAAATCGATTAATCCGTATTGATTCATCTTTTCAAATTGACGAAATGGCCGTCCCTAATTCACCCATTCTTCAAGATGTTTGTTACCCCACTAGAAATGCAATCCCTCTTGCATAAAACTCGAGAGATCAATGGAGCAAATTTAACTTGAACGCATTTTATTAACATGCTTCCCAAATTCCTAGGAATAGAAACTAAAGACGATATTTTCATCTCTGAATTTGAAGAAGTTTGTCTCATGATTAAGATGAGGGACTTAACCGAAGATGCGATCAAACTCCGATTTATTCCATTTGCCCTTAAGGACAAGGCTAATAAATAGCTGTATAGCTTGCCTACAAATTCCATCTCAACTTGGGATGAATTTGTCACCGTGTTTCTTAAGAAATTCTTCCCTATTCATAAAAAGGTCAAACTTCAAAATAGCATTATGAATTTTAAAATTGTCCCGAGAGAACTCTTTTGGAAGTATTTTGATAGGTTTAAGGATCTTCTCATCCAATGTCCTCATCATGGTCTAAAGAAATGGCGATTATGCCAAATTACCTATGAAGGATTGGATTATTCTTCAAAAATTTTCTTAGAATCAATGTGTCAAGGGGATTTCATGAAGAAAAATGCCGATGAAGCTTGGGAGTTTTTAGAGAGTTTATCTAAGAAAACTATGCAGTGGGAACACTATGACGACAGAATTTCATCAGTTCCCCAACCCAAATCCAATGGTCTTTCCTTAGAGACAAACATAGCATCTGAAGCAAAGATGGCTACAATCATGCATAGGTTAGAAGCTTTAGAAATCAAAGAAGGAGCTCTAGCTCAAATCAATCAAGTTTCTGTCTCAAGTTGTCACAACTGTCTTTCTCCATCTCATGTTTCAAAGGAATGTCCCCTCTTAGGAATAATCAACCACTAGGACAGGTAAACGCTGTATTCCAGCGTCCCGGGAATGACTCATTTTCTCCAACTTACAATCTAGGTTGGAGAAATCACCCGAACTTTGCATGGAGTCAGGGAGACTACTCCGAAAATTAAAATTTCACTCCCTTTTCAACCCAACAATTTCTTAGGGAAACATAGTTCCTTTTGATTCTCAAATAAATTTTAAAACCTAGGAATGTATAGAACTTAAGCATATCATTGAGTTTATCATTCTATACTTATTTAAAACTATGGTAGAATTTTCAACAATAAGGTAGAATTTGATATAGGATGTGAGCTTTTATTTTTAATATTTTATTCTACATCGCTACTCTTTGTCTCATAATAAAAAGAAAAAATATTTATTCCTCTCTCGCTTGGAGGACTTTGAAATTACTTAATTTTGGGTACTAAGAATTTCGAATTTAAAAGTTGGGGAGTAATTTTAAATTTTGTAAGTTTGGGGACTAATTTCAAAGACCTAAAGATTTGGGGTCCAAATTCAAAAATCATCTTGTGAGGATAGTATAGTTAATTAGTTAATTATGAAATATTTGTGAGGATAAAAGAGTAATTATAAAATAAATCTCCCTATTCCTCTGTGTCCCTCCAAAGTGGAGGGATTTTTCTCTCTCCTCACATTTAGTTTATTTTTACTTTTTTCTCTTCACTTCACTCTACTCTACCTTACCTCCCCTTCTAAATACCTCCCACCAAAGATGATTTTTTCCCTCACTTTACTCTCCTTGTACCTCCTACCAAACCAAGCCTTATAGTTATATGTCCACGCTGATAGACGCCATGCCAAAAGAGCAAAGTTTACTTAGATGGGGTTGCATGGTTGATAACAAGTAAAATATATAGTAGAGAGATCGATGAGTAAAATATATAGTAGAGAGATCACTATTTCAATTATGTCTATTAGTCACAGGTGGTTGAGATTCCTTCTAATAATACTTATGATATTCCTCATGTATTATACTCATTCATATTTTTCACTCAAAACAAATCATGATTATCAACTAAATAATAGATGTTTGTAATCAAAACTAGCTGTATCCATTACTTTTAATAGACAAAAATAAAAATTTAAAAATAGTTCAATTTTTCTTCTTTTTTTGACAAATGAAAAATGATTGTAAAGTGAATTATGCCATATCAGACTTTTAAACTTTTTCTCTTTTCTAAGATTGGATGAAAATGGATTCGGATCCTCTCCACTACACAAACGTAGTGGAGAGATGATAATCACATTTTAATTATAATTTTATACCCTCATTATCTATTTTATATGAATAAAGATATCACTAATAATTATTTTTGTCTTAAATTGCGTAAATGAAGAAATTATGAATAAAAGCTCAAATGACTCTAATTCTCTCAATTTCTACCAATTTTGAAGCCCAAATCGAAGACAAGAGAAGGCCCAAGACTACTCAAGAGCCCATGTGAAATTCATGAAGAAAAATTAGCCAAAAATCGAGTTGGTTACAAACCAATCGATTCACACCAATACCAACCAATTGGCCAACCGATTGATTTGCAACTAATTGATCTATGGCAAAAATTAATCCTTGGAGCTCAAGTTTGATCCTATGGTCCTTATCCACTCCAAGGCTATAAATAGGGGTTGAGGGGAGAGGTTTGAGTGTAAATTTTTGTAAAACTCTATTTGGAGAGGAGGTTACTCTTAATTGAGAAGACCTTCCAAAATTATAACTTTTGTTGCAATAAATAAAAATATTTTTTCACCCTTCATACTTGTTTCTTCTTCTTGTTCAAGGACCAAAAGGAGGATGAGTTGATGATGATGAGTTGCGTGTTTCTCTTTATTTATCTTTATTATTTCTTTTCTTCTTGTTATTTATTTGCTTTGTAGTTTAGATTTAATAGCTTTTGTAGTTTAGATTTAATTGCTTTGTAGTTAGATTAGTTTAGAATTTTTCTTTTCTTTTTATTTTCTTTCTTTTTCTATTTGTTTGAATTTCCAAGATGTTGAACTAAACTCTTGTGGGGATCTAGGTTGCATGAAACTAGTCTAATCTCTTTTGTGTTTATGAATCATCTCTTATGCTTAAAAGATCATGTTTAGGTTAATCAACTAGAGAATAATCGATAGAAGAAGAATTTGATAGTTTATGCTTTCCTTAAGTGGTTTGATAGGCTATGCTTATGAATTCTAGGATTATTATCTTGTTATTACTCTCTTCATGAGTTTGAATTTCAATTAGGTGATAATTTGATAAGTTATGCTTTCCTTAAGTGGTTTGATATCTTATGCTTAATAAATCTAATATGAGATGTGGTAAAAGAGAATTTTTCAGAGATTATAATTTGAGTTAGCTAGTGGATTCAATTCTAGATTCCTCATATCTCCAATTGAATCCTCCATCTTTTACTTCTTGAGTTTCCTTTTTGAATTTTCTTTTTATTTTCTTTCTTTTTATTTTCTTTCTTTTTATTTTCTTTCTTTTTATTTTCTTTCTTTTTCTATTTGTTTGAATTTCCAAGATGTTGAACTAAACTCTTGTGGGGATCTAGGTTGCATGAAACTAGTCTAATCTCTTTTGTGTTTATGAATCATCTCTCTTATGCTTAAAAGATCATGTTTAGGTTAATCAACTAGAGAATAATCGATAGAAGAAGAATTTGATAGTTTATGCTTTCCTTAAGTGGTTTGATAGGCTATGCTTATGAATTCTAGGATTATTATCTTGTTATTACTCTCTTCATGAGTTTGAATTTCAATTAGGTGATAATTTGATAAGTTATGCTTTCCTTAAGTGGTTTGATAGGCTATGCTTATGAATTCTAGGATTATTATCTTGTTATTACTCTTCATGAGTTTGAATTTCAATTAGGTGATAATTTGATAAGTTATGCTTTCCTTAAGTGGTTTGATAGGCTATGCTTATGAATTCTAGGATTATTATCTTGTTATTACTCTTCATGAGTTTGAATTTCAATTAGGTGATAATTTGATAAGTTATGCTTTCCTTAAGTGGTTTGATAGGCTATGCTTATGAATTCTAGGATTATTATCTTGTTATTACTCTTCATGAGTTTGAATTTCAATTAGGTGATAATTTGATAAGTTATGCTTTCCTTAAGTGGTTTGATAGGCTATGCTTATGAATTCTAGGATTATTATCTTGTTATTACTCTTCATGAGTTTGAATTTCAATTAGGTGATAATTTGATAAGTTATGCTTTCCTTAAGTGGTTTGATAGGCTATGCTTATGAATTCTAGGATTATTATCTTGTTATTACTCTCTTCATGAGTTTGAATTTCAATTAGGTGATAATTTGATAAGTTATGCTTTCCTTAAGTGGTTTGATAGGCTATGCTTATGAATTCTAGGATTATTATCTTGTTATTACTCTTCATGAGTTTGAATTTCAATTAGGTGATAATTTGATAAGTTATGCTTTCCTTAAGTGGTTTGATAGGCTATGCTTATGAATTCTAGGATTATTATCTTGTTATTACTCTCTTCATGAGTTTGAATTTCAATTAGGTGATAATTTGATAAGTTATGCTTTCCTTAAGTGGTTTGATAGGCTATGCTTATGAATTCTAGGATTATTATCTTGTTATTACTCTTCATGAGTTTGAATTTCAATTAGGTGATAATTTGATAAGTTATGCTTTCCTTAAGTGGTTTGATAGGCTATGCTTATGAATTCTAGGATTATTATCTTGTTATTACTCTTCATGAGTTTGAATTTCAATTAGGTGATAATTTGATAAGTTATGCTTTCCTTAAGTGGTTTGATAGGCTATGCTTATGAATTCTAGGATTATTATCTTGTTATTACTCTTCATGAGTTTGAATTTCAATTAGGTGATAATTTGATAAGTTATGCTTTCCTTAAGTGGTTTGATAGGCTATGCTTATGAATTCTAGGATTATTATCTTGTTATTACTCTTCATGAGTTTGAATTTCAATTAGGTGATAATTTGATAAGTTATGCTTTCCTTAAGTGGTTTGATAGGCTATGCTTATGAATTCTAGGATTATTATCTTGTTATTACTCTTCATGAGTTTGAATTTCAATTAGGTGATAATTTGATAAGTTATGCTTTCCTTAAGTGGTTTGATAGGCTATGCTTATGAATTCTAGGATTATTATCTTGTTATTACTCTCTTCATGAGTTTGAATTTCAATTAGGTGATAATTTGATAAGTTATGCTTTCCTTAAGTGGTTTGATAGGCTATGCTTATGAATTCTAGGATTATTATCTTGTTATTACTCTTCATGAGTTTGAATTTCAATTAGGTGATAATTTGATAAGTTATGCTTTCCTTAAGTGGTTTGATAGGCTATGCTTATGAATTCTAGGATTATTATCTTGTTATTACTCTTCATGAGTTTGAATTTCAATTAGGTGATAATTTGATAAGTTATGCTTTCCTTAAGTGGTTTGATAGGCTATGCTTATGAATTCTAGGATTATTATCTTGTTATTACTCTTCATGAGTTTGAATTTCAATTAGGTGATAATTTGATAAGTTATGCTTTCCTTAAGTGGTTTGATAGGCTATGCTTATGAATTCTAGGATTATTATCTTGTTATTACTCTTCATGAGTTTGAATTTCAATTAGGTGATAATTTGATAAGTTATGCTTTCCTTAAGTGGTTTGATAGGCTATGCTTATGAATTCTAGGATTATTATCTTGTTATTACTCTCTTCATGAGTTTGAATTTCAATTAGGTGATAATTTGATAAGTTATGCTTTCCTTAAGTGGTTTGATAGGCTATGCTTATGAATTCTAGGATTATTATCTTGTTATTACTCTTCATGAGTTTGAATTTCAATTAGGTGATAATTTGATAAGTTATGCTTTCCTTAAGTGGTTTGATAGGCTATGCTTATGAATTCTAGGATTATTATCTTGTTATTACTCTCTTCATGAGTTTGAATTTCAATTAGGTGATAATTTGATAAGTTATGCTTTCCTTAAGTGGTTTGATAGGCTATGCTTATGAATTCTAGGATTATTATCTTGTTATTACTCTCTTCATGAGTTTGAATTTCAATTAGGTGATAATTTGATAAGTTATGCTTTCCTTAAGTGGTTTGATATCTTATGCTTAATAAATCTAATATGAGATGTGGTAAAAGAGAATTTTTCAGAGATTATAATTTGAGTTAGCTAGTGGATTCAATTCTAGATTCCTCATATCTCCAATTGAATCCTCCATCTTTTACTTCTTGAGTTTCCTTTTTGAATTTTCTTTTTATTTTCTTTCTTTTTCTATTTGTTTGAATTTCCCAAGATGTTGAACTAAACTCTTGTGGGGATCTAGGTTGCATGAAACTAGTCTAATCTCTTTTGTGTTTATGAATCATCTCTTATGCTTAAAAGATCATGTTTAGGTTAATCAACTAGAGAATAATCGATAGAAGAAGAATTTGATAGTTTATGCTTTCCTTAAGTGGTTTGATAGGCTATGCTTATGAATTCTAGGATTATTATCTTGTTATTACTCTTCATGAGTTTGAATTTCAATTAGGTGATAATTTGATAAGTTATGCTTTCCTTAAGTGGTTTGATAGGCTATGCTTATGAATTCTAGGATTATTATCTTGTTATTACTCTCTTCATGAGTTTGAATTTCAATTAGGTGATAATTTGATAAGTTATGCTTTCCTTAAGTGGTTTGATAGGCTATGCTTATGAATTCTAGGATTATTATCTTGTTATTACTCTCTTCATGAGTTTGAATTTCAATTAGGTGATAATTTGATAAGTTATGCTTTCCTTAAGTGGTTTGATAGGCTATGCTTATGAATTCTAGGATTATTATCTTGTTATTACTCTCTTCATGAGTTTGAATTTCAATTAGGTGATAATTTGATAAGTTATGCTTTCCTTAAGTGGTTTGATAGGCTATGCTTATGAATTCTAGGATTATTATCTTGTTATTACTCTTCATGAGTTTGAATTTCAATTAGGTGATAATTTGATAAGTTATGCTTTCCTTAAGTGGTTTGATATCTTATGCTTAATAAAAATGCCGATGAAGCTTGGGAGTTTTTAGAGAGTTTATCTAAGAAAACTATGCAGTGGGAACACTATGACGACAGAATTTCATCAGTTCCCCAACCCAAATCCAATGGTCTTTCCTTAGAGACAAACATAGCATCTGAAGCAAAGATGGCTACAATCATGCATAGGTTAGAAGCTTTAGAAATCAAAGAAGGAGCTCTAGCTCAAATCAATCAAGTTTCTGTCTCAAGTTGTCACTGGCTGCTCTCCATCTCATGTTTCAGAGGAATGTCCCCTCTTAGGAATAATCAACCACTAGGACAGGTAAACGCTGTATTCCAGCGTCCCGGGAATGACTCATTTTCTCCAACTTACAATCTAGGTTGGAGAAATCACCCGAACTTTGCATGGAGTCAGGGAGACTACTCCGAAAATTAAAATTTCACTCCCTTTTCAACCCAACAATTTCTTAGGGGAAACATAGTTCCTTTTGATTCTCAAATAAATTTTCAACAACCAAATCTGTCATATCCAAATCAGTCTCTTCATCAATCTGTAAATCATTCTCCTCCAAACGCTGATCATGATAAACATCTCAATATTTTGGAAAAGGGGCTAGAAACCATAATTAAGGCCTCTACACAAACCATCAACTTGTTGACTCAAACATCCAACACTTTGAATACCTTTATACAATCAATCGGATAAATTCTCACTTCTAACACTCAAGCCATAGCTAGATTAGAAACCCAACTTGGACAACTAGCTAGTGCTGTGAGTGAGAGAGAAAAAGGAATATTTCCGAGTCAACCCGTGACCAACCCTAAGGACACGGGATCAAGTTCATCCTACCAAGCTCAAGTGAATGCAATCCATTCACTACGGTCAGGAAAACAAGTTGATAATCAAGTTAGAGCGCCTCCAAGTGAAACCCTTGAACCAGAACAAATTATCTCTCCTTCTGATAACTCTATCCAGCAATCACCTGTTTTCAATGACCAAGAGCCTGAACCTAAATCTGAACCTAATCTTGATAGGTTTAAACCAGTTGCTCCATACCCAGATAGACTCAGGCCTAGGAAATATTCCCCTCAGGAGGAGAAGATCCTAGAGGCTTTCAAGCAGGTCAAAGTCAATATTCCTCTCTTAGATATCATTGAACAAATTCCTTCATATGCAAAATTTTTAAAAGATTTGTGCACGAAGAAGAGAAGAATAAATGTTCCAAAAAAAGTCTTTCTTGCTACTAATATCGTTGATGTGATCTCAAAATCCATATCTTTAAAATACAAGGATCTGGTTGTCCTACTATTTCTGTGTCATTGGCAACACTCATTGATAATGGTCTTACGGACTTAGGAGCGGTGTAAACCTCATTCCCTATTCATTATCAACAACTAGGTGTAGGTGGACTTAAACCAACAAAATGTACCCTACAATTAGCGGATAGATCCGTAAAATTCACATGAGAGAGGTAGATGATGTTTTGATCAAGGTTAGAGAGTTTATTTTTCTGTTGATTTTATTGTCTTGGAAGCGCCCGCTTCCAATCTCAAAATCAAATCCCGTTATCTTAGGTAGACCATTCTTAGTCACTTCGATGCTCTCATTAATTGTAGAACCGGAGATGAAACTATCCTTTGGGAATTTGATCGCTGAGCTCAATATCTTCAATGCGAAAACCATCTAGAAAATCACCTTTCGAAATCAATTACATCCAAGAAATTTCAACGAAGTGGAGAATGAATCGACACGAGTTTTGAGAAAATATTTGGTGAGGAACTACGATATTAGCGACCTCGGTTTGATTTATGAGAATGAGGAAATTGTGTCAAATACATGCATTTGTGATTTAACTTTTGAAGAACTCTTTTCGATAAACTTAGATTTTGGAAAATAACCAACAACCAAAATTGCAACCATCAAATATAGATCTTGTATTTGCGAATTTTTATAGAAAAATTGGTTGGACCAACTTTTGTAAATAAATCTAAGTTCAAAATGCATAACACCATTATTTCCTATCTTTCATTGTCGCTAAAATCATTGAAAATCTTGGAATATTCTGAATTGAAGCACATCTTTGATTATATCATTTTAAATTTTTTAAAATCGAGGTAGAATCTTCACAATAAGATAGGATTTAATGTAGAATATGAACTTCTCATGTTTAATCTTGTATTCTACATTTTTTCTCTTCTTTGTCTCATAATAAAAATAAAAAGAATTTATTCTTCTCTCATTTGAGAGTTTCTTGTTCATTAAAAAAAGCAAAAATGAAAAAAATTATATATATATATATATATATATATATATATATATATATATATATATATATATATATATATATATATATATATATATATATATATATATATATATATATTTGCCTTCAATCCTCTCACACCAAAGGTAATTGCAGATTTTTTATTATCATTGTTCAAAGTCTAATCGAGCAAATGTAAGTACTTCAAATCTTATCTGCTTTACTTTGTGCATTATAGAAATTGCATTGAGGACAATGTAAAATTTAGGTGTGGGGTGGGGTCTTAGTTATTTTCACTCTTTTATTTTACCTTTTCATTATGTTTTCCTCTTTATTTTACCCTTTCCTTTATTAAATAAATAAAAAATAAATAATAATAAAATAAAAAATAACCTTAGAAATATTGTCACTTGCCAAATTATTTGAGTTAATTAGTGATTGATCTATTTGATAAATTTTGAATCTTCTAATCTTTAGTTAGTTTTATACTCAAGTTTACCTTTTATGATAACTCCAAATAAATCTCTTAAGAAATAATTTTCAAAGTAGTATACTTCACTTAAGTTCAAACTTAGATTTTTAATTGAATTAATGAAATTTTTTATGCCTAGCTTAGAGTTTGCAATAATTTTCAAATAATAAAATTAAAAAAACTTTACAAAAGAAGAGTGCTAAAATGGGCACCAAAATAAAAAATTCTCTTAAAACTCAAGGTGATTTTATCTTATAAAGCCTAAGTTGACCGAGTAATTAAGCCCAATGAGTATTTCTATGCTTAATGACCTAAGCCCAATTGGGTTGGGATTCATTGGCCCAAAACTCGTTAAATGGTCACTTAAAAAGCCGATAAAGAAAAAAATCACTAAGGGATAAAGAGTTAAAAAATAAAAAATTTATGTTCTTGATAAAAAATTTGGAGACATGAAAATTGTTAAAAACAAAGAGTTAGCATGTTCTTTTCAAAACTTTTAAATTGAATTTCTAAGTTAAGATTTGGTGTTGTATTTCTATAATAAAAGATTTTCTAAAGAGATATCTTGGAGTTATATATAAAAATGTTTTCTTGAAGTATCAACTACCTTTAATTAGAATGTTTACATTTATCACGTAAATTCATTATTCACTAACTCTTTTAAATTGGCAAGTTGACTGAATTTTATGGGTATATTTATCTGAAACCCTCAGAGACTACAACTCGCCTACTAGGGTAACCTAGGGGTTTAAAGGCTTGTTGTATCGCTAAATACAACCGTGATTCCCGAAAGTGAGTTAGGTTTTTCTTTTATTTTCCTTCTTTGTTTTCATCATTCTCTCCTCTCTATCTTATTTTCATTTTATTTGCACATACTCTCTTATCTTTCTCTTGCTTTTATTTCATTTGCACATATTCGCTTTTACTCCTTCTAATATTATCATTCTCATCATTTGTACATAAACACAATCACTCTCTTATCCTCTCACAATCTACTTTTATTTTGCTTTAATCCTAATTATCTTGCACATATTAAGAACCAAATTTGACTAAACTTACAAACTCCTTCCTCGTGGATTCGACAATCTTTTATACTATAACTTGATAAGTTGTGCACTTGCAACTTAGGAGGTAATTATTTATTTTCCTATCAAGTTTTGGCACCGTTGTCGGGAAGGCATTTATTTGTAGGATTTTTCTTTTATTTGGTTCTTTAACTTGTGTATTTTCTTGTGAAGGAACCTCTTTGGAGCTTGAAGATCAAGAGTTGAAGATTCAAGATTGAAGAATTGCCTTCAAAAGGCTAGGATAGCTTTTAATGGGTAACTTTTCTATCTAGTATTTTCAATTCCACCCTTTAGATAGTTCATTCACATTAGAGACAATTAGGATTTTTAAAAATTAATAATAATAATAAATTTACTTTTGTCGAATCTCTAATAAAATTCATCCTCCACTTGGACATTACTAACAAGATAATAAATTCAAACAACATTACCCTTTCTCACATTTGTTTGATTGCTAACCTTAACTAAAAAAATGAAAAGATTTTTATTTTTGCATCATTTTTAGTTATTTTTAATTTCTAGGATTGCATTTCATATAATAGTAGGAATTCACCCAAGTAATTTGAGCATCTTGATTTGACACACACTTGAAAATATCTTTAAGGGCAAAACCCCCTAATCAAGATAAGGTGAGGGATTTAATCACCCTTTTCTTGGCCCACAAATCACTAATTCCTCACTACACAAACCCAAGCCTTCTAAAACTCATTAGACGTTGGTCCCTAAGGATTCGAGCTCATTAAGGAACAAGAAATCTTTAAGTGAACCGGTCCGAGTTTATTTGGATTAATTGGTGTCTAAGGCAAGGTTTAGGGGTTGCGTAAAACGCTCCGTAAGGAACGAGGTACTTAATTAATCTTTGATCTCCCTCTAGTACTATCATTACCTGGCTAATTACCCGAGTAAACTTTGATCTTTTCACTAAGGAAATTTTTGGTTAGGAGCTGGTCTAGTGAAGTTTAGGCTTAACCCTAGAAGTTAATGTGATTGAAAAGTATTTGCATTGATTTGTTTTAGTTAGGTTTTCCTTTTTCTTTTCTCATCATCATCTTTTTAATATTTTTTTAATTTTCTTTCTTTTCTTTCCTCTTTTTAAAAAAAAACTAACTTTAGTTATTAAAAAAAAATTATTTTGGTGTATGCAAACTTGGATTAGGGACAATACAAATCGATTAATCCGTATTGATTCATCTTTTCAAATTGACGAAATGGCCGTCCCTAATTCACCCATTCTTCAAGATGTTTGTTACCCCACTAGAAATGCAATCCCCTCTTGCATAAAACTCCCAGAGATCAATGGAGCAAATTTCGAACTTCGACCGCATTTTATTAACATGCTTCCCAAATTCCTAGGAATAGAAACTAAAGACGCATACATTTTCATCTCTGAATTTGAAGAAGTTTGTCTCATGATTAAGATGAGGGACTTAACCGAAGATGCGATCAAACTCCGATTTATTCCATTTGCCCTTAAGGACAAGGCTAATAAATAGCTGTATAGCTTGCCTACAAATTCCATCTCAACTTGGGATGAATTTGTCACCGTGTTTCTTAAGAAATTCTTCCCTATTCATAAAAAGGTCAAACTTCAAAATAGCATTATGAATTTTAAAATTGTCCCGAGAGAACTCTTTTGGAAGTATTTTGATAGGTGTAAACCGGTTGCTCCATACCCGAGATAGACTCAGGCCTAGGAAATATTCCCCTCAGGAGGAGAAGATCCTAGAGGCTTTCAAGCAGGTCAAAGTCAATATTCCTCTCTTAGATATCATTGAACAAATTCCTTCATATGCAAAATTTTTAAAAGATTTGTGCACGAAGAAGAGAAGAATAAATGTTCCAAAAAAAGTCTTTCTTGCTACTAATATCAGTGATGTGATCTCAAAATCCATATCTTTAAAATACAAGGATCCTGGTTGTCCTACTATTTCCTGTGTCATTGGCAACACTCGCATTGATAATGGTCTTCTGGACTTAGGAGCCAGTGTAAACCTCATTCCCTATTCAGTGTATCAACAGCTAGGTGTAGGTGGACTTAAACCAACAAAATGTACCCTACAATTAGCAGATAGATCCGTAAAATTCACATGAGAGAGGTAGATGATGTTTTGATCAAGGTTAGAGAGTTTATTTTTCCTGTTGATTTTATTGTCTTGGAAACGCAACCCGTTTCCAATCTCAAAGTCAAATCCCAGTTATCTTAGGTAGACCATTCTTAGTCACTTCTGATGCTCTCATTAATTGTAGAACTGGTCAGATGAAACTATCCTTTGGGAATTTGACTGCTGAGCTCAATATCTTCAATGCAGAAAACCATCTAGAAAATCAGCCTTTCGAAATCAATTACATCCAAGAAATTTCAACAGAAGTGGAGAATGAATCTGACCTGAGTTTTGAGAAAATATTTGGTGAGGAACTACAGATATTAGCAGCCTCTGGTTTGATTTATGAGAATGAGGAAATTGTGTCAAATACATGCATTTGTGATTTAACTTTTGAAGAACTCTTTTCGATAAACTTAGATTTTTGGAAAATAACCAACAACCAAAATTGCAACCATCAAATATAGATCTTGTATTTGCGAATTTTTATAGAAAAATTGGTTGGACCAACTTTGTAAATAAATCTAAGTTCAAAATGCATAACACCATTATTTCCTATCTTTCATTGCTGCTAAAATCATTGAAAATCTTGGAATATTCTGAATTGAAGCACATCTTTGATTATATCATTTTAAATTTTTAAAATCTGAGGTAGAATCTTCACAATAAGATAGGATTTAATGTAGAATATGAACTTCTCATGTTTAATCTTGTATTCTACATTTTTTTCTCTTCTTTGTCTCATAATAAAAATAAAAGAATTTATTCTTCTCTCATTTGAGAGTTTCTTGTTCATTAAAAAAAGCAAAATGAAAAAAAATATTATATATATATATATATATATATATATATATATATATATATATATATATATATATATATATATATATATATATATATATATATATATAGATATATATATATATATTTGCCTTCAATCCTCTCACACCAAAGGTAATTGCAGATTTTTTATTATCATTGTTCAAAGTCATTAGAGCAAATGTAAGTACTTCAAATCTTATCTGCTTTACTTTGTGCATTATAGAAATTGCATTGAGGACAATGTAAAATTTAGGTGTGGGGTGGGGTCTTAGTTATTTTCACTCTTTATTTTACCTTTTCATTATGTTTTCCTCTTTATTTTACCCTTTCCTTTATTAAATAAATAAAAAATAAATAATAATAAAATAAAAAATAACCTTAGAAATATTGTCACTTGCCAAATTATTTGAGTTAATTAGTGATTGATCTATTTGATAAATTTTGAATCTTCTAATCTTTAGTTAGTTTTATACTCAAGTTTACCTTTTATGATAACTCCAAATAAATCTCTTAAGAAATAATTTTCAAAGTAGTATACTTCACTTAAGTTCAAACTTAGATTTTTAATTGAATTAATGAAATTTTTTATGCCTAGCTTAGAGTTTGCAATAATTTTTCAAATAATAAAATTAAAAAAACTTTACAAAAGAAGAGTCTGAAAAATGGGCACCAAAATAAAAATTTCTCTTAAAACTTAAGGTGATTTTATCTTATAAAGCCTAAGTTGACCGAGTAATTAAGCCCAATGAGTATTTCTATGCTTAATAACCTAAGCCCAATTGGGTTGGGATTCATTGGCCCAAAACTCGTTAAATGGTCACTTAGAAAGCCCGATAAAGAAAAAAATCACTAAGGGATAAAGAGTTAAAAAAATATAAAAAAATTTATGTTCTTGATAAAAAAAAATTTGGAGACATGAAAATTGTTAAAAACAAAGAGTTAGCATGTTCTTTTCAAAACTTTTAAATTGAATTTCTAAGTTAAGATTTGGTGTTGTATTTCTATAATAAAAGATTTTCTAAAGAGATATCTTGGAGTTATATATAAAAATGTTTTCTTGAAGTATCAACTACCTTTAATTAGAATGTTTACATTTATCACGTAAATTCATTATTCACTAACTCTTTTAAATTGGCAAGTTGACTGAATTTTATGGGTATATTCACTGCAAACCCTCACGAGACTACAACTTCGTCTACTAGGGTAACCTAGGGGTTTAAAGGCTTGTTGTATCGCTAAATACAACCGTGATTCTCTTGAAAGTGAGTTAGGTTTTTCTTTTTATTTTCTTTGCTAGAGGACTAGCAAAAGTTTAGGTGTGGCGGTATTTGATAATCATATTTTAATTATAATTTTATACCCTCATTATCTATTTTATATGAATAAAGATATTACTAATAATTATTTTTGTCTTAAATTGCAGGTAAATAAAGAAATTATGAATAAAAGCCCAAATGACTCAACTCTCTCATTTTCTACTAATTTTTGAAGCCCAAATACGAAGACAAGAGAAGGCCCAAGACTACTCAAGAGCCCATGTGAAATTCGTGAAGAAAAATCAGCCAAAAATCGAGTTGGTTGCAAACAAATTGGTTGATGGCCGACCGATTGGCCAACCGATTGATTTGCACCAGAATTTGATCAATGGCCGAAAATTAATCCTTGGAGCTCAAGTTTGATCCTATGGTCCTCATCCACTGCGTAGGGCTATAAATAGGGATTGAGGGGGAGAGGTTTGAGTGTGAAAAATTTTATAAAAACTCTATTTGGAGAGGAGGATTACTCTTAATTGAGAAGACCTTCTAAAAATTATAACTTTTTATTATAATAAATAAAAATATTTTTTTCACCCCTTCATACTTGTTTCTTCTCCTTGTTCAATGATGGAAAGAGGATGAGGATGAAGATATGAATATGTGGGTTTGTAATTTATTTATTTTCTTCTTGTTAGAGTAGATTTATTTTCATACAATTTACTTTCATGCAATTTAATTTCATGCAATTTACTTTCATACAATGTCTTTAATTTGTAGAGTAGATTTACTTTCTTGCAAATAGCTTAGATTCTTTTCCTTTTTGTTCATAATTTTGATCTTTCTTCTTATTCTTTTCCTTCTTGTAATTAGCTCTCTTTTTATTTCCTTCATTCTTTCTCGTCTAATTTCTATCTCCTTGTTTCTTTCATTTTCAAAGATGTGGAACTAATCCTTGTAGGAATTCTAAGATTGCATGAAACTAGTCTAATTTTTCTTTGTGAATTATGATTATTCTCTTGTGCTTAAAATGATCATGTTTAGGATAATCAACTAGAGAACTAATCGGTAGAATAAGAATTTGATAATCTATGCTTATCTTGAGTGGTTTGATAGGTTATGCTTATGAATTCTAGGATTACTATCGACTTTCTTCTCATGAGTTTGAATTTTGCTTAGATGATAATTTGATAGGTTATGCTTTTCTTGAGTGGTTTGATAATCTATGCTTAGTAAATCTAAAGTAGAATGTGAAAGAGAATGATTCTTGAATTTATGAATGAGATTAGTTAGTGGATTCAATTCTAGATTCTTCATATCTCAATTGAATCCTTCATCTTTTACTTCTTGAGTTTCCTTTTTGAATTTTCTTTTGTTTTCCTACTTTGTTTTTCATCATTCTCTCCTCTCTCTATCTTATTTTCATTTTATTTGCACATACTCTCTTATCTCTCTCTTGCTTTTATTTTATTTGCACATATTCACCTTTACTCCTTCTAATATTATCATTCTCATCATTTGCACATAAACACAATCACTCTCTTATCCTCTCACAATCCACTTTCACTTTGCTTTAATCCTAATTATCTTGCAAATATTAAGAACCAAATTTGACTAAACTTGCAAACTCCTTCCTCGTGGGATTCGACAATCTTTTATACTATAACTTGATAAGTTGTGCACTTGCAACTTAGAAGGTAATCATTTAATTTCCTATCAATGGAGGATAGGGTGAGCATTATATTTAGAATGAATTTACAGTCATTCATCAAACAAGTCAACATCTATAATTAATGCAGTGATCTCTCCCCTACTTTTTTTGTAGTGGAGAGGATCCAAATCCATGATTCATGAAGGCCTAGACAAGCGTTTGTCTAGACTGGAGAGATTTGTGAGATACACACTCATGTCAGAGATTGTACATAGTGGATATCATATTAGTTACTATCTTTTAATTTTTTCAGTCTTTTTTAAAAACTATTTACACTGCAAAAAATGAGTGTAGCAAAACTAAGAATGTTGCGATGGTCTTGTGGGTATACACTAAAAGATAGGATAGAAAATAAGTGCATCCGTAGTAAATTAGAGGTTGCTAATATTGAGGATAAAATGAAAGAGAATCGACTAAAATGGTTTGGTCATGTATAACGGAGACCTCTTAGTGCACCGTTAGGAAAAGTGGTAGTATTATAGTTAATGTGACTAGAAGGTCTAGAGGTAGACAATAAAAAAATTTGGTTAGAAATAATTAAAAATAATATGATTATGATTAACTTAGCAGAGGAGATATCCCATAATAGAATGGAATTGGAAAATAAGATTCATGTAGTTGACTTCAAATATTTGGAATAAAGGCTTTGACGTTGTTGTTGCTGTTGTTGTTGTTGTTGTTTTAAAAACTTTTTCCTACATCCAAATAAAAACTTTCCTCTAATATTGAATTACTTTCATTATTTTGTAAATAAATAGGTTAAATCATATTCTTAGAATCTTATCAATAAATATGAAATTAAATTGAGCTAATAAAGTTCCGTTGCTCGTCTACTTTTATGAGAAAAGTACACAAGCCCGATACTTATCCAGCTAATAATCCTGCTCAACATAGTAGCCCAAGCCTGTTATTTCGGATCCGGGTCGACATCTTCCAAAATCCAAACAGGGGACTCGGGTCGGGCGAGATTAGTGTTTCGGGTATATCACTTTCTGCGCTCTTCTCAGTTCCTTACGTTTAGTAATATCAGATCTCGTGTCATCTCCAAATAATATCAGCATTTCATACTAGAACCATGCTAAAATCGTGGTACAGCCATGTTGCAGTCATGTTTACAAATTGTTTTAAATCAGTGCACAACATGGTTATAATAATAATAAAAAAAGAGACAACTATAAAATTTTATGGGAAAAACAATATAACTAGCAAATATTAAAACAAAAATTACAGAATTTAAGCCAAAACAGAACAAATAGGGGGGAAAATCATGCAAAGATCATTTAGAAATTTAAACCAAAAAAATTACCTCGTCCATGACAAAAAAGTAAATTCATGTACCACGCTTAACATATGTCCTAAACCATTATCAGACATACAACATCAACAACATAAAAGAGCCCACGGGAATGATGATTTGCAAGAATTGAAATTGAAAATGTGAAAATGAACTGACTTTCAATCACCTCTGGTGTTTCTTTAATTGGAAGTATCTATAAAAGTGAAATACAATCAAACAATCATGTCACTTCAATGCACATTGCACTTCCCCAATAATACCGTCGAAGTCATCCAATACATGGTGGTACCAAAAGTTTGAAAGACATTTTACATTTCAAAAAAATGTGAAAAGCGTTTAGATAATTTTCACTTTCTTTTTTCGTTTATTTTCTAGAACATTCTAAACTATGACATGAGTAAACAATTAGAACTCATTAATTAAATATCTATTATTACCTAAAAATAAAAATTAAATATATATCACAATTTGTGTTGTAAAGATATAAATATAAGATGATAATGTTTTTTCTAAAATAAATTATTAGATATTAATGAATATAAATACAAACATTGGAATTCTAATTTGTTTTAAGGAAAATTGTGTCAGTAAAAAAACAGTGAATGTGGAAATTCTAAAAACTCTCTTTGCTTTATTTAAAATTGTTGGTAGAAACTACTTTTATCATGTGCTTTGTATTTGAGAAATCATAAAATACCCCTTTTCTTCTCGAGTCTTTCTCCTCCTTCCTTCATCCTAGCGCTCATTTCTCCTTAACTCTCCTCCTCTCCCCTAACTCTACCTTCCCAAAGTATCTCTAACCCTTTCCCTCCGTGCTCTCTCTCTCTCTTTTCTCTTCTCTGGCTCAAACTCCTCTAAGCTCAAGAGAACCCAAAAATGAATCTGAACTCAATCCTTCACAAAATCTCTCAAAATTTATTTAGTAGCTTTAAAGCTTAGCAGGAAGGTTTGAAGGAGACAACACCCACTTCAAAGTGGTTTATCATCGGCGTTCGGATCCGGCAACAAAGGAGGCTCTTGGAGATCCGCCTCCCCTTAGCCACCTTGAACCCATCATCTCCCTATGGCTCCTTTCTCCTCTTCCTCTCCTCTAACCCTACTTTCCTCCTCTCTCTCCCTCTTACTCCTCTTGTCCTCGACCCTTGATCTCCCTCTCGCCTCCCCTTCGTCACCAGGCCCATCATCTCGGGCAAGCAGAGAAGGCTTAGAGAATGAGGAGAGGCGATCGGCAGATGTATGGAGAGAAGCATGAACAAGAAGAGAAATCCATGGTGATGGGAGCTAAAGCGAGATTGGGAGGGTATGGATGGATTTGTTGATGAAACGTGGCCTATAAGAGTAAAAGATGGTAGGAGATGAAGGTTAGGGTTAGGGCTTGTATCTGGTCTTTGATGAAATACCAAAAGAGATGTGGATTCTTAGAATGTGATAGTTACAAATTGTACAAAGAAAATATTATAGAGATATTAAATTGTGAATGTCGGACTAATAAAACTTTGAAATGCTTGCTATATTGGTACGTAAGAATGTAATACTAATCAATATAAAGTACATGTTTACCGTATATTGGCTATTCCTTTTCCTGTTAACTATCTCGTTTGTTGTTAACTTTCACCTAAAATATTAATTTTGGGTTTTCATGTTAACTTTCATTTATATAGGTTAACTTTCACCCTTTAATGTTAACTTTCATGTGTATAGGTTAACTTTCACCCTTTAATGTTAACTTTCATGTGTATAGGTTAACTTTCACCCTTTAATGTTAACTTTCATGTGTATAGGTTAACTTTCATACTTACATGTTAACATTCATTTGTATAGGTTAACTTTCATACTTACATGTTAACATTCATTTGTATAGGTTAACTTTCACCCTTTAATGTTAACTTTCATGTGTATAGGTTAACTTTCACCCTTTAATGTTAACTTTCATGTGTATAGGTTAACTTTCACCCTTTAATGTTAACTTTCATGTGTATAGGTTAACTTTCACCCTTTAATGTTAACTTTCATGTGTATAGGTTAACTTTCACCCTTTAATGTTAACTTTCATGTGTATAGGTTAACTTTCACCCTTTAATGTTAACTTTCATGTGTATAGGTTAACTTTCATACTTACATGTTAACATTCATTTGTATAGGTTAACTTTCATACTTACATGTTAACATTCATTTGTATAGGTTAACTTTCACCCTTTAATGTTAACTTTCATGTGTATAGGTTAACTTTCATACTTACATGTTAACATTCATTTGTATAGGTTAACTTTCATACTTACATGTTAACATTCATTTGTATAGGTTAACTTTCATACTTACATGTTAACATTCATTTGTATAGGTTAACTTTCATACTTACATGTTAACATTCATTTGTATAGGTTAACTTTCATACTTACATGTTAACATTCATTTGTATAGGTTAACTTTCACCCTTTAATGTTAACTTTCATGTGTATAGGTTAACTTTCATACTTACATGTTAACATTCATTTGTATAGGTTAACTTTCATACTTACATGTTAACATTCATTTGTATAGGTTAACTTTCATACTTACATGTTAACATTCATTTGTATAGGTTAACTTTCACCCTTTAATGTTAACTTTCATGTGTATAGGTTAACTTTCATACTTACATGTTAACATTCATTTGTATAGGTTAACTTTCATACTTACATGTTAACATTCATTTGTATAGGTTAACTTTCATACTTACATGTTAACATTCATTTGTATAGGTTAACTTTCATTCAAAATAACATTAACCTCTTTCATCTTGACATGTTATCCATCAACGTAACATGTTAGCTTTCACCAAACATGTTAACTTTCATTTATATAGGTTAACTTTCACCCTTTAATGTTAACTTTCATGTGTATAGGTTAACTTTCATCCCTACATGTCAATTTTCACTTTATAGGTTAAGTTTCACCTATCATGTTAACTTTCATTTATATAGGTTAACTTTCATACTTACATGTTAACATTCATTTGTATAGGTTAACTTTCATTTATATAGGTTAACTTTCATACTTACATGTTAACATTCATTTGTATAGGTTAACTTTTATGTGTAAATTGGTGGCCGGTAAATATATCTCACGGAGAAAAATTAATGGAATAAATGTTTACAAAATGCAAGGAATGAAATAAGAACCCAAAAGTTAACATTAACCTCTTTCATCTTGACATGTTATCCATCAACGTAACATGTTAGCTTTCACCAAACATGTTAACTTTCAGTCTTATAGGTTAACTTTCACCCTTTAATGTTAACTTTCATGTGTATAGGTTAACTTTCACCCTTTAATGTTAACTTTCATGTGTATAGGTTAACTTTCACCCTTTAATGTTAACTTTCATGTGTATAGGTTAACTTTCATACTTACATGTTAACATTCATTTGTATAGGTTAACTTTCATTTATATAGGTTAACTTTCATACTTACATGTTAACATTCATTTGTATAGGTTAACTTTCATGTGTAGAATTCAATGGCCGTAAATATATCTCGGAGAAAAATTAATGGAATAAAGGTACAAAATGCAAGGAATGAAATAAGAACCCAAAAGTTAACATTAACCTCTTTCATCTTGACATGTTATCCATCAACGTAACATGTTAGCTTTCACCAAACATGTTAACTTTCATTTATATAGGTTAACTTTCACCCTTTAATGTTAACTTTCATGTGTATAGGTTAACTTTCACCCTTTAATGTTAACTTTCATGTGTATAGGTTAACTTTCACCCTTTAATGTTAACTTTCATGTGTATAGGTTAACTTTCACCCTTTAATGTTAACTTTCATGTGTATAGGTTAACTTTCATACTTACATGTTAACATTCATTTGTATAGGTTAACTTTCATACTTACATGTTAACATTCATTTGTATAGGTTAACTTTCATACTTACATGTTAACATTCATTTGTATAGGTTAACTTTCATACTTACATGTTAACATTCATTTGTATAGGTTAACTTTCATACTTACATGTTAACATTCATTTGTATAGGTTAACTTTCATACTTACATGTTAACATTCATTTGTATAGGTTAACTTTCACCCTTTAATGTTAACTTTCATGTGTATAGGTTAACTTTCATACTTACATGTTAACATTCATTTGTATAGGTTAACTTTCATACTTACATGTTAACATTCATTTGTATAGGTTAACTTTCATACTTACATGTTAACATTCATTTGTATAGGTTAACTTTCATACTTACATGTTAACATTCATTTGTATAGGTTAACTTTCATACTTACATGTTAACATTCATTTGTATAGGTTAACTTTCATACTTACATGTTAACATTCATTTGTATAGGTTAACTTTCACCCTTTAATGTTAACTTTCATGTGTATAGGTTAACTTTCATACTTACATGTTAACATTCATTTGTATAGGTTAACTTTCATACTTACATGTTAACATTCATTTGTATAGGTTAACTTTCACCCTTTAATGTTAACTTTCATGTGTATAGGTTAACTTTCATACTTACATGTTAACATTCATTTGTATAGGTTAACTTTCATACTTACATGTTAACATTCATTTGTATAGGTTAACTTTCATACTTACATGTTAACATTCATTTGTATAGGTTAACTTTCATACTTACATGTTAACATTCATTTGTATAGGTTAACTTTCATACTTACATGTTAACATTCATTTGTATAGGTTAACTTTCATACTTACATGTTAACATTCATTTGTATAGGTTAACTTTCATACTTACATGTTAACATTCATTTGTATAGGTTAACTTTCATACTTACATGTTAATTTGATAGGTTATGCTTTTCTTGAGTGGTTTGATAATCTATGCTTAGTAAATCTAAAGTAGAATGTGAAAAAGAGAATGATTCTTGAATTTATGAATGAGATTAGTTAGTGGATTCAATTCTAGATTCTTCATATCTCCAATTGAATCCTTCATCTTTTACTTCTTGAGTTTCCTTTTTGAATTTTCTTTTGTTTTCCTACTTTGTTTTCATCATTCTCTCTCTCTATCTTATTTTCATTTTATTTGCACATACTCTCTTATCTCTCTCTTGCTTTTATTTTATTTGCACATATTCACCTTTACTCCTTCTAATATTATCATTCTCATCATTTGCACATAAACACAATCACTCTCTTATCCTCTCACAATCCACTTTCACTTTGCTTTAATCCTAATTATCTTGCAAATATTAAGAACCAAATTTGACTAAACTTGCAAACTCCTTCCTCGTGGGATTCGACAATCTTTTATACTATAACTTGATAAGTTGTGCACTTGCAACTTAGAAGGTAATCATTTAATTTCCTATCAATGGAGGATAGGGTGAGCATTATATTTAGAATGAATTTACGTCATTCATCAAACAAGTCAACATCTATAATTAATGTTGATCTCTCCCCACTTTTTTTGTAGTGGAGAGGATCCAAATCCATGATTCATGAAGGCCTAGACAAGCGTTTGTCTAGATGGAGAGATTTGTGAGATACACACTCATGTCGAGATTGTACATAGTGGATATCATATTAGTTACTATCTTTTAATTTTTCAGCCTTTTTAAAACTATTTACACCGCAAAAATGAGTGTAGCAAAACTAAGAATGTTATGCATGGTCTTGTGGGTATACACTAAAAGATAGGATAAAATAAGTGCATCCGTAGTAAATTAGAGGTTGCTAATATTGAGGATAAAATGAAAGAGAATCGACTAAAATGGTTTGGTCATGTATAACGAGACCTCTTAGTGCAACCGTTAGGAAAAGTGGTAGTATTATAGTTAATGTGACTAGAAGGTCTAGAGGTAGACATAAAAAAATTTGGTTAGAAATAATTAAAAATAATATGATTATGATTAACTTAGCAGAGGAGATATCCCATAATAGAATGGAATTGGAAAATAAGATTCATGTAGTTGACTTCAAATATTTGGAATAAAGGCTTTGACGTTGTAGTTGCTGTTGTTGTTGTTGTTGTTTTAAAAACTTTTTCCTACATCCAAATAAAAACTTTCCTCTAATATTGAATTACTTTCATTATTTTGTAAATAAATAGGTTAAATCATATTCTTAGAATCTTATCAATAAATATGAAATTAAATTGAGCTAATAAAGTTCCGTTGCTCGTCTACTTTTATGAGAAAAGTACACAAGCCCGATACTTATCCAGCTAATAATCCTGCTCAACATAGTAGCCCAAGCCTGTTATTTCGGATCCGGGTCGACATCTTCCAAAATCCAAACAGGGGACTCGGGTCGGGCGAGATTAGTGTTTCGGGTATATCACTTTCTGCGCTCTTCTCAGTTCCTTACGTTTAGTAATATCAGATCTCGTGTCATCTCCAAATAATATCAGCATTTCATACTAGAACCATGCTAAAATCGTGGTACAGCCATGTTGCAGTCATGTTTACAAATTGTTTTAAATCAGTGCACAACATGGTTATAATAATAATAAAAAGAGACAACTATAAAATTTTATGGGAAAAACAATATAACTAGCAAATATTAAAACAAAAATTACAGAATTTAAGCCAAAACAGAACAAATAGGGGAAAATCATGCAAAGATCATTTAGAAATTTAAACCAAAAATTACCTCGTCCATGACAAAAAGTAAATTCATGTACCACGCTTAACATATGTCCTAAACCATTATCAGACATACAACATCAACAACATAAAAGAGCCCACGGGAATGATGATTTGCAAGAATTGAAATTGAAAATGTGAAAATGAACTGACTTTCAATCACCTCTGGTGTTTCTTTAATTGGAAGTATCTATAAAAGTGAAATACAATCAAACAAATGTCACTTCAATGCACATTGCACTTCCCCAATAATACCGTCGAAGTCATCCAATACATGGTGGTACCAAAAGTTTGAAAGACATTTTACATTTCAAAAAAATGTGAAAAGCGTTTAGATAATTTTCACTTTCTTTTTTCGTATTTTTCTAGAACATTCTAAACTATGACATGAGTAAACAATTAGAACTCATTAATTAAATATCTATTATTACCTAAAAATAAAAATTAAATATATATCACAATTTGTGTTGTAAAGATATAAATATAAGATGATAATGTTTTTTCTAAAATAAATTATTAGATATTAATGAATATAAATACAAACATTGGAATTCTAATTTGTTTTATAGGAAAATTGTGTCAAGGTCCAAAAAACAAGTGAATGGCCCAGCCCCCTAACTTTTTTCTCTTGCTTTTCAATTCAAAATTTGTGGCTCACCCCAAAGCTTACTTTTATACATGTATTCTTTGTATTTGTATCAGACTTCCGAAAATACCCTCCCCTTTTCTTCTTTCTTCTCTGAGTCTTCTCCTCCTCCCATCCTAACTGCTTCATTTCTCCTTCTTCTCCTCCTCCTCTCCCTAATCCCTCTACTCCTTCCCTAAAGCTCTACCTCTAACTCCTCTAACCAAGAACCTAAAATCTGAACTCAATCCTTCAAAAATCTTCGTAATTTATGTGAAAATAGTTTAAGCGACCCGGAGGAGATAACACCCACTTAAAGTGATTATCATATTCCCTCTCGGATCCACAAGGTTTCTTGAGAATCATCCGCCTCTTCGCTTTACCACCAACTTTATCATTCTCGACCTTTTTCTTCCTTTCCTCCCTATTTCTCCTCTTTCTCTACTTCTTGTTTCCTTCTTTCGCTTTCTCCTCTTTCATACCACTTCATCGTAAGCACCGGAAGGCTTAGAGAATGAGGAGAGGCGATCTAAGAATGTATGGAGAGAAGCATGAACAAGAAGAGAAATCCATGGTGATGGGAGCTAAAGCGAGATTGGGAGGGCGATGGATGGATTTGTTGATGAAACGTGGCCTATAAGAGGCGAAAAGATGGTAGGAGATGAAGGTTAGGTTAGGGCTTGTATCTGGTCTTTGATGAAATACCAAAAGAGATGTGGATTCTTAGAATGTGATAGTTACAAGTCGTACAAAGAAAAAATTATAGAGATATTAAATTGTGAATGTCGACTAATAAAACTTTGAAATGCTTGCTATATTGGTCGAAGAATGTAATACTAATCAATATAAAGTACATTTACCGTATATTATTATTCCTTTTCCTGTTAACTATCTCTTTGTTGTTAACTTTCACCAAAATATTAATTTTGGGTTTTCATGTTAACTTTCACGGAAGACGTTAACTATCACACTTTGATGTTAACTTTCAACCAAAATGTTAACTTTGGTTTTCATGTCAACTTTCACCGATGAAGTCGGCTAAGAACTTGTTTGATGTAATTTTTGATTTCGTGTTTCAATGAACGTACTAAACATGTGTGTACTTTAATGGTTACATGTTTATTCTTGTCGATAATGTTAAGTTTCAACCATACATGAACTTTCACGAATATATGTTAACTTACTCCGTAACATGTTAACTTTCATTAGTAACATGTTAACTTTTACCCTTTCATGTTAACTTCAGATTAACATGTTAACTTGAAAATAGTATGTTCACTTTCATTCGCTTATAATAGTATTTAAGAAATATGTTAGTTTTACTCCTAGTTAATGCTACAGCTACTTGTTAACTTACACATGAAGTTGTTAACATAAATTAAAAGAAGAGAATAACATATTATTGTTGAATATGATTTCTCACGGTTCATTAATCGCGCAATGATACCTCGTTGGATGCAATATATTCAATTTTTTCCGTAAGATGCTTCAAGTTCAAACAAGATTCCAAATGATTACCCATTTGGTGAGAAAGTGATGAACTGATGATATGCTCAACAACACTTCCATAATTCCTCAATGGTGGCACACATCATTAACCTAAAGCAACAATTTGAAAGTGCAAATGAGAGACTAGCTTTGCAATATTATTCTATGGCTAAGAAGTTTGATTATGAATTTGAAAAGAATGAACCCAAACGATCCAAGTTTATTATCGATATAAGGAGACAAATGGATGCCCTTGGATGTTGTTTGCCTCTCCGTTAAAATGAAAAGAGAATTGAAATCAAGAGGTTTGTGAATGAGCACGCTTGTGGGCAACATACTAACCTGTTAACTTTATTTATTATAGGTTAACTTTCACTAAAAATTAACATTAACCTCTTTCATCTTGACATGTTATCCATCAACGTAACATGTTAGCTTTCACCAAACATGTTAACTTTCAGTCTTATAGGTTAACTTTCACCCTTTAATGTTAACTTTCATGTATAGGTTAACTTTCATCCCTACATGTCAATTTTCACTTTATAGGTTAAAAGTCAAAATTATCATGTTAACTTTCAAATTTTATAGGTTGATCGCTCAGTCTTATAGGTTAACATTTCATATTTACATGTTAACTTTCATTTATATAGGTTAACTTTCATACTTACATGTTAACATTCATTTGTATAGGTTAACTTTTATGTGTAAGAATTCAATTAAACTGGTAAATATATCTCTCGGAGAAAAATTAATGGAATAAATGTCATACAAATGCAAGGAATGAAATAAGAACCCAAAAGTTAACATTAACCTCTTTCATCTTGACATGTTATCCATCAACGTAACATGTTAGCCAAACATGTTAACTTTCGGCCTTATAGGTTAACTTTCACCCTTTAATGTTAACTTTCATGTATAGGTTAACTTTCATCCCTACATGTCAATTTCAAAATTATAGGTTAAGTTGCACTATCATGTTAACTTTCACCGATAGGTTGATCGCTCATTTTATAGGTTAACATTTCATATTTACATGTTAACTTTCATTTATATAGGTTAACTTTCATACTTACATGTTAACATTCATTTGTATAGTTAACTTTCATGTAAGAATTCAAAACCGGTAAATATATCTCTGGAGAAAAATTAATGGAATAAATGTCAGAAAATGCAAGGAATGAAATAAGAACCCAAAAGTTAACATTAACCCTTTCATCTTGACATGTTATCCATCAACGTAACATGTTAGTTTTCACCAAACATGTTAACTTTCACCTTATAGGTTAACTTTCACCATTTCATGTTAACTTTCATCGCCATAGGTTAAGTTTCACCTTAACATGTTAACTCGGTGAACAAGTTGACAATTGGTTTTCCGTTATCTTTCAAATAATCGTGTTAGAACTCACCAACCTCGTAAATATATGCAGAAAAATTATGAAAAATATGACGCAAAAAATTCAAGGAATGCAATAAGATCTGAAAAGTTAACATGTTAGCATTGTTTGGCATCCACGTCTACCATATACACAACTAAATTAACAACAACGTAACATTGTTTGGCATCCACATCTATCATTTACACAACCAAATTAACAACTTTACATTATTTTGCATACACATCTAACATTTACAACATTGTAACATTGTTCACTCAATCAAATTTTAAACAAAGATCCACATCTAACATTGTTCACTCAACCAAATTAACAACCTGGTAAATATATCTTCTTGTTCATGCCTTCCATTATCACATGCCTTCTCCTCATTTCTGCCGCTCTGCTTGCCCGAGATGACTCGTGACGCCTAAGGGGAGAAGGGAGGGAGACGGCGGGTCGAGGGCAAGAGGAGTGAGGGAGAGAGAGGAGGAAAGTAGGGTTAGAGGAGAGGAAGAGGAGAAAGGAGCGCTAGGGGAGATGATGGGTTCGGGATGGCTAAGGGGAGGCGGATGATTCCCAAGAGCCTCCTTGTTGTTGATCCAGGCCGAGTGAGAGAGGGCGAGATGCGCTGAAAGGCCGAAGCAATAACGCGAGAGAGACTTAATCGGCAGGGAGGCGGCGTGAGAGGAGGAGGATAACCAGAGCGCGGAGAGGAGAGGGGAGGAGGAGCATGGAGAGGAGACCATCAGAGGCGGGAGGAGAGGGGGACAAGGAGCCGAGAAGAGAGAGAGAGAGAGAGAGAACCCCATGAAGTGGATGGTTCTCTTAAGCTGGAGGAGCTTGAGAAGAAAGAGGAGAGAGAAGAGAGAGACAGATAATTTTGGGGAAGAAAAGTACACAAGCCCGATACTTATCCAGCTAATAATCCTGCTCAACATAGTAGCCCAAGCCTGTTATTTCGGATCCGGGTCGACATCTTCCAAAATCCAAACAGGGGACTCGGGTCGGGCGAGATTAGTGTTTCGGGTATATCACTTTCTGCGCTCTTCTCAGTTCCTTACGTTTAGTAATATCAGATCTCGTGTCATCTCCAAATAATATCAGCATTTCATACTAGAACCATGCTAAAATCGTGGTACAGCCATGTTGCAGTCATGTTTACAAATTGTTTTAAATCAGTGCACAACATGGTTATAATAATAATAAAAAGAGACAACTATAAAATTTTATGGGAAAAACAATATAACTAGCAAATATTAAAACAAAAATTACAGAATTTAAGCCAAAACAGAACAAATAGGGGAAAATCATGCAAAGATCATTTAGAAATTTAAACCAAAAAATTACCTCGTCCATGACAAAAAGTAAATTCATGTACCACGCTTAACATATGTCCTAAACCATTATCAGACATACAACATCAACAACATAAAAGAGCCCACAGGAATGATGATTTGCAAGAATTGAAATTGAAAATGTGAAAATGAACTGACTTTCAATCACCTCTGGTGTTTCTTTAATTGAAGTATCTATAAAAGTGAAATACAATCAAACAATCATGTCACTTCAATGCACATTGCACTTCCCCAATAATACCGTCGAAGTCATCCAATACATGGTGGTACCAAAAGTTTGAAAGACATTTTACATTTCAAAAAAATGTGAAAAGCGTTTAGATAATTTTCACTTTCTTTTTTCGTTTATTTTTCTAGAACATTCTAAACTATGACATGAGTAAACAATTAGAACTCATTAATTAAATATCTATTATTACCTAAAAATAAAAATTAAATATATATCACAATTTGTGTTGTAAAGATATAAATATAAGATGATAATGTTTTTTCTAAAATAAATTATTAGATATTAATGAATATAAATACAAACATTGGAATTCTAATTTGTTTTAAGGAAAATTGTGTGTCAAGGCCCAAAAAACAAGTGAATGTGGCCCTGACCCTAACTTTTCTCTTGCTTTTTACCCCAAAATTGTGGCTGACCCCAAAGCTTACTTTATACATGTATTCTTTGTATTTGTGAGACTTAGAAATACCCTCCCCTTTTCTTCTTCTTCTTCTCAGAGTCTTTCTCCTCCTCCTCATCCTATTTTCCATTTCTCCTCTTCTTCTCTCCTCCTCCTCTCCTAACTCTACCTTCCCCAAAGCTATACCTCTTAACCCTTCCCCAAACTCCCGTGCTCTCTCTCTCTCTTTTCTCTTCTCTGGCTCAAACTCCTCTAAGCTCAAGAGAACCCAAAAACCCTGATCTGAACTCAATCCTTCAAAATCTCTCAAAATTTATTTAAAAAGTGAAAAATAGCCTAAAAGCAACGGAGAAGGTTTGAAGGAGACAACACCCACTTCAAAGTGGTTTATCATCGTCCCTCGGATCCGGAACAAAGGAGGCTCTTGGAGAATCATCCGCCTCCCCTTAGCCACCAAGACCCATCATCTCCCTAAGCGCTCCTTTCTCCTCTTCTCTCCTCTAACCCTACTTTCCTCCTCTCTCTCCCTCTTACTCCTCTTGTCCTCGACCTCGTAGTCTCCCTCTCTAGCCTCCCCTTCGTCACCAGGCCCATCATCTCGGGCAAGCAGAGAAGGCTTAGAGAATGAGGAGAGGCGTCGGTAGATGTATGGAGAAAGCATGAACAAGAAGAGAAATCCATGGTGATGGGAGCTAAAGCGAGATTGGGAGGCGTATGGATGGATTGTTGATGAAACGTGGCCTATAAGAGGCGTAAAGATGGTAGGAGATGAAGGTTAGGGTTAGGGCTTGTATCTCGGGTCTTTGATGAAATACCAAAAGAGATGTGGATTCTTAGAATGTGATAGTTACAAGTCGTATTACAAAGAAAATATTATAGAGATATTAAATTGTAATGAATGTGACTAATAACTTTGAAATGCTTGCTATATTGGTACATTAGAATGTAATACTAATCAATATAAAGTACATGTTTACCGTATATTGGCTATTCCTTTTCTGTTAACTATCTCGTTTGTTGTTAACTTTCACCTAAAATATTAATTTTGGGTTTTCATGTTAACTTTCATCTTATAGGTTAACTTTCACCCTTTAATGTTAACTTTCATGTGTATAGGTTAACTTTCATGTGTATAGGTTAACTTTCACCATTTCATGTTAACTTTCATCTTATAGGTTAACTTTCACCATTTCATGTTAACTTTCATTTATATAGGTTAACTTTCATGTGTATAGGTTAACTTTCATGTGTATAGGTTAACTTTCATACTTACATGTTAACATTCATTTGTATAGGTTAACTTTCACCCTTTAATGTTAACTTTCATGTGTATAGGTTAACTTTCATGTGTATAGGTTAACTTTCATGTGTATAGGTTAACTTTCATGTGTATAGGTTAACTTTCACCCTTTAATGTTAACTTTCATGTGTATAGGTTAACTTTCACCATTTCATGTTAACTTTCATTAGTAACATGTTAACTTTCATTTATATAGGTTAACTTTCATGTGTATAGGTTAACTTTCATACTTACATGTTAACATTCATTTGTATAGGTTAACTTTCACCATTTCATGTTAACTTTCATTAGTAACATGTTAACTTTCATTAGTAACATGTTAACTTTCATCTTATAGGTTAACATTTCATATTTACATGTTAACTTTCATCTTATAGGTTAACATTTCATATTTACATGTTAACTTTCAGTCTTATAGGTTAACTTTCACCATTTCATGTTAACTTTCATTTATATAGGTTAACTTTCATGTGTATAGGTTAACTTTCATGTGTATAGGTTAACTTTCATACTTACATGTTAACATTCATTTGTATAGGTTAACTTTCATGTGTATAGGTTAACTTTCATGTGTATAGGTTAACTTTCATGTGTATAGGTTAACTTTCACCATTTCATGTTAACTTTCATTAGTAACATGTTAACTTTCATTTATATAGGTTAACTTTCATGTGTATAGGTTAACTTTCACCCTTTAATGTTAACTTTCATGTGTATAGGTTAACTTTCATGTGTATAGGTTAACTTTCATGTGTATAGGTTAACTTTCATACTTACATGTTAACATTCATTTGTATAGGTTAACTTTCATTTAAAATTAACATTAACCTCTTTCATCTTGACATGTTATCCATCAACGTAACATGTTAGCTTTCAGCCAAACATGTTAACTTTCAGTCTTATAGGTTAACTTTCACCCTTTAATGTTAACTTTCATGTGTATAGGTTAACTTTCATCCCTACATGTCAATTTTCAGCCTTATAGGTTAAGTTTCAGCCTATCATGTTAACTTTCAGCCTTATAGGTTGACGTTCAGTCTTATAGGTTAACATTTCATATTTACATGTTAACTTTCATTTATATAGGTTAACTTTCATACTTACATGTTAACATTCATTTGTATAGGTTAACTTTTATGTGTAAGAATTCAATGGCTGGTAAATATATCTCCTGGAGAAAAATTAATGGAATAAATGTCGTACAAAATGCAAGGAATGAAATAAGAACCCAAAAAGTTAACATTAACCTCTTTCATCTTGACATGTTATCCATCAACGTAACATGTTAGCTTTCAGCCAAACATGTTAACTTTCAGTCTTATAGGTTAACTTTCACCCTTTAATGTTAACTTTCATGTGTATAGGTTAACTTTCATCCCTACATGTCAATTTTCAGCCTTATAGGTTAAGTTTCACCTATCATGTTAACTTTCATCTTATAGGTTAACTTTCATACTTACATGTTAACATTCATTTGTATAGGTTAACTTTCATTTATATAGGTTAACTTTCATACTTACATGTTAACATTCATTTGTATAGGTTAACTTTCATGTGTAAGAATTCTGGCGGTAAATATATCTCACGGAGAAAAATTAATGGAATAAATGTCGTACAAAATGCAAGGAATGAAATAAGAACCCAAAAGTTAACATTAACCCTTTCATCTTGACATGTTATCCATCAACGTAACATGTTAGTTTTTCAAACATGTTAACTTTCAGTCTTATAGGTTAACTTTCACCATTTCATGTTAACTTTCATCGTCATAGGTTAAGTTTCACCTATCATGTTAACTTTCGGTGAACAAGTTGACAATTGGTTTTCTGTTATCTTTCAAATAATCGTGTTAGAACTCAGTGAACTGGTAAATATATGTTCTGGAGAAAAATTATGAAAAATATGACGCAAAAAATTCAAGGAATGCAATAAGATCTGGAAAAGTTAACATGTTAGCATTGTTTGGCATCCACGTCTACCATATACACAACTAAATTAACAACAACGTAACATTGTTTGGCATCCACATCTATCATTTACACAACCAAATTAACAACTTTATTGCATTATTTTGCATACACATCTAACATTTACAACATTGTAACATTGTTCACTCAATCAAATTTTTAAACAGCATCCACATCTAACATTGTTCACTCAACCAAATTAACAACTGGTAAATATATCTTCTTGTTCATGCTTCTCTCCATACATCTTCCGTCGCCTCTCCTCATTCTCTAAAGCGTTCGATTGCACTGAGATGATGGACTTCGGTGGTGGCTGAGGAAGGGGGACCGGGGAGAGGGAAGTGACGAGTGGGGCAAGAGGAGTAAGAGGGAGAGAGGAGGAAAGTAGGGTTAGAGGGAGAGGAGAGAAAGGAAGGATCAAGAATAATCAGGATCGGAAATCGCAGATCAGATCAAAAAATCAGAGGAAAAGATCAAAAATAAAATCAAAATAAATAAAGAAAGAAGAAATCAGTCAAAAATGTTAAAGAAGGAGAGAGAGAAGAGGAGATAAATTTTTGGGAAGAGGACAAAAGAGGTATAATGGGGTTTTACAAAAACTTCTCTGTCTTTGATGTAGAAAGGTAAAAGGGGTCATATACAATTTTGTTATGTATTTGGGGCTTACTCACACAAAAAAAATACAGGGAAGCAGACACATCTACTTTTGGGGCCTTGACACATTTTTCCCTTGTTTTAATCTAAATATTATCAAAAGTCAAAATATATCTACATGAAGTGGGGATCAGATAATATTATAAAAATATCTTTTAATCTAAAAATAAAAAATATTATAAAATATTAGTACTTTATGGGAATGCATTCATAAGTAAAGAACAATCCATTAATCATATATTCCTTTTACGTTACTATACTTAAATTTTTAGTGAAATTAAATTTTTAGTGAAATTGAAGAAACTATTTGACAAATAAAACTAATGCATTGCATTGCATAACTTGCATTATTGTTATATTAAAATTTTGAATTGTGTCCAAAAATCATAGAGGAAACATGTGAATGTGTGAACTATTAATCAAACAAAACAATATTAACTATTTATCCAAAAGAATATTTCAATTCACTTGGACACTTGGGTTTGGGTTGTGGGTTTGGGCTTGTAGGTTTCTATTGCTATATTTTGGGTGTTTGATATTTGGGCGTAAAACACCGAAAATATATTACCTTTTGTTAGAAATTTAAATGGGCTTGGACTTTAAATGGGCCATTTCCATTTTGCTTCTAATTCTTTATTGCTTAAGATTGGTTTGCGTGGGGAGCTATTTTCATACTTCATTGGGGGCGTGTGTGTGGGGTTACTGATAATAAAATATAAAACATACTCTTCTTATATTAACATTATTTAAGTGCTTTTAGGATGATATTTTGAAAATAATCCACCAAATTATGATGTATCCTATTTTCTTTCGTTAAAATCATACCAATCAATATAAGTCACACCCAATTTCAAATAATGTTACATAAAATAACTCATCTCATATGAAAAATATCATACAAATATCTTATAAAACTCAATGAAACTTTACTGTTGCTTTTTACCCCAAAATTGTGGCTGACCCCAAAGCTTACTTTATACATGTATTCTTTGTATTTGTGAGACTTAGAAATACCCTCCCCTTTTCTTCTTCTTCTTCTCAGAGTCTTTCTCCTCCTCCTCATCCTATTTTCCATTTCTCCTCTTCTTCTCTCCTCCTCCTCCCTAACTCTACCTTCCCCAAAGCTATACCTCTTAACCCTTCCCAAAACTCACGTGCTCTCTCTCTCTCTTTTCTCTTCTCTGGCTCAAACTCCTCTAAGCTCAAGAGAACCCAAAAACCCTGATCTGAACTCAATCCTTCACAAAATCTCTCAAAATTTATTTAAAAAGTGAAAAATAGCCTAAAAGCAACGGAGAAGGTTTGAAGGAGACAACACCCACTTCAAAGTGGTTTATCATCGTCCCTCGGATCCGGAACAAAGGAGGCTCTTGGAGAATCATCCGCCTCCCCTTAGCCACCAAGACCCATCATCTCCCTAAGCGCTCCTTTCTCCTCTTCCTCTCCTCTAACCCTACTTTCCTCCTCTCTCTCCCTCTTACTCCTCTTGTCCTCGACCTCGTAGTCTCCCTCTCTAGCCTCCCCTTCGGTCACCACGAGCCCATCATCTCGGGCAAGCGAGAAGGCTTAGAGAATGAGGAGAGGCGTCGGTAGATGTATGGAGAAAGCATGAACAAGAAGAGAAATCCATGGTGATGGGAGCTAAAGCGAGATTGGGAGGCGTATGGATGGATTTGTTGATGAAACGTGGCCTATAAGAGGCGTAAAGATGGTAGGAGATGAAGGTTAGGGTTAGGGCTTGTATCTCGGGTCTTTGATGAAATACCAAAAGAGATGTGGATTCTTAGAATGTGATAGTTACAAGTCGTATTACAAAGAAAATATTATAGAGATATTAAATTGTGAATGTCGACTAATAAAACTTTGAAATGCTTGCTATATTGGTACATTAGAATGTAATACTAATCAATATAAAGTACATGTTTACCGTATATTGGCTATTCCTTTCTGTTAACTATCTCGTTTGTTGTTAACTTTCACCTAAAATATTAATTTTGGGTTTTCATGTTAACTTTCATTTATATAGGTTAACTTTCACCCTTTAATGTTAACTTTCATGTGTATAGGTTAACTTTCATGTGTATAGGTTAACTTTCACCATTTCATGTTAACTTTCATTTATATAGGTTAACTTTCACCATTTCATGTTAACTTTCATTTATATAGGTTAACTTTCATGTGTATAGGTTAACTTTCATGTGTATAGGTTAACTTTCATACTTACATGTTAACATTCATTTGTATAGGTTAACTTTCACCATTTCATGTTAACTTTCATTTATATAGGTTAACTTTCATGTGTATAGGTTAACTTTCATGTGTATAGGTTAACTTTCATGTGTATAGGTTAACTTTCACCCTTTAATGTTAACTTTCATGTGTATAGGTTAACTTTCACCATTTCATGTTAACTTTCATTTATATAGGTTAACTTTCACCATTTCATGTTAACTTTCATTTATATAGGTTAACTTTCATGTGTATAGGTTAACTTTCATACTTACATGTTAACATTCATTTGTATAGGTTAACTTTCATGTGTATAGGTTAACTTTCATACTTACATGTTAACATTCATTTGTATAGGTTAACTTTCACCATTTCATGTTAACTTTCATTTATATAGGTTAACTTTCATGTGTATAGGTTAACTTTCACCATTTCATGTTAACTTTCATTTATATAGGTTAACTTTCACCATTTCATGTTAACTTTCATTTATATAGGTTAACTTTCATGTGTATAGGTTAACTTTCATGTGTATAGGTTAACTTTCATACTTACATGTTAACATTCATTTGTATAGGTTAACTTTCATGTGTATAGGTTAACTTTCATGTGTATAGGTTAACTTTCATGTGTATAGGTTAACTTTCATACTTACATGTTAACATTCATTTGTATAGGTTAACTTTCACCATTTCATGTTAACTTTCATTTATATAGGTTAACTTTCATGTGTATAGGTTAACTTTCACCCTTTAATGTTAACTTTCATGTGTATAGGTTAACTTTCATGTGTATAGGTTAACTTTCATGTGTATAGGTTAACTTTCATACTTACATGTTAACATTCATTTGTATAGGTTAACTTTCATTTAAAATTAACATTAACCTCTTTCATCTTGACATGTTATCCATCAACGTAACATGTTAGCTTTCACCAAACATGTTAACTTTCAGTCTTATAGGTTAACTTTCACCCTTTAATGTTAACTTTCATGTGTATAGGTTAACTTTCATCCCTACATGTCAATTTTCACCTTATAGGTTAAGTTTGACCTATCATGTTAACTTTCGACCTTATAGGTTGGCGTTCATCTTATAGGTTAACATTTCATATTTACATGTTAACTTTCATTTATATAGGTTAACTTTCATACTTACATGTTAACATTCATTTGTATAGGTTAACTTTCATGTGTAAGAATTAAATTTGGCTGGTAAATATATCTGGAGAAAATTAATGGAATAAATGTCGTACAAAATGCAAGGAATGAAATAAGAACCCAAAAGTTAACATTAACCTCTTTCATCTTGACATGTTATCCATCAACGTAACATGTTAGCTTTCATAAACATGTTAACTTTCAGTCTTATAGGTTAACTTTCACCCTTTAATGTTAACTTTCATGTGTATAGGTTAACTTTCATCCCTACATGTCAATTTTCACCTTATAGGTTAAGTTGCCTATCATGTTAACTTTCGGCTGATAGGTTGACGTTCATCTTATAGGTTAACATTTCATATTTACATGTTAACTTTCATTTATATAGGTTAACTTTCATACTTACATGTTAACATTCATTTGTATAGGTTAACTTTCATGTGTAAGAATTCTGGCGGTAAATATATCTCACGGAGAAAAATTAATGGAATAAATGTCGTACAAAATGCAAGGAATGAAATAAGAACCCAAAAGTTAACATTAACCCTTTCATCTTGACATGTTATCCATCAACGTAACATGTTAGTTTTTCAAACATGTTAACTTTCAGTCTTATAGGTTAACTTTCACCATTTCATGTTAACTTTCATCGTCATAGGTTAAGTTTCAGCCTAACATGTTAACTTTCAGGTGAACAAGTTGACAATTGGTTTTCCTGTTATCTTTCAAATAATCGTGTTAGAACTCAGTGAACTGGTAAATATATGTTCTGGAGAAAAATTATGAAAAATATGACGCAAAAAATTCAAGGAATGCAATAAGATCTGGAAAAGTTAACATGTTAGCATTGTTTGGCATCCACGTCTACCATATACACAACTAAATTAACAACAACGTAACATTGTTTGGCATCCACATCTATCATTTACACAACCAAATTAACAACTTTATTGCATTATTTTGCATACACATCTAACATTTACAACATTGTAACATTGTTCACTCAATCAAATTTTTAACAAGATCCACATCTAACATTGTTCACTCAACCAAATTAACAACCGGTAAATATATCTTCTTGTTCATGCTTCTCTCCATACATCTTCCGTCGCCTCTCCTCATTCTCTAAAGCGTTCGATTGCACTGAGATGATGGACTTCGGTGGTGGCTGAGGAAGGGGGACCGGGGAGAGGGAAGTGACGAGTGGGGCAAGAGGAGTAAGAGGGAGAGAGGAGGAAAGTAGGGTTAGAGGGAGAGGAGAGAAAGGAAGGATCAAGAATAATCAGGATCGGAAATCGCAGATCAGATCAAAAAATCAGAGGAAAAGATCAAAAATAAAATCAAAATAAATAAAGAAAGAAGAAATCAGTCAAAAATGTTAAAGAAGGAGAGAGAGAAGAGGAGATAAATTTTTGGGAAGAGGACAAAAGAGGTATAATGGGGTTTTACAAAAACTTCTCTGTCTTTGATGTAGAAAGGTAAAAGGGGTCATATACAATTTTGTTATGTATTTGGGGCTTACTCACACAAAAAAAATACAGGGAAGCAGACACATCTACTTTTGGGGCCTTGACACATTTTTCCCTTGTTTTAATCTAAATATTATCAAAAGTCAAAATATATCTACATGAAGTGGCGGATCCAGATAATATTATAAAAATATCTTTTAATCTAAAAATTAAAAAATATTATAAAATATTAGTACTTTATGGGAATGCATTCATAAGTAAAGAACAATCCATTAATCATATATTCCTTTTACGTTACTATACTTAAATTTTTAGTGAAATTAAATTTTTAGTGAAATTGAAGAAACTATTTGACAAATAAAACTAATGCATTGCATTGCATAACTTGCATTATTGTTATATTAAAATTTTGAATTGTGTCCAAAAATCATAGAGGAAACATGTGAATGTGTGAACTATTAATCAAACAAAACAATATTAACTATTTATCCAAAAGAATATTTCAATTCACTTGGACACTTGGGTTTGGGTTGTGGGTTTGGGCTTGTAGGTTTCTATTGCTATATTTTGGGTGTTTGATATTTGGGCGTAAAACACCGAAAATATATTACCTTTTGTTAGAAATTTAAATGGGCTTGGACTTTAAATGGGCCATTTCCATTTTTGCTTCTAATTCTTTATTGCTTAAGATTGGTTTGCGTGGGGAGCTATTTTCATACTTCATTGGGGCGTGTGTGTGGGGTTACTGATAATAAAATATAAAACATACTCTTCTTATATTAACATTATTTAAGTGCTTTTAGGATGATATTTTGAAAATAATCCACCAAATTATGATGTATCCTATTTTCTTTCGTTAAAATCATACCAATCAATATAAGTCACACCCAATTTCAAATAATGTTACATAAAATAACTCATCTCATATGAAAAATATCATACAAATATCTTATAAAACTCAATGAAACTTTACTGTAAGTGTCTCTTTTATATAAAATTTGTGATAATTAATAATAATTTCATGATATCTATAAATATTATTATATTATGAATATATTATTTTATATTAACATTTGTTAGGAATAAATTATTTTAGTATTAAAAATTATTTTACTTTATAATAGATTATGTTATTTATTAAATAATATATTAATATTTAATATATTATATTACATTTACTATACAATATATTATTATAATATTATTGTTTTATTATTAAATATGTTACTATTATATAATATTTTATAATTATTAATTTATTACAATTTATTTATTAAAACGTTAATAATATTATAATGATTATAATATTGTATAGTATTATTATCATTATTATATTATTATTTATTATCAATAACTTTTATTATTTTTATTAGTTTATTTATATTTTATTATTATTTATTATTATAGAATACATTATCAACATATTAAATACTAGTATTTAATATGCTATTATATATTATATATGATATTTTAATTATTATATTTTTATATTATTTAATAAATTATTACTAATATATTAGATTAACTATAATATAGTATAGTATAATATAATATAATATAATATAATAAGCATGTCGATAATAACTATATATTAATTACATTTAATATATTATGTTAGATATTATATTAGCACCTCCTCAAACTCAAAAATAAAACACCAAACTTAAAACACCTAAAAGATGTTTTGAAATAAGTATTGTGTTTTAGTTTGAGGATGATTTAGCTCAAAAACACCATGGTTTCCAAATGCATGGTGTTTTGTTTTTAACAAAAACACCATGGAAGTCATCCAATACATGGTGGTACCAAAAGTTTGAAAGACATTTTACATTTCAAAAAAATGTGAAAAGCGTTTAGATAATTTTCACTTTCTTTTTTCGTTTATTTTTCTAGAACATTCTAAACTATGACATGAGTAAACAATTAGAACTCATTAATTAAATATCTATTATTACCTAAAAAATAAAAATTAAATATATATCACAATTTGTGTTGTAAAGATATAAATATAAGATGATAATGTTTTTTCTAAAATAAATTATTAGATATTAATGAATATAAATACAAACATTGGAATTCTAATTTGTTTTAAGGGAAAATTGTGTCAAGGCCCCAAAACAAGTGAATGTGCGCCCCTAACTTTTCTTTTTCTCTTTGCTTTTCAAATTAAAATTAGGTCACCAGCTTCTTTTATACATGTATTCTTTGTATTTGATCGACCGAAAATACCCTCCCCTTTTCTTCTTCTTCTTCTTCAGTCTTTTCCTCCTCTATCCTAATCTGCCATTTCTCCTCTTTCTTCTCTCCTCTTAACTCTAATTCTTCCCTGTTATACCTCTTTAACCCTTCCCCGAAACTCACTTCTTTTTTCTTCTAGCTCAAACCTCTAAGCCAAAGAACCAAAAAACTTAGATCCAACTCAATCCTTCACAAAATCTCAAAAATTTATTTAAAAAGTGAAAAATAGCCTAAAAGCTTAACTTGGAGGTTTGAAGGAGACAACACCTAAGTGGTTATCATCGGCCCCTCGATCGACAACAGGAGGTTTGAGAATCATTTCTTCCATACCATCCAACCCATCATCTCCCTAACCTTCCTCCTTCTTCCTAACCCTACTTTCCTCCTTCTCCTCTTACTCCTCTTGTCCTCGACTGCTCTCTCTCTCAGCCTCCCCTTCGTCACCATCGAGCCCATCATCTCTCGTGCAAGCACCGAGAAGGCTTAGAGAATGAGAGAGGCGACGGCAAGATGTATGGAGAGAAGCATGAACAAGAAGAGAAATCCATGGTGATGGGAGCTAAAGCAGATTGGGAGGGCGATGGATGGATTTGTTGATGAAACGTGGCCTATAAGAGGCGAAAAGATGGTAGGAGATGAAGGTTAGGGTTAGGGCTTGTATCTCGGGTCTTTGATGAAATACCAAAAGAGATGTGGATTCTTAGAATGTGATAGTTACAAGTCGTGTACAAAGAAAATATTATAGAGATATTAAATTGTGAATGTCGGACTAATAAAACTTTGAAATGCTTGCTATATTGTAAGAATGTAATACTAATCAATATAAAGTACATGTTTACCAGATATTGGCTATTTTCCCCGTTAACTATCTCTCGCTTGTTGTTAACTTTCACCTAAAAATATTAATTTTGGGTTTTCATGTTAACTTTCATCGAAGACGTTAACTATCACACTTTGATGTTAACTTTCAACGAAAATGTTAACTTTGGGTTTTCATGTCAACTTTCACCGATGAAGTAGGTTGAAAACTTGTTTGATGTAATTTTTTGATTTCGAGGTTTCAATGAACGGACTAAACATAGGTGTCACTTTAATGGTTACATGTTTATTCTTGTCAGATAATGTTAAGTTTCAACCATACATGTGAACTTTCACGAATATATGTTAACTTACTCCGTAACATGTTAACTTTCATTAGTAACATGTTAACTTTTACCCTTTCATGTTAACTTTCATTAGTAACATGTTAACTTTCATTAGTAACATGTTAACTTTCAGTCTTATAGGTTAACATTTCATATTTACATGTTAACTTTCATTAGTAACATGTTAACTTTTACCCTTTCATGTTAACTTTCATTTATATAGGTTAACTTTCACCATTTCATGTTAACTTTCATTAGTAACATGTTAACTTTCATTAGTAACATGTTAACTTTCATTAGTAACATGTTAACTTTCAGTCTTATAGGTTAACATTTCATATTTACATGTTAACTTTCAGTCTTATAGGTTAACATTTCATATTTACATGTTAACTTTCATTTATATAGGTTAACTTTCATGTGTATAGGTTAACTTTCATGTGTATAGGTTAACTTTCACCATTTCATGTTAACTTTCATTAGTAACATGTTAACTTTCATTAGTAACATGTTAACTTTCATTAGTAACATGTTAACTTTCATTTATATAGGTTAACTTTCACCATTTCATGTTAACTTTCATTAGTAACATGTTAACTTTCATTTATATAGGTTAACTTTCATGTGTATAGGTTAACTTTCACCCTTTAATGTTAACTTTCATGTGTATAGGTTAACTTTCATGTGTATAGGTTAACTTTCATGTGTATAGGTTAACTTTCATACTTACATGTTAACATTCATTTGTATAGGTTAACTTTCATTAAAAATTAACATTAACCTCTTTCATCTTGACATGTTATCCATCAACGTAACATGTTAGCTTTCACCAAACATGTTAACTTTCAGTCTTATAGGTTAACTTTCACCCTTTAATGTTAACTTTCATGTGTATAGGTTAACTTTCATCCCTACATGTCAATTTTCACTTATAGGTTAACTTTCATACTTACATGTTAACATTCATTTGTATAGGTTAACTTTCATACTTACATGTTAACATTCATTTGTATAGGTTAACTTTCATTTATATAGGTTAACTTTCATACTTACATGTTAACATTCATTTGTATAGGTTAACTTTTATGTGTAAGAATTCAAATTAAACGGTAAATATATCTCACGGAGAAAAATTAATGGAATAAATGTCGTACAAAATGCAAGGAATGAAATAAGAACCCAAAAGTTAACATTAACCTCTTTCATCTTGACATGTTATCCATCAACGTAACATGTTAGCTTTCACCAAACATGTTAACTTTCATTTATATAGGTTAACTTTCACCCTTTAATGTTAACTTTCATGTGTATAGGTTAACTTTCATCCCTACATGTCAATTTTCACCTTATAGGTTAACTTTCATGTGTATAGGTTAACTTTCACCATTTCATGTTAACTTTCAGTCTTATAGGTTAACATTTCATATTTACATGTTAACTTTCATTTATATAGGTTAACTTTCATACTTACATGTTAACATTCATTTGTATAGGTTAACTTTTATGTGTAAGAATTAAATTTGGCCGGTAAATATATCTCACGGAGAAAAATTAATGGAATAAATGTCGTACAAAATGCAAGGAATGAAATAAGAACCCAAAAGTTAACATTAACCCTTTCATCTTGACATGTTATCCATCAACGTAACATGTTAGTTTTCAGCCAAACATGTTAACTTTCAGTCTTATAGGTTAACTTTCACCATTTCATGTTAACTTTCATCGTCATAGGTTAAGTTTCAGCCTAACATGTTAACTTTCAGGTGAACAAGTTGACAATTGGTTTTCTGTTATCTTTCAAATAATCGTGTTAGAACTCAAATGAACTCGGTAAATATATGTTTGAGAAAAAATTATGAAAAATATGACGTAAAAAATTCAAGGAATGCAATAAGATCTGGAAAAGTTAACATGTTAGCATTGTTTGGCATCCACGTCTACCATATACACAACTAAATTAACAACAACGTAACATTGTTTGGCATCCACATCTATCATTTACACAACCAAATTAACAACTTTATTGCATTATTTTGCATACACATCTAACATTTACAACATTGTAACATTGTTCACTCAATCAAATTTTTAAACAAAGATCCACATCTAACATTGTTCACTCAACCAAATTAACAACCTGTAAATATATCTTCTTGTTCATGCTTCTTCTCCATACATTTGCCGACGCCTCATTCCTTTCTAAGCGTTCTCGCTTGCTTGCCAGATGATGGACCGTGGTGACGAAGGGGAGGCGGGAGAGGGAGACGGCGGTCGAGGGCAAGAGGAGTAAGAGGGAGAGAGGAGGAAAGTAGGGTTAGAGGAGAGGAAGAGGAGAAAGGAGTAAAGATGATGGGTTCGTGATGGCGGAAGGGGAGGCGGATGATTCTCCAAGAGCCTCTTGTTGTTGGATCCAGAGCCATGGAGAGGGCGGATGCGACTGGTGAGGCCGAGTGAAGGAATGCCAGAGGAGAGACTTAATCAGGGATGGTGGAGAGGAGGGATAAATGGAAGGGTGGAGGGGAGGGAGGTGGAGAATGGGTGGGGAGAGGAAGAGAGGAAGGAATGGTGGATGGAAGGAAATGGAAAGAGGAAGAGAGAGTGGAATTGGGAAGAGGATATAATGGGGTTTTACAAAACTTCGGTCATGTAGAAAGGTAAAAGGGGTCATATACAATTTTGTTATGTATTTGGGGCTTACTCACACAAAAAAATACGTGGGGCGGCACATCTACTTTTTTTTTTTTGGGGCCTTGACACATTTTTCCCTTGTTTTAATCTAAATATTATCAAAAGTCAAAATATATCTACATGAAGTGGCGGATCCAGATAATATTATAAAAATATCTTTTAATCTAAAAATTAAAAAATATTATAAAATATTAGTACTTTATGGGAATGCATTCATAAGTAAAGAACAATCCATTAATCATATATTCCTTTTACACGCTACTATACTTAAATTTTTAGTGAAATTAAATTTTTAGTGAAATTGAAGAAACTATTTGACAAATAAAACTAATGCATTGCATTGCATAACTTGCATTATTGTTATATTAAAAATTTTGAATTGTGTCCAAAAATCATAGAGGAAACATGTGAATGTGTGAACTATTAATCAAACAAAACAATATTAACTATTTATCCAAAAGAATATTTCAATTCACTTGGACACTTGGGTTTGGGTTGTGGGTTTGGGCTTGTAGGTTTCTATTGCTATATTTTGGGTGTTTGATATTTGGGCGTAAAACACCGAAAATATATTACCTTTTTGTTAGAAATTTAAATGGGCTTGGACTTTAAATGGGCCATTTCCATTTTTGCTTCTAATTCTTTATTGCTTAAGATTGGTTTGCGTGGGGAGCTATTTTCATACTTCATTGGGGGCGTGTGTGTGGGGTTACTGATAATAAAATATAAAACATACTCTTCTTATATTAACATTATTTAAGTGCTTTTAGGATGATATTTTGAAAATAATCCACCAAATTATGATGTATCCTATTTTCTTTCGTTAAAATCACGCCACCAATCAATATAAGTCACACCCAATTTCAAATAATGTTACATAAAATAACTCATCTCATATGAAAAATATCATACAAATATCTTATAAAACTCAATGAAACTTTACTGTAAGTGTCTCTTTTATATAAAATTTGTGATAATTAATAATAATTTCATGATATCTATAAATATTATTATATTATGAATATATTATTTTATATTAACATTTGTTAGGAATAAATTATTTTAGTATTAAAAATTATTTTACTTTATAATAGATTATGTTATTTATTAAATAATATATTAATATTTAATATATTATATTACATTTACTATACAATATATTATTATAATATTATTGTTTTATTATTAAATATGTTACTATTATATAATATTTTATAATTATTAATTTATTACAATTTATTTATTAAAACGTTAATAATATTATAATGATTATAATATTGTATAGTAATATTATTATATCATTATTATATTATTATTTATTATCAATAACTTTTTATTATTTTTATTAGTTTATTTATATTTTATTATTATTTATTATTATAGAATACATTATCAACATATTAAATACTAGTATTTAATATGCTATTATATTATTATATATGATATTTTAATTATTATATTTTTATATTATTTAATAAATTATTACTAATATATTAGATTAACTATAATATAGTATAGTATAATATAATATAATATAATATAATAAGCATGTCGATAATAACTATATATTAATTACATTTAATATATTATGTTAGATATTATATTAGCACCTCCTCAAACTCAAAAATAAAACACCAAACTTAAAACACCTAAAAGATGTTTTGAAATAAGTATTGTGTTTTTAGTTTGAGGATGATTTAGCTCAAAAACACCATGGTTTCCAAATGCATGGTGTTTTGTTTTGGCAAAACACCATGGAAACAAGTAAAACATCATGGTATCCAAAGGAGCCAGATTCATTGCATGTGCATTTGCACGCGCAATAATGCTAGTATATATGTACAACAATTAGTGTTCTTCGCTAATTCTTATTGTGTATGGATATATGTGCACAATAAGGCTGGCATTGAACTTTGTCTAGTATATATGGCAAGAAATATTCTTAATTGTAAATCTTAACGTTTGGTATCTCAATGACATTATGTTATGACATCTAGTTTGACATATACCCATTTTTAAATAAATTCATGCATCTTATGGAGTCTTTATATCTCCAGCTTCTTCATACCTTATTTGCCTTCTAGCTGTTAACTTTACATAATTCTGAATATCTAGTTACGCACTTTATACTCAATTACGTGTTTTCCAATTTGCTTATAAAAATACCTTATTATTTTCAATTTTCTTAATTGTACTAGATGGATCATAACCTTTAACTTATTTTTGGATCAATGTGCTGTGGCGGCTTATACGGTAGCAACTTGTGTAGATGCTGACTATATTTTCTTCATATTCGATTCTAAAGATCACATTTGCCGAGAGCCTTCTATGTACAAAGATCAACTAAGAAAAGTGCACATACATAGGTTATTTAGAGTGGCTTTCATTTTTCCTTCCACACTAGCGAGTATATTTAGAGATAAACAATTGTTAAAATACAGCGTAAATATATCCATTGAGGAAAAGTTAGCCATGCTCGCTCATTCATCCCATTTCTTCTCTTCATTCTGTTAGAACTTTATTCGGGGAGAACGTTGTTCATGCAATATCTCTTGTTTGATCAATAACAAACTCTCATTTGGTACTAATAAGTTTGTGAGATGATATATCGAGGAATAAACAAGTACGAAAAAGTTTCTCAAAAGCGATGCAAAAATCAACGGCTGTTGATTTTAGCCATTAACCATGGATGGTCGAGGCAACCATCGATGGTCCATAGGTCATCGATGGACTACGGTCAACAATCGTACTTTTAGAAATGAGAAATTGAACCATCGATGGAATACAGTCAACCATCGATGATCGCTTCAACCATCGATGGACTACAATAAACAATCGTGAATTTTAAAATTAAAATTTAAACAATCGATGGACTCTGAGGAAACATCGATGGTCGGCATCAACCATCAATGATGCATTTAACCATTGATGGTTTAGGCTGCTTTTGGCAAATTTTGATTCAATCTCACCGTTTGATCAAAGATTTGATCTTTTATTTCAATACTAATCAGAAGACTTCTTTCCAATGCAATCAAGGTCTATTTAAAGAGGGATTGGAGAAGAGATTAATAACATGAAAAGGAGAGGATATTTGCACAAGTTTGTGAGATCAAATTCTAGGGTTTGAGAGAGATTGTGAGTTTGAATTTGATTCCCTGAGCCTCGTTCAATTTCTTCTCGTCACGCTCAACATCGAGGGATTATTTCAGCGATGAGGAGTGCCCTTTGCGTTCAACCTCAACATCACTTCTTCTCGGATTATTGTCAACATTGATTTGAAGAAGGGTTTGTTTTAAAAGGGTTGTAAGATCTTTTTAATTGTGCTTTAACTATTTTATGGTTGGTTTTGTATTTCAAACTTGAGAGTTTGACGGTGTACTCAAGCCAGGGTAATTGAAGGTTGGCGTGCTCAAGCCGGGGTAATTGAGTGTGGCTAGTTAGGGCTAGGTTTCTTCTGGTCATTATGAAGAGTTGGGTATCTCGACTGGTTTCGGGTAGATTTTAAGGTCCTGTTTGTAAAGCCTACTGAATCGGATTATGATTCAGGGATAACTTTGCTCATAGTGAAGAAGGCCTTTCGCGAGAAGGAAGAGTGGAGGTAGGATTTTGATCCGAATCACTATAAAAATCTCGTGTGTTCCTGTGTTGGTTGCTCTCAGTTTTTTGTTTCATATTTTGTGCTGCATATTCTGTGTGTATCCAAAAAATCTGTAGCAATCCTATTCACCCCCCCAGGCTTGCATCCCATTTCCAGCAAGTTGTATTAGAGCCTCGTTACACATCTTTAGGTACCACAATCAATGGTAGAGATGTCAAGCCTTACCACTGCTTTAGCTTTTCCTGAAGGAGACACCATCAACCGACCCCCACTTTTCGATAGCACCAATTACACATATTGGAAAGCACGTATGAAAGTTTTTCTGTCGTCCACTAGTTTAGATATTTGGGAGAGTGTAGAACATGGGCATAAGGAACCTACTACTGAGGTAGAGGGAGTTACAGTTGTTCTACCCAAGGATAAGTAGACTCTACAGCATAAATAAATTTACTCTTATAATACAAAAGCCATGAATGCTTTATATTACTCTCTTACTACTGAAGAATTAACCATGTTTCTAAATGTTCTATTGCGTGGAAATTTAAAAAATACTAGAAGTTACACACAAAGGAACTTCGCATGTTAAAGAGGCTAAGCTTGCTATGCTGGTGAGCAAGTATGAGAAATTCAAGATGAATGCCTCTGAGAGCATACCGGAGATGTTCACAAGATTCACCGATATTTTGAATAAGTCAAAAGCACTAGGGAAGGAGTATGATAACAAGAAACTTTGCAGAAAAATACTCCGTTCTGTATCTCGGGATTAGGAACCAAATGTAACGGCAATAGAAGAACTTCTGGATTTTTCTAAACTTACTCTTAATGATCTTGTAGGCAATCTCATCACTTATAAAGTCGATTGAAAGAGAGAAGATGCCTCGAGAAGAAGATTCAAAGAAGAAGTCATTAGCCTTACTTGCAAAGAGAAAAATCCCGATCAAAGAAGAAGATATATTCGGACTTCGAGTTCGGATGATGAAGATGATCAATGCTTATTGTAAAGGGTTTAAGTCTTTTAGAAATCAAAGAAAGGATAAAAATATCTTGAGAAAAGATGAAATCAATTTACTAAGCAGTAAATAAGAATTCTTCAAGTGATTCTAATACTGATCCTATCTGTTTTCGCTGCGGGAAACCAGGTCATTATAAAAATCAATGTCCCTTGAATCAAAAAGAAAAGAAGAAGGAGGAAATAGTCTTAAAGTTACGACCAAGGATATACGGATGAGGATGAGTCCGAAGTTGATACAATTGAAGATGATAAACAAGGGAATAAGTGTCTAATAGGAAAAGATGCTTTGTTTTCAGATTCAGATCAAAATAACTCAAGTGGTTCTAATGGTGAGTATTAGGATGAATAGGTATATCCTTCATATGATGAGCTTTATTCTAAATATAAGGAGATATTGGTTCACCATGAGAAAATTACTGAAAATATGAAGTAACAAAATGATGAATACAAATTTGGAGAAAGAAAATAAGCTTTTGTCAAAGAAAGTGAAATTTTCTTCTTCAAATTTGAATTCATAATTCATCTCATGATATCACCTCTTTCATATGCACACAATATTCGAGCTACAAACTCAAAGCTCTTGTTTATCTAAGCAACTTGAAAACCATCAAAGTGAAAAAGAAAAACTTGTTGCTAAGATAAATGAGTTATATTGTAATTTATCATCCTAATAAATTAAGTCCGAAACCCAATGCACAATAATTATTTCAAAAGGAATAAATAAAGTCCAAAATTAGTGATTTGGAAGAGGCCGAAGAATTTTTCAATGGGCTCAAAAGATCTCAACATGGTTCTTTCAAATCAACGATTTGTAAAAGCTAAAATTGGACTTGGTTATTCATATTCTTGAAAACATAAAAGTTTCAACATTCTTTTGTAAATGGTAATAATCTTGGTTATTTTGATCCTATTTCCAATGGTACTTATCATTCCATATGCTCATTGTCGCGGAAAACGGCATGTTTCATGAGTTGTCGTATGAGATATAGGATCAAAATAGTCAAACAAATTTAGATAACAAAAGGCCTTATTACTAACCAACATGGACCTATGTGGATACCTAGGTCACTGTAGACTTGCAGGTCGATCAAGGATTGAGGCAACACCGATGATTGCTTAAGGTCTCAAGTTATCAAATCTAATCATTGATCGCATTATGAGGATATACAGTTTGATATATTATTATATATTATTTTCTCATACGTAAGTATTTCTAACCTTGTACATATATTATTTTAAATAAAAAATTTTATCATCATTGATTATTATAGAATACATTATCAACATATTAAATACTAGTATTTAATATGCTATTATATTATTATATATGATATTTTAATTATTATATTTTTATATTATTTAATAAATTATTACTAATATATTAGATTAACTATAATATAGTATAGTATAATATAATATAATATAATATAATAAGCATGTCGATAATAACTATATATTAATTACATTTAATATATTATGTTAGATATTATATTAGCACCTCCTCAAACTCAAAAATAAAACACCAAACTTAAAACACCTAAAAGATGTTTTGAAATAAGTATTGTGTTTTTAGTTTGAGGATGATTTAGCTCAAAAAACACCATGGTTTCCAAACGCATGGTGTTTTGTTTTTGGCAAAAACACCATGGAAACAAGTAAAACATCATGGTATCCAAACGGAGCCTAAGTTTTCGCATCTATTGCATGTGCATTTGCACGTGCAATAATGCTAGTATATATGTACAACAATTAGTGTTCTTCGCTAATTCTTATTGTGTATGGATATATGTGCACAATAAGGCTGGCATTGAACTTTGTCTAGTATATATGGCAAGAAATATTCTTAATTGTAAATCTTAACGTTTGGTATCTCAATGACATTATGTTATGACATCTAGTTTGACATATACCCATTTTTAAATAAATTCATGCATCTTATGGAGTCTTTATATCTCCAGCTTCTTCATACCTTATTTGCCTTCTAGCTGTTAACTTTACATAATTCTGAATATCTAGTTACGCACTTTATACTCAATTACGTGTTTTCCAATTTGCTTATAAAAATACCTTATTATTTTCAATTTTCTTAATTGTACTAGATGGATCATAACCTTTAACTTATTTTTGGATCAATGTGCTGTGGCGGCTTATACGGTAGCCACTTGTGTAGATGCTGACTATATTTTCTTCATATTCGATTCTAAAGATCACATTTGCCGAGAGCCTTCTATGTACAAAGATCAACTAAGAAAAGTGCACATACATAGGTTATTTAGAGTGGCTTTCATTTTTTCCTTCCACACTAGCGAGTATATATAGAGATAAACAATTGTTAAAATACAGCGTAAATATATCCATTGAGGAAAAGTTAGCCATGCTCGCTCATTCATCCCATTTCTTCTCTTCATTCTGTTAGAACTTTATTCGGGGAGAACGTTGTTCATGCAATATCTCTTGTTTGATCAATAACAAACTCTCATTTGGTACTAATAAGTTTGTGAGATGATATATTTCAGGAATAAACAAGTACGAAAAAGTTTCTGCTCAAAACGATGCAAAAATCAACACGAACTGTTGATTTTAGCCATTAACCATGGATGGTCACGAGGCAACCATCGATGGTCCATAGGTCATCGATGGACTACGGTCAACAATCTGTACTTTTTAGAAATGAGAAATTGAACCATCGATGGAATACAGTCAACCATCGATGATCGCTTCAACCATCGATGGACTACAATAAACAATCTGTGAATTTTAAAAATTAAAATTTAAACAATCGATGGACTACAGGGAAACATCGATGGTCAGCATCAACCATCAATGATCGCATTTAACCATTGATGGTTTAGACGCGTTTTGGCAAATTTTCAGATTCAATCTCAGCCGTTTGATCAAAGATTTGATCTTTTATTTCAATACTAATCAGAAGACTTCTTTCCAATGCAATCAAGGTCTATTTAAAGAGGGATTGGAGAAGAGATTAATAACATGAAAAGGAGAGGATATTTGCACAAGTTTGTGAGATCAAATTCTAGGGTTTGAGAGAGATTGTGAGTTTGAATTTGATTCCCTGAGCCTCGTTCAATTTCTTCTCGTCACGCTCAACATCGAGGGATTGTTTCAGCGATGAGGAGTGCCCTTTGCGTTCAACCTCAACATCACTTCTTCTCGGATTATTGTCAACATTGATTTGAAGAAGGGTTTGTTTTAAAAGGGTTGTAAGATCTTTTTAATTGTGCTTTAACTATTTTATGGTTGGTTTTGTATTTCAAACTTGAGAGTTTGACGGTGTACTCAAGCCAGGGTAATTGAAGGTTGGCGTGCTCAAGCCGGGGTAATTGAGTGTGGCTAGTTAGGGCTAGGTTTCTTCTGGTCATTATGAAGAGTTGGGTATCTCGACTGGTTTCGGGTAGATTTTAAGGTCATGTTTGTAAAGCCTACTGAATCGGATTGTGATTCAGGGATAACTCTGCTCATAGTGAAGAAGGCCTTTCGCGAGAAGGAAGAGTGGAGGTAGGATTTTGATCCGAACCACTATAAAAATCTCGTGTGTTCCTGTGTTGGTTGCTCTCAGTTTTTTGTTTCATATTTTGTGCTGCATATTCTGTGTGTATCCAAAAAATCTGTAGCAATCCTATTCACCCCCCCAGGCTTGCATCCCATTTCCAGCAAGTTGTATTAGAGCCTCGTTACACATCTTTAGGTACAACAATCAAGGGTAGAGATGTCAAGCCTTACCACTGCTTTAGCTTTTCCTGAAGGAGACACCATCAACCGACCCCCACTTTTCGATAGCACCAATTACACATATTGGAAAGCACGTATGAAAGTTTTTCTGTCGTCCACTAGTTTAGATATTTGGGAGAGTGTAGAACATGGGCATAAGGAACCTACTACTGAGGTAGAGGGAGTTACAGTTGTTCTACCCAAGGATAAGTAGACTCTACAGCATAAATAAATTTACTCTTATAATACAAAAGCCATGAATGCTTTATATTACTCTCTTACTACTGAAGAATTAACCATGTTTCTAAATGTTCTATTGCGCAGGAAATTTAAAAAATACTAGAAGTTACACACAAAGGAACTTCGCATGTTAAAGAGGCTAAGCTTGCTATGCTGGTGAGCAAGTATGAGAAATTCAAGATGAATGCCTCTGAGAGCATACAGGAGATGTTCACAAGATTCACCGATATTTTGAATAAGTCAAAAGCACTAGGGAAGGAGTATGATAACAAGAAACTTTGCAGAAAAATACTCCGTTCTGTATCTCGGGATTAGGAACCAAATGTAACGGCAATAGAAGAACTTCTGAATTTTTCTAAACTTACTCTTAATGATCTTGTAGGCAATCTCATCACTTATAAAGTCCGATTAAAAGAGAGAGAAGATGCCTCAGAAGAAGATTCAAAGAAGAAGTCATTAGCCTTACTTGCAAAGAGAGAAAAATCCCGATCAAAGAAGAAGATATATTCAGACTCGAGTTCAGATGATGAAGATGATCAATCTGCGCTTATTGTAAAAGGGTTTAAGTCTTTTCTGAAATCAAAGAAAGGATAAAAATATCTTCAGAAAAGATGAAATCAATTTACTAAACAGGTAAATAAGAATTCTTCAAGTGATTCTAATACTAATCCTATCTGTTTTCGCTGCGGGAAACCAGGTCATTATAAAAATCAATGTCCCTTGAATCAAAAAGAAAAGAAGAAGGAGGGAAATAGTCTTAAAGTTACGACCAAGGATATACCAGATGAGGATGAGTCTGAAGTTGATACAATTGAAGATGATAAACAAGGGAATAAGTGTCTAATAGGAAAAGATGCTTTGTTTTCAGATTCAGATCAAAATAACTCAAGTGGTTCTAATGGTGAGTATTCAGATGAATAGGTATATCCTTCATATGATGAGCTTTATTCTAAATATAAGGAGATATTGGTTCACCATGAGAAAATTACTGAAAAATATGAAGTAACAAAAGGATGAATACAAATTTGGAGAAAGAAAATAAGCTTTTGTCAAAGAAAGTGAAATTTTCTTCTTCAAATTTGAATTCAGATAATTCATCTCATGATATCACCTCTTTCATATGCACACAATATTCTGAGCTACAAACTCAAAGCTCTTGTTTATCTAAGCAACTTGAAAACCATCAAAGTGAAAAAGAAAAACTTGTTGCTAAGATAAATGAGTTATATTGTAATTTGTCATCGAATAAATTAAGTCTGAAACCCAATGCACAATAATTATTTCTGAAAAGGAATAAATAAAGTCCAAAATTAGTGATTTGGAAGAGGCCGTGAAGAATTTTTCAATGGGCTCAAAAGATCTCAACATGGTTCTTTCAAATCAACGATTTGCAAAAGCTAAAATTAGACTTGGTTATTCATATTCTTAAAAACATAAAAAGTTTCAACATTCTTTTGTAAATGGTAATAATCTTGGTTATTTTGATCCTATTTCCAATGGTACTTATCATTCCATATGCTCATTGTGCGGAAAAACTGGGCATGTTTCGATGAGTTGTCGTATGAGATATAGGATCAAAATAGTCAAACAAATTTAGATAACGAAAGGCCTTATTACTAACCAACATGGACCTATGTGGATACCTAGGTCACAATTATCTGCCTTTCTGTAGACTTGCAGGTCGATCAAGGATTAAGGCAACACACGATGATTGCTTAAGGTCTCGGGTTATCAAATCTAATCATTGATCTGCATTATGAGGATATACAGGTTTGATATATTTATTATATATTATTTTCTCATACAGGTAAGTATTTCTAACCTTGTACATATATTTATTTTAAATAAAAAATTTTATCATCATTGATGGTCCATTCATGAGATCATCGATGATGCACCATCGATGGTTAGATAAAGGGACAGTTTTATTTTATTTTTTTAACTTTTTACCTTTTATTTTTTACCCGTTGATCTCTCCTCTCCAAATTTCTGGATTTCTTGAGTTTTGAGTTGTTTTTGGTTTATTTGGATTGATCTATCATCATCATCATCATCTCATTTATTTTCAAATCAAATCAATTTGAAAAAGGTAAATTTTCTAATCCCTAGTTCCTATTCTTTGAATGTCTTGGTTTTAATGTGTTTTTATATGTGTAAATTGCATGAATAGATGATAGATGAGTAGTAGAGTAGTTTAGAAACAAGATTTTTTGAGTTTGTACACAAGTTTTGATCGATTTAGGGCAAAAAACTATCAGGTTCGGTTCTTGGATCATCGATGGTCGAAGAACACCATCGATGGTTTGTTGAATCATTGATGGTTTTAAGTCATCCATCAATGGCCAGAGGCTGAAACTACATATTTTTTACTCTTTTTCATTTTTTTTTACTCAATTTTCTTTGTTTCTAAGCTATTCTTGGTATATTCTCTATGCTAATACATGATTGTTTGATTTTGTAGAGAATGTCAGACAGAAAGAGAGTTCAATCCTCATAGTCTACTTCTCAAGATCTGATTGAGAAGTATCAGAAACTCAACATCATCTACGAGCAAGGATTGGACGTACCAAATCTACAGCAATACGTAAATGTGGTAGAATTATTGGATGCTATTGGTCTAGGTGCAATGAAGAATAAGAGAGGGGAGAAGGCCAATATTACATGGGTTGGAGAGTTCTACATGAACTACAGTTAGGCCTACGGATCTACAGAGGCGAGGACTATAGTTAGAGGGCGTGAGATTAAGATCAGTGTTGACTATATCCGCAGGCTTCTTCATTTTCCTCCTCCACAGCCAGATTGTCCTGACATTTTTTATTTTCTATAAATGTCACTGTAGGATCTCCCAAGTATACCTTCATGGCCGAGTATCTTTCTAAGCACTTCATTTCAAGGGTATTCAACTCAAGATACCTAATACCTGAGTATACTCTTCCTAACATCTTTCTTAAGTTCAATGTATACCCTAATGCTACTCATACTACATTGACAGTTAGAGATATCATCCTACTCTATTGGTTAGATAGGGGTTCTACAAGCGAAGACTCCGAAAGTGATTAGGTCTCACAAATGTGAGCCTAAAATATAATTAGATGTCGTTTGGCTGTCTCAGGTCCGACGTCAAATTTTATTGCAAGAACGTGCTTCTTCCTCTTGATATACTTTACTTAGAGGAACATGGGCAGTTCTTGTTTAACAATTTTCCTCTCATCTCCTAGCATAGGGCCTAGGGAGGAATAAATAGGAGCTATTTTTTCTATATGGGGAAAGATCCTGGTCCCCAAGTTTTGTGAGATCGAAATGACTCTTGAGATGATATGAATGGATTGACCAGTTAGGTAGTGTCGCATCTTTGGACTGCGCAAACCAACGCTAGACATTCCTTTTCGACCAGATTATAGCAATGCTCGACATTAATCACAGTCAGGCTGAGACAATATATAGCTTGCTCATGACCATTATCATTCTTTTGAGTAAGAAGTGCTCCCAGAGAGTGATTCATAGCCCTGACGTAAATCAGAAAAGGTTTACCTGAAATCAGTGCGGCTAGGACAGGCGGCTTTGTGAGAAAATTCTTGATCTAATCAAAGCTCTTTGACAAGCGTCATCCCAAACAAATGAAACGTCCTTCTTCATCAACCTCTGGGATGGTTGGCATTTTCCTGACAGGTTGGATATAAACCTGCGGATGTAGGCTAGTCTCCCTTGCAAGCCTCTAAGTTCTTTGAGATTTTTCGGAGGAGGCATCTCTTGGATGTACACTCGCCTTGACTCCTAAGTCTATCAAACATATTACGGTGGCTACCCACTAATTGTGCTCTCCAGAAAAATTTTGGAAGCTAACTGTTTGTCGGAAAAAGTTAAAAAGAAGGTGGAGGAATGATATTGTATTGATTCTTTTATTGAAGAATTACAATCTCTCTATCCTCGCAATCACTCTCTTATCAGTTATCCCGATTTACAAAAGAGGGAAGGATTAGAAATGATCCCCCACTTTATGTAAAGCCGGGTTCTTCGATAGCGGTGGGAGCCTGAATCTTGTATCCCGTTGATGATCCGACCGTCTTGGCTCGTGGGACTTTGTTGTCACCTCTTGATTTAATGTCTTGGGCGAGCTTGAGAGGCAAGTGTGGGAACTCTCACAGAGTTTATTGTGAACTTGCCGAGCAAGTTTAGAACTCTGGCCGAGTTGAGAACTCTAAACGAGTTTAGGAAAGGAGATTTGATCCTTTTTACCCGAAAGGGTTTCAAGCCAAGCAATCTCAAAGGCTACAGTAGAAGCCTTCCAAGATGATTGAAGGAGAAGCACTCCAAGATCCACACCAAGATCAACTCGAAAACACACCAAAAGCCCACCAACCAAAAAAACAACCGACCTCCTTTTTTCAGCTGAGCTTTCAGCTATTTATAGGGGTTTCAGGGGTATAACTGACCCCTAAAATCGACTCCTAAATGAGGGTTTGTGGCCCTCAGATCGTGCAAAATAGTTTTGGAACTGTTTAGAATATGTTTGAACGAGTCAAATGCAAGATTCGCGTTTTGGAGCGAGCCTCGCGTCTGCACTTTAGAGTAGGAACGCGGGGGTGAAACTTCGCGTTTTGTATTGAAACGCGGGCACGATCCTCGCGTTTTATGTTGGAACGCGGGGGTGGCCTTCGCATTTTGTATTAAAATGCGGGCACGACCCTCGTGTTTTATGTTGGAACGCGGGGGTGGCCTTCGCGTTTTGTATTGAAACGCGGGGATGAGCCCGCTTTTATGTTGGAACGCTGGTGGCCTTCGCTTTATATTGAAACGCGCACGACCGTGATTTTATGTTGGAACGCGGGGGTGGCCTTCGCGTTTTGTATTGAAACGCGGGGATGAGCCCCGCTTTTTATGTTGGAACGCGGGGTGGCCTTCGCGTTTTGTATTGAAATGCGGGCACGACCCTCGCATTTTATGTTGGAACGCAGGGGTGGCCTTCGCGTTTTGTATTGAAACACGAGGATGAGCCCCGCATTTTACTTTGAAGAGATCATTACTTGTAATATCTTTTCACAAGGATTGTCAACTTGTGATCCTTGTACTCTGGAGACATTAGCTTCTGATTCTCCTTTGTTGTCGTGAAAGTCGTCATCTTGTAACCTTCAACGACAGTGCTTCGTGGATATTGGTCGCCTTCGCATTTTTACGTACCTCTAGAACCCCTCCAAAATTTTCGAAAGGTCGCGGTTGACTGGGACGAGCTTTCGGAATATTTTGGATATCTTCTTTTGTTTGATTCTGAGAAGGTATTGCTCCTCATTCTGTCTTCAAAGAAGTTGCGTTCTGCTTTTATCCACGCTAGTCGTTCGTCTTGCATGGGTGAACTCCGGCGTTTTGCTTTTTGAAATGCAGGAGTGACCGTAGGATCTTGAACTTTGCTACGCGGGTCTGATCCTGGCATTTTGAGGTTGAAACGCGGAGCTGGCCATCGCGTTCTGTGTTGAAACGCGGGGGTGGTCCTTCGCGTTTTATGAGTAAAACGCGGAGATGAACCCCACATTTTCAACTAAGTCTTTTAGACTTTTCTTTAAGGTGTCAAAAGTATGGTGTTAACTTGGCATGCCTTTCATACTTGTGGTTTGAACAAGCTTTTGGGGACTTATTACTCTGTTGCAAAGAGTTGATAAGTTGGTTTTATCATCAGAGGTGAAATTTTTAACTTGATGATGATTTTTTGAGGACTTATCGCTCTATTGAAGAAAGTCGATAAGTTGATTTTATCAGAGGTGTGGAATTAACTTGATAAAATTGGGTACTTGTGGTTTGAATAAGATTTGGATACTTGTGATTTGAATAAGATTTTGAGGACCTATCGCTCTATTGAAGAGAGTCGATAAGTTGATTTTATCGAGAGTGTGGAATTAACTTGATAAAATTGGGTACTTGTGGTTTGAATAAGATTTGGATACTTGTGATTTGAATAAGATTTTGAGGACCTATCGCTCTATTGAAGAGAGTCGATAAGTTGATTTTATCAGAGGTGTGGAATTAACTTGATAAAATTGGGGACTTGTGGTTTGAACAAGATTTTGAGGGTCTATCGCTCTATTGAAAAGAGTCAATAAGTTGATAGAATTGGGGACTTGTGGTTTGAACAAGATTTTAATACTTGTGATTTGAACAAGTTTTTTGGATACTTATCTCTCCGTGGGGAAATTTGATAAGTTGATCGTCAGAGGTGCATTGTTAACATGATAGGATTGTGTTGCGATGTGAGCAACTTTGTGGGCTTATCATCCTATTGAAGAGGATTGATAAGTTGGTTGTCAGAGGTATAACATTAACGTGATAGGATTGTGTTGCGATTTGAGCAACTTTGTGGACTTATCATCCTATTGAAGACGATTGATAAGTTGATTTTAGTGGTGCTGCTGCACGTTAAAGTGCTTACATTGTCAAAAGTATTTTGTTAACTTGACAATATTTAGAATTTGTTATTCAACTCGAAAATAATAAATAATCAACCCCAGCCTTTGGGACACATGACGCTTTTGACAAAATTGACGACGCCCTGAATTATTCTAGATTGATACTAATCGAAGTCTCGTGGTCGGCCTCACGATTTGCCGGGTCATCAATAGCCGTGTCTTCAAGACGCCTCCTTCTTCTGGCTTCAATCCTAGCAACAATTGCTTCACCCGCTCACTTGGGAGACTAGTTATTTTCAGAATGACATTTCGCAACCCCATTCGAGCTAGAGATTGGTTTTCAAATTGTGTCGACAAGTGTCAATCGAGCGGCCGTGTCATACTGCCGAGCATCGAAGAGCCATGCTTCAAATCGCTCGACGAAGACTTTGATGAGCTCTCCTCCTTTTGCTTAATGGCAAGGAGTGAAGTGACGAGATTTCCGTGTCATCTTTAAAGAATCATGACAGAAGAGTCTCTCTAAATCTGCCATTTCTAGATACATCCTACGTGCTTCATGAACCATTCAAAGGCAACCCCTTGAGGGTGCCAATGAACAAACGAGCTAGTATGACATCGTTTGACATCACATTCCCACCGTGACTTAAAATGATAAATATATTGGTTCGGTGATCCCGTGTCGTCAAAATCTTGTAACGTCAGGATTTTAAATTTTGGAGGACAAGGAACCATATCCCATTCTGCAGGATATGGTCTGACAACCCCCTGATCTTGGAGCTCGCACCTATTAGCCATGGCATTGAGGCGGGCTTCCAGTTCTCGCATTTTTACCAATTGAGAACTTTGCTCATCTTCGGCCATCTTCTCTTCTTCAAATGAAGATTCTGCGTGATGAGCTTCTTGATCAGAAGCTTCATTCACTTTTTCTTTTCGCTTTGAAGATTGACTCCTCCTCCGTGATGATTCCGGCTGAGGTGTTGAGTCGGCCATCTGAAATTGAACTCTATCCGCGACAAGTTGGGCTACCATGTCTCGGAGTTGATCGATGGCTTCTTGCTGCGATTTGAGCATGGCTTGTTGTTCATCAAATCTCTTCATAAGATCTTTATGGTTTCCAACCATATGAACGGAGCTCTGATGCTCTACGAAGGAACTAGAGAATTGAGATTCGGCGATGGCTGAATGCCCATCATCAGACTCAATTCCTTTAGCCAACCTTTGATAGTTGACGGGATATGACCTCGTTAGTCCGGTATGTTCGGTAAACTCCCGAGTCGTTCAAAGCCTCTTTCAAGCCGGGGGACCTATTTACCTCTGACTCATCGGAGTTAGAGACTGATGGTTTCCCTATACCGATCATGTTGGAAGTGACTCCAAGGTATTCGACCTCCAAGTCTTCCTCGGAGAATGCCGCCGCTCGGTGGACCAAGTGACATTCGTCAATCAGTCAAACACCGACGGCTTGGCCGCATGTGAGCAGTATCGACATGCCGATGGTTTGGTATTTTGAACGCGAGGATCCCATTTGAGTACTTGAACGCGAGGTTGAGACCCGCATTTTAAATTGGGGACGCGAGGTTCGCGTGCAACCCGCAGAACGCGAGATCCGTATTTGAACGATTGAACGCGGGGTTGAGACCCGCGTTTTATAATGGGGATGAGGAATGCGTTCGGGCACATAAACGCGAGGCTTGCGTTCTGTAAAATAAATGCTGGCTCGGGATCGCCGCCACAAATGCGAAGTTCGCGTTGGTTGGTCGATTGGCCATCTCGGTCAGGTTTCTTCGTAACAGCCCTTTCGCCGTTTGAGGCTTTTGCCGTGACATCACCATCTTTACCGGGTTAGCCACGATAATCGAAGGGACTTTGGTCTCCTTAGAGACTTTGTGGATCTTGGCGATAGCCTTGGGGCTAAGGGACCGGAGGAGAGTGCCTCCTCGAACTTGGCTTGATCGAACTCTACGGTCGAGTTTCAACAATGTCCCAATAAGCTTGACGCCGGATTGCGCCACTACCTCTTCATCGATGAAAGAGATAATCCCAGTAGTCGCCATCTTTGTTAACTTGATCGAAAAGTTAAAAGAGAAGGTGGAGGAATGATATTGTATTGATTCTTTTATTGAAGAATTACAATCTCTCTATCCTCATAATCACTCTCTTATCGGTTATCGATTTACAAAAGAGGAAGGATTAGAAATGATCCCCACTTTATGTAAAGCCGGGTTCTTCGATAGCGGTGGGAGCTGAATCTTGTATCCCGTTGATGATCCGACCGTCTTGGCTCGTGGGACTTTGTTATCACCTCTTGATTTAATATCTTGGGTGAGCTTGAGAGGCAAGTGTGGGAACTCTCACGAGTTTATTGTGAACTTGCCGAGCAAGTTTAGAACTCTGGCCGAGTTGAGAACTCTAAACGAGTTTAGGAAAGGAGATTTGATCCTTTTTACCCGAAAGGGTTTCAAGCCAAGCAATCTCAAAGGCTACAGTAGAAGCCTTCCAAGATGATTGAAGGAGAAGCACTCTAAGATCCACACCAAGATCAACTCAAAACACACTAAAAGCCCACCAACCAAAAACAACCGACCTCCTTTTTCACCGAAGCCACTATTTATAGGGGTTTCAGGGGTATAACTGACCCCTAAAATCACTCCTAAATGAGGGTTTGTGGCCCTCAGATCGTGCAAAATAGTTTTGGAACTGTTTAGAATATGTTTGAACGAGTCAAATGCAAGATTCGCGTTTTGGGCGAGCCAGCGTCTGCACTTTAGAGTAGGAGCGCGGGGTGGCCTTCGCGTTTTGTATTGAAACGCGGGGATGAGCCCCGCTTTTATGTTGGAACGCGGGGGTGGCCTTCGCGTTTTGTATTGAAATGCGGGCACGACCCTCGCGTTTTATGTTGGAACGCGGGGGTGGCCTTCGCGTTTTGTATTGAAACGCGGGGATGAGCCCCGCTTTTTATGTTGGAACGCGGGGGTGGCCTTCGCGTTTTGTATTGAAGCGGGGATGAGCCCGCTTTTATGTTGGAACGCGGGGGTGGCCTTCGCGTTTTGTATTGAAACGCGGGGATGAGCCCCGCTTTTTATGTTGGAACGCGGGGGTGGCCTTCGTGTTTTGTATTGAAATGCGGGCACGACCCTCGCATTTTATGTTGGAACGCGGGGGTGGCCTTCGCGTTTTGTATTGAAACACGAGGATGAGCCCCGCATTTTACTTTGAAGAGATCATTACTTGTAATATCTTTTCACAAGGATTGTCAACTTGTGATCCTTGTACTCTGGAGACATTAGCTTCTGATTCTCCTTTGTTGTCGTGAAAGTCGTCATCTTGTAACCTTCAGCAGCGATTAGCCGTGGATATTGGCGTCTTGATAATTTTTTACGACCTCTGAACCCCTCAAAATTTTGAAGGTCGCGGTTGGTAGTGCGAGCTTTGAATATTTTGGATATCTTCTTTTGTTTGATTCTGAGAAGGTATTGCTCCTCATTCTGTCTTCAAAGAAGTTGCGTTCTGCTTTTATCCACGCTAGTCGTTCGTCTTGCATGGGTGAACTCCGGCGTTTTGCTTTTTGAAATGCAGGAGTGACCGTGAGGATCTTGAACTTTGCTACGCTGGTCTGATCCGGCATTTTGAGGTTGAAGCGGGCGGCCATCGCGTTACGTGTTGAAGCGGGGGTGGTCCTTCGTTTTATGAGTAAAACGCGAGATGAACCCCACATTTTCAACTAAGTCTTTTAGACTTTTCTTTAAGGTGTCAAAAGTATGGTGTTAACTTGGCATGCCTTTCATACTTGTGGTTTGAACAAGCTTTTGGGGACTTATTACTCTGTTGCAAAGAGTTGATAAGTTGGTTTTATCATCAGAGGTGAAATTTTTTAACTTGATGATGATTTTTTGAGGACTTATCGCTCTATTGAAGAAAGTCGATAAGTTGATTTTATCAGAGGTGTGGAATTAACTTGATAAAATTGGGTACTTGTGGTTTGAATAAGATTTGGATACTTGTGATTTGAATAAGATTTTGAGGACCTATCGCTCTATTGAAGAGAGTCGATAAGTTGATTTTATCAGAGGTGTGGAATTAACTTGATAAAATTGGGGACTTGTGGTTTGAACAAGATTTTGAGGGTCTATCGCTCTATTGAAAAGAGTCGATAAGTTGATAGAATTGGGGACTTGTGGTTTGAACAAGATTTTAATACTTGTGATTTGAACAAGTTTTTTGGATACTTATCTCTCCGTGGGGAAATTTGATAAGTTGATCGTCAGAGGTGCATTGTTAACATGATAGGATTGTGTTGCGATGTGAGCAACTTTGTGGGCTTATCATCCTATTGAAGAGGATTGATAAGTTGGTTGTCGAGGTATAACATTAGCGTGATAGGATTGTGTTGCGATGTGAGCAACTTTGTGGACTTATCATCCTATTGAAGAGGATTGATAAGTTGGTTGTCGAGGTATAACATTAACGTGATAGGATTGTGTTGCGATTTGAGCAACTTTGTGGACTTATCATCCTATTGAAGAGGATTGATAAGTTGATTTTATCGAGGTGTGGAATTAACTTGATAAAATTGGGTACTTGTGGTTTGAATAAGATTTGGATACTTGTGATTTGAATAAGATTTTGAGGACCTATCGCTCTATTGAAGAGAGTCGATAAGTTGATTTTATCGAGGTGTGGAATTAACTTGATAAAATTGGGGACTTGTGGTTTGAACAAGATTTTGAGGGTCTATCGCTCTATTGAAGAAAGTCGATAAGTTGATAGAATTGGGGACTTGTGGTTTGAACAAGATTTTAATACTTGTGATTTGAACAAGTTTTTTGGATACTTATCTCTCCGTGGGGAAATTTGATAAGTTGATCGTCAGAGGTGCATTGTTAACATGATAGGATTGTGTTGCGATGTGAGCAACTTTGTGGGCTTATCATCCTATTGAAGAGGATTGATAAGTTGGTTGTCAGAGGTATAACATTAACGTGATAGGATTGTGTTGCGATTTGAGCAACTTTGTGGACTTATCATCCTATTGAAGAGGATTGATAAGTTGATTTTAGTGGTGCTGCTGCACGTTAAAGTGCTTACATTGTCAAAAGTATTTTGTTAACTTGACAATATTTAGAATTTGTTATTCAACTCGGAAAATAATAAATAATCAACCCCCAGTCTTTGGGACACATGACGTCTTTTGACAAAATTGACGACGTCTGTAATTATTCTAGATTGATACTAATCGAGTCTCTCGTGTCGGCCTCGCGATTTAGAGCCGGGTCATCAATAGCCAGGTCTTCAGCATCAGCCTCCTCTTCTTCGGCTTCAATCCTAGCAACAATTGCTTCAGCCCGTTCGCCTTGGGAGACTAATTATTTTCAGGAATGACATTTCGCAACCCCCATTCGAGCTAGGAGATTGGTTTTTCAAATTGTGTCGACAAGTGTCAATCAGAGCAGGCTGTGTCATACCTGTCGAGCATCGAAGAGCCATGCTTCGAAATCGTTCGACGAAGACTTTGACAGGCTCTCCCTCCTTTTGCTTAATGGCAAGGAGTGAAGTGACAGAGATTTCCGTGTCATCTTTAAAGAATCATGACAGGAAGAGTCTCTCTAAATCTGCTCATTTCTAGATACATCCTACAGGCAGTTTCATGAACCATTCAAAGGCAACCCCCTTGAGGGTGCCAATGAACAAACGAGCTAGTATGACATCGTTTGACATCACATTCCCAGTCTGTGACTTAAAATGGTAAATATATTGGTTCGGTGATCCCGTGTCGTCAAAATCTTGTAACGTCAGGATTTTAAATTTTGGAGGACAAGGAACCATATCCCATTCTGCAGGATATGGTCTGACAACCCCCTGATCTTGGAGCTCGCACCTATTAGCCATGGCATTGAGGCGGGCTTCCAGTTCTCGCATTTTTACCAATTGAGAACTTTGCTCATCTTCGGCCATCTTCTCTTCTTCAAATGAAGATTCTGCGTGATGAGCTTCTTGATCAGAAGCTTCATTCACTTTTTCTTTTCGCTTTGAAGATTGACTCCTCCTCCGTGATGATTCCGGCTGAGGTGTTGAGTCGGCCATCTGAAATTGAACTCTATCCGCGACAAGTTGGGCTACCATGTCTCGGAGTTGATCGATGGCTTCTTCTTTGCGATTTGAGCATGGCTTTTGTTCATCAAATCTCTTCATAAGATCTTTATGGTTTCCAACCATATGAGCGAACTCGATGCTCTGAAGGAACTAGAGAATTGAGATTCGGCGATGGCTGAATGCCCATCATCAGACTCAATTCCTTTAGCCAACCTTTGATAGTTGACGGGGGATATGACCCCTGTTCAGAGTCCGAGTATGTCGGTAAACTCCGTCGGAGTCGTTCAAAGCCTCTTTCAAGCCGGGGGACCTATTTACCTCTGACTCATCGGAGTTAGAGACTGATGGTTTCCCTATACCGATCATGTTGGAAGTGACTCCAAGGTATTCGACCTCTGAAGTCTTCTTCCTGTGAGAATGCCGTCGTTCGGTGGACCAAGTGACATTCGTCAATTAGTCAAACACCGACGGCTTGGCCGCATGTGAGCAGTATCGACATGCCGATGGTTTGGTATTTTGAACGCGAGGATCCCATTTGAGTACTTGAACGCGAGGTTGAGACCCGCATTTTAAATTGGGGACGCGAGGTTCGCGTGCAACCCCCTGCTAAACGCGAGATCCGTATTTGAACGATTGAACGCGGGGTTGAGACCCGCATTTTATAATGGGGATGCGAGGTACGTGTTCGGGCACATAAACGCGAGGCTTGCGTTCTGTAAAATAAATGCGAAGCTCAGGATCGCGTTTCGGCTCACAAATGCGAAGTTCGCGTTGGTTGGTCGATTGGCCATCTCAAGGCTGTGTTCTTCGGCGAACAGCGCTCCTTTTCGCCTGGTTTGAGGCTTTTGCCGTGACATCACCATCTTTACTGATCAGGTTAGCCACGATAACTGAAGGGACTTTGGTCTCCTTAGAGACTTTGTGGATCTTGCGCATAGCCTTGGGGCTAAGGGACCCGGAGGAGAGTGCCTCCTCGAACTTGGCTTGATCGAACTCTACGGTCAGAGTTTCAACAGTCATCCCAATAAGCTTGACGTCGGATTGCGCCACTACCTCTTCATCGATGAAAGAGATAATCCCCAGCGGAGTCGCCATCTTTTGTTAACTTGACGGGAAAAGTTAAAAAGAGAAGGTGGAGGAATGATATTGTATTGATTCTTTTATTGAAGAATTACAATCTCTCTATCCTCGCAATCGCTCTCTTATCGGTTATCCCGATTTACAAAAGAGGAAAGGATTAGAAATGATCCCCCCCTTATTTAAAGCCGGGTTCTTCGGTAACGGTGGGAGCTTGAATCTTGTATCCCGTTGACAATCCGACCATCTTGACTCGTGGGACTTTGTTATCACCTCTTGATTTAATATCTTGGGTGAGCTTGAGAGGCAAGTGTGGGAACTCTCACAGAGTTTAATGTGAACTTGCCGAGCAAGTTTAGAACTCTGGCGAGTTGAGAACTCTAAACGAGTTTTACGAAAGGAGATTTGATCCTTTTTACCCAAAAGGGTTTCAAGCCAAGCAATCTCAAAGGCCACAGTAGAAGCCTTCCAAGATGATTGAAGGAGAAGCACTCTAAGATCCACACCAAGCTCAACTCAAAAACACACTAAAAGCCCACCAACCAAAAAAATAACCGACCTCCTTTCTTCAGCTGAGCTTTCAGCTATTTATAGGGGTTTCAGGGGTGTAACTGACCCCTGAAATCACTCCTGAACAAGGGTTTGTGGCCCTCAGATCGTGCAAAATGGTTTTAGAACCGTTTAGAACGTGTTTGAACGAGTCAAATGCAAGATTTGTGTTTTGGAGCGAGCCTCGCGTCTGCACTTTAGAGCAGGAACGCGGGGGTGGAACTTCGTATTTTGTATTGAAACGTGGGCACGACCCTCGCGTTTTATGTTAGAATGTGGGGGTGGCCTTCGCGTTTTGTATTGAAACGCGGACACAACCCTCGCGTTTTATGTTGGAATGCGGAGGTGGCCTTCGTGTTTTGTATTGAAATGCGGGGATGAGCCCCGCGTTTTATGTTGGAATGCGGGGGTGGCCTTCGCGGTTTTTATTGAAACGCGGGCACGACCCTCGCGTTTTATGTTGGAACGCGGGGGTGGCCTTCGCATTTTGTATTGAAACGCGGGGATGAGCCCCGCGTTTTGCTTTGAAGAGATCATTACTTGTAATATCTTTTCACAAGGATTGTCAACTTGTGATCCTTGTACTCTAGAGGCATTAGCTTCTGATTCTTCTTTGTTGTCGTGAAAGTCGTCAGCTTGTAATCTTCATTGACAAGCGTTTCTGATGATACCGCCTTCGCATTCTTTACGCCTACACTAACAAACTGGGTTCTTTTCTGTGTACCAATAGAGTGTCGATCTTGTAATTCGTTGACGGTCCAACTACGACAATGGGTCTTTTGCTGTTGGTCTCTAATTTGGTCGCTTGGAAGATGACTCAGTCTTCTCTTAGAACCGAATATCAGAGAGAGAAAGAGAGATGAAATGCTAATTTCGCATGTGTGTATCTATGGGGTGTTCGATCCCTTTTAATGAACAATCTCCTTCTCATCTTATAAGAGAGAGAGAGAGAGAGAGAGAGAGAGAGTTAATGGCCTCTTCATGAGTGGAGTAAGTGACCATTAATTCTAGGAGATCATGGGAGGGTGGTTATCCCTTGAAAATAGCCCCCAAAACATTACAAATAGATCTGTTTGAGACCATACTTGGCAAACTTCAGTTCGACTCTCGCCAACATAAGGAAGCCTGAGTTTCGCTTCCAACACAACAACTCTATGCAGAGTTCAAGATTGCCTCGAAGGTACAACTACAAACAGATCAAGCACATAAAGATGGATAGTCTCAGAGAAAAGTTCATTTTGGAGCATCTCCGATCTAGTCGACGAAGACTTAGACATCTCAAAAGATGAAAATGAAGAATTCGGATGGGAATGAAGCTTTATAGCCTTCCCAAATCCAAACTTTCACAAATTCACATCTTTTGAGATGTGATTGGACTGAACAAAAAGGCTAAATCTTAACCTAAAACTCAATGAAACCCACAGCGGATCTCATGAATCTTTGACTAAGAGATCTCAGCCGCAGATCACGATGCAAATCCAAATGCATAATCTCAATGACCATCGCTAGCTACGAACATCGATAATCGACGAACTTCGCCCACACAGCTCAAAGTGAGGTGATCTCCATCAACATCTAGAATCTACTTAACTTCGATGATTTCTCAACTTCGTCCCAATAATAGGGTGAGCGAACTTCGTTCCAAACACATAATTGGACGAGTACAAGTATCATTGAGTCTTCAACACAAGTCTACAGTAAAGGAAACCATGTTCAATAGTACACATCTGGCAACCAAGTAGATTGAAGACAATTATATGCGGACTTCATCCGCTATATTGCCCTTTGCTTGGGCAAGCTCCTGTTGGAGCTATTTTATTTCAGCCCCTGTACTGAGGAGCATCTCCGATCTAGTCGACAAAGACTTAGACATGGAGAAGATAAAAATGAAGAATTCGAATGGGAATGAAGCTATTTATAGCCATCTCAAATCCAAACTTTTAAAAATTCATAGGGGTCAGTCTTTTGATCCAGCTCAGATTATATTTATCTGGATGTCATTTGTAGCTACTACAGCTAGGGAGATGGTGGAGAAGAGGAAGAAGCAAAATATCCAGTTAGTTTACCTCTTTGTGATCAGCCGTATCTATAGAGACCAGAGGGTCACATCTTTACCTTCAAATCAGATGGAGTAGGGGAGAGCTGTCCTACGTGATGACACGGTCAAAAAGAGTCTTGCGGTGAGAGACAGGACAGAGACTGTAGCCTTCAAGGTCCCAGCCTACAAGTGATGATACTCCCGGCTCTTCTGGAGGTGGTGATGCTCGGTGAACACTAGATTAATTGGGTGCGAGAGTTGAGGAGCTACAGTTGGAAATGAGAGCTCAGCATCAGCAATTGCAGATGGAGATGCGATCATAGTACAAGTACTATGACACGTCTTTTCAGTACATTATGAGAGCTCTTCGTCGATCAGATCCGACTCTTGGGGAACCACCAGTCTACGGAGACTTCGTGCGAGAGGCAACTCATGCACATGGGTATGAGGAGATGCAGAGAGATGATGAGCAACAGTGATTGATGAGTTTTCTCTTTCTTTTCTAAGTCCAAGTTTATTGTTATCTGTCTTTATTTTTCAGTTATTTCTTTTTTTATTCAGGACCTATATATTTTGATGCTTGATCAGATACATTGCCATGTACTAACTATTTGCACTCATTTCATATTTGTGTAGTTAGTAATCATTTCCATGATCATCCACCACTGTTGTATGTATATAAATTAAATTTGATAGATTTCTTGTTTTTGGTTTTATTCGATTTTTCTTGATTTTTGGTTTCTTTTTCTTTCTTTTTATTTTTTATAAAATTTTTTTTGAAAACAAAATAAAATTTCTCCTTCTTTATTTTTGTTTTCTTATGAAAATCAAAAAGAAACTAAAATTTCTCTTTCTTTATTTTTCTTTTCTTATGAAAATAAAAAACAAAACAAAATTTTCTTTTTCTTTATTTTTCATTTTTTTAAAAAATAAAAAATTTGGAACGATGCCTATGTATATGCTTTAAAATGAAATATTCAAATAGAGTTATCTATTGGTATATAGGCATGAGTTTTATCATATTGGTTCACATATGTTTTCACAATTTATCTATTTTATATGTACACACAAAGTTTTACATATTTTATTGAAAAACATGATGGTTAATGATATTCTTCATATTACTTTTCACATCTTAGTATAATCTTATCATGTTTAGCTTTGTAAAAGTAGTAATAAAGGTTTTATATGATAATCATAAAGTATTTTGGGTATATCACACGGGTTTTGAGCTCAATTTTTAATGAATACAGCACCAATGTTATTTTTCATGTACAAAAGTACATATATGCTATAAAACATCAAGCAAAAAGAGTGCATTAAGTGAAAAAGATGGTCAAAGGCGCACACTCTATAAATTCACGATGAAATTTGAGTGTATTTGTTAAAATATGGTCAAAGACCCACACTCGTGAATATAAATATGCAATATTGAAGGGTATCCATCCTATGCTAAATATTTTCTATATTTAGAGATGGTGTACATTGCTCTCCAAACACTATCGTTCTTCCTCTTAAAAATTCCTATATGGTTGATGTTGATGTTATGGATCACACAGTCAATTAATTGTAGTTTGTCAAATGATTAGGGTCCTCTAACTCCTCCACATATCTGGTTCTGAAGCTTCCTGATGTGTTCTTCACATGTAATAAATCGTAAGAGGTTGGGGTTGGGTCCCCGGTGGTTCCTCCGACGATCAAGTTAGTGGATAATCTTGAGTGGGGAAATAAAAATTGTATTGAGAGTTCTAAAATATGGGTTCAGATTGTCTAGCTGTGTTGTTAACAGTTTTCTTATTTATAGAAGTAACGGAGGGTAGTTTGGTAATCTCGGTTGGTTGATAGTGTCGGCTCTTGCTTCTGAGTGTCGACTCACAGAGTGGATGGGGTCACTTCGATCAGGCATGGGTCAGCGCGCAGCTGAGTCAGATTGGCCTTTACAAGTGTTGCCAGCTGAGTGGATGGAGGCGTGTCGGTATTTAATGCGAAGTCCCGCCTTTTGATCTCGTATTCAATGCGACTGACTCATTGCCGTGGGAGGGTTGAGGCACGTCGTCGTCTTCCTATCCTAGGTGGCATGTCGAGAAGTCCCGCCTTTTGAGTCAGACTCGCAAGATGTCGACCAGCCGGCCAAGCGGGTCGCTCATGGAGTCAGCGTATTCGAAGAGGTCGACTCGTACCGCCCTTTGAGTTGACTTCGCAAGATGCCGGTGAAGGGATTGGTCGAGTGGGCTGTTTGTCGAGTCAGCCTAGCGAGAATGCCGATATGACGATATGTACCGCCTTCTAAGCTAGCCTCACAAGATGTCGGTAGAGGAAACGGCCGAGTGGGCTGCTTGTCAAGTCGGCCTATCGAGAATGCCGATATGGTGACATGTACCGCCTTTTGAGCTGGCCTCGCAAGATGTCGGCCACTTGGGTTGTCCGAACTACTGGTTCGGTTCCTTTTAAAGTAGATTAACTAGATTATGTCTCTAATGCGGGACACTTGTCTGCTACTAAGTATAGATTAATATTTAGATAATTGAGGTGTTATAACAGATGGCCCCTTTCACTTGGAGTCGGCTTAGGTCGAGTCCAAGTGAAACTTATACTGTAGCTGTTTAGCGTGGGGCACATTAATGAAGGGAATGTGGGCAGTCTTTTGAAGCGACGTGGCTAACGTCAGCACCTTACTTTTGGCCGCTGACGCTTCATGTTTCGTGCCTGGTTGCGGGCCAATTAAGGTAGATGCGCTTCGGGGATTAATCTAGGCCGCTGGTTTCGAACCAACTCGGTTGCTGTGATTCTAACAGCTGTAGGGCGTGGATGCCTATATAATAGGATCATGGTGGGGATGTTGAGACTGTTGTCTCTACAAAATTCCTTCGCCTCTTTCAGAACTCAAATCAACTCTCTTCTCCAGCGATTCTTCAGATCAGAAGTAATGGATGCTTCAGCTCTCAGTGCTAGGCAAGAACTATTGGCGGAGATCCATTCCAAAGTAACGCTGGTGCAATTGAGGACCCTACACAATAGGTTCGGCATCCCTCGTGCCTACAAAGTATCGGCGCCAATGAGGTCTCAGGCAATCTACGATCATGCAGAGGGTCAGAACCCGCTATACATCAAGCACATGGAGTATGGTCTGCGCCGGCCGTTGCATCCCTTCATCGACCAGGTCTGCTCGGTGTTGGGGGTTTCGCCTTGCAGCTGAAGCTGAATGCCATCGCGGCCCTAGTGGGCTTCATGGTTATTTGCTACTGGCTGGGGATTCGGCCATCTCTGAACGTGCTGAGCCACCTGATCAGCATCAAGGTGAACTAGAAAGAGGCCCATTGCCATTTCCAAATAGTGGGTCGTTTCAAGCTAGTCACCGACCTTCCCAACTCAAACAAGGATTGGAAGGAGAAGTTCATTTGCATGGAAGGAGATGACTTGGAGTTGGGGTGTTCAAACTGGTCGGAGGTGATAAAGGAGGGTTTGTCAGCGGAGGAGCTGTCGCCTGATGAGAAGGACGGTCTGGATCAGATCAAATCGCTTGCTAGCTCTCGAAAGATGGAGCACCTGTTTGATAATTTAGTCTTGCGGGTGGCTAGTGTCTCGGCCGTGGCTCCTTGGCCCAAAGACCAGGAGATGGCCACCAAAATGATGATCCTCGGATCAGCCGAAAGCACTGAGGTGCCGAGTGCCTTACTCGCCTAGATCCTAGAGGGTTCATCGACAAGGCTGGCTAAGCGTCCTCATCAAGATTCGGCTCCTGCAGAAGCGGCAGAAACTCAGCCTCCAATGGTCGTAGCTTTGACCCAGCCGACAGGATGAGCATCCTCGACCGCTCCAATCGAGAGAAAGAGGAAGCTCAAGAAGGTGGGCAGCTAAGGACCTGGGAGAGCTGCCGAGGTCACAGGGGCCAACATCATCCATCTGGACGAGTGGTCGTTGGGACAAGAAGAAGGAGCCACGCCCCCCATCGACTACGGCCAGAGCTGAAGTTCCAGCTGGGGACATTCACGTTGAGACAAGCACTCCACCAAGGGGTACGAGGGTATCAGATACTCTAATTGATCCGACTCACCATCAGGAGAAGGAGCCAATTACCGAGGGGGTGCCTGCCACTGAGGATCTGAGCTAGCCTTTCCTTCATCATGTTGATGAAATTGACATGCCGACTTAGGAAAGGCTAAGGGCGTTACTGATAGGGATGGCCAAGACCGGTCCTCAATATGCACGGGAGCCGAGTCTGGAGAACAGGCATGAGCCAGGTTAACATCTCGACTCGAGGACCTCGGTCCTTGAGTCTCGTGGTCACCCACCGGCGGTCGAAAGCGCCTGGGCCAAAGACAATAGGGAGATCTTGGAAGAAGTTCCTGACGTTGGCCTTCACCTAACTCTTGATCCGTGTGACTTTGGTAGAGCAGGAGATATTTTGCCGCATGGAGCACGTTCGGGAGGTCTATGCCAAACTCTACAAGGTAGCGGCAAGTTCGAGAGCCGAGGTGTCGGCCGACCTTGAGGAGGCTCTCAAGGAACTGTCAGCCAAAGAGGCCAAGCTGAATGACTGGCGCCACGAGATGGAGGTGAAAGAAAAGATGGTAGAGGATCTGAAGGTTTCAGATGCTCAAAAGTCCGCCGAGGTTGCCAGGCTCAAGCGAGAGCTTCATGAGAGAACCAAGAAAGCTCGACGACTGGGCGAGGCGCTCCAACAGAGGGATCATGTCTTGGCGCAAGCCGAGGTTGAGAAATTGGCCACGCAGCATGTGAAGGATTGACTGGAGGAAGAGCATGTGGCTAGGAACAAACTCCAGGAGGAGAGTGCTCGGCGCAAGGAGTCTCTGGTCTAGGCCCAAAGTCAAATCGACTTCTTAGAGTCCGAGGCCTATCAGTCGGAGGCCGTCGAGGAATACTGCCAAGGCCTGGTTGGGAAAGCAGAGGTGGCGCTCGCCTGCAAGGCCGAATATGACTACCTGGAGGCGTAGCTCCCGGCTGAAATGAGGGGCACACCCAGCCATTTCCATTATCCTCCAAGGGTCGCTTGCTGTCTAGAGGTCCTTGTGGTTATAGAGAGGCAAGGTGGAAGACTCGATCTCGACGCAGCCGACTCAAGGGACGAGGATGACGACGAGGAGGACAAGGTCCCAGCCAAGATGGTAGATGAGGGGGGCAAGAACTCTCTAGACCAGAGGGGTGAAGGGATTGAGCCGAGATCCCAGTTGACTCCTCCGCCTGCGACTACTAGCGTCCTTCCCCTGACCCCTGGAGCGGGCATGGACTTTTTTTAGTCTCCTTAGCTTAGTCGCTTAGGTCTTTTGTATCTTACTCATTTTGTAAATGCAAACTTGTAACTATTTCAAATGATAAATAAAGATATACTTTTGTTTACTCTCTTTGTTCTCGGTTTGAGTCTTGGCTTGTTGAGTTTCGTAAGACGAGTCGTCTCGTTTGGGTCCAACTATTAAGCTAGTTAGTTAAATTGTCTTGTAGGACACTCAGGTGCTGGATATGTGCCTTGGACTTAAATGAACATCAAGTTCTTATTTTTATTCTTTTTATAAATAACGACTAGTGTCTTAATCTTGGAGTCAACTAAGTTGATGGCTTCTTCATATGAATCTACTAAGGCCTAGACGGCAAACTTGAGTCACCCAATTGGACGATAACTTTACCAATTTAAGGTCGAAACTTAGTTGTTTGAGTCGACTTTGTTCAAAGGCCGACTTACACCGCGTTTTCAATCGGTCACGCGAGCAGTCTGTTCGTTAAGTCATATGTATGGTTTGATAGGCCGAGTCGACTGGATTTTGAACAGTTGTCGGTTGATGAATTTATGAGGTGTTTTCTGGGGCAAGCACCAAGCCACTATTTGAAAAGACATCATGACGTCAAAAGGCCATGCGGTGCTGTCGCTTCGAAATTCGAGAGAAGCAGTTGTGGAGTAATGAGGGCGGCGCTTCATTTTTCGTGATGCCCGTTCAGATATCGACGTAAATCAAAACCGTTCGTACATGGTTGAGTCGACCATTCCGATTTTGCCACGTGTTATCCTTAAAGTCTATATATATCGCTTTGGGGCAAAGGGGATCTCTCTTCACGAAATTTAGACCTAATCTTCTAACCGTCTGCTCCCAAATTTCGTATAAAGTCCTTGCACCGATCTTCAGCAACATCCATGGCTGCCCAAGCTTCCACCACCATCCGCAATGAGGTAAGGATTAGTCTTCTGAGGCTGGTCCGTACAGGTCACCATTCAAGAGCCCGGAAGTTATTACGAGCTCTATGATCTTTCCAAATCCCACACCATAGCCATACTACACAGCGATGAGGTTGTGTACCATCATGATCACTGGAGGTTGCCAGTGTGCATCAACCATCTGGAGAATGGGCTTCGGTTGCTGCTCCACCCATTCATCAAAGAGGTGTGCGGCATCTTGGGGGTGTCGCCTTCACAGTTCACCCACAATGCCATAGCCATCTTGGTCGGGTTCCTCGTGGTTTGCCACAGGATCGGTGTCAAGCCAAACCTATGCTTGTTCGGCAACCTTGTCGGCATCAAGACGATGAGGAAGGATGCGCCTACTTCTTTCACTACCTTGGTGGATACAAGCTGGTGTCGAACGCTCCAGAGTCGAACGGAGACTGGAAGGAGCGATTCGTATGGGTCATCGGTGCCGACCCAATCCTGACCTACCCTACCTGGCCATAGATCAAGAAAGAGGCATTGAATCCTCTCATCCTGTCGGCCGAGGAAGGTCGACAGCTGGAGAAGATCCGCTCCTATGCCGGGTCGAGAGAAATGAGCAACCTCTTCGACCCTGCTTCTCTTTGGGCGGCTAGAATTTTTGGGTTCCCACCGTCCGAGACCGACAAGGCACGGGCGGCTCTCTTGGCTGTCCCTCTGAAGAAAAGCCCCTCGAAGGATCTGAGTGGGGAGGAATCGACCTTGGCGGAACCGATTGCGAGCACTAGGCTCAAAAACGGCTAAGGGGTCCTTAGCTCCTGGCGAGCTAGATAGTTTAAGGTCGAGAACGGCAGAGATTGTGGCTGCGACGGCCGGGCCAAGTGTCGCGGTCAAGAAAGAGAACTTAAAGAGGAAGAGGCTAGTTAAGAGGCATGCCCCTAGTAGGACTACCGAGCCGTCTTCGGTCGAACCCACCGAGGGCTAGCAACCAGCAGACCCCCTTCCACAGCAAATCAAAGTCGTCATCCTCGATGAAGCCTCCCCTCCTAGGTAGGCGGGGGTAGATCAAGCGACCAAGTCTACTGCCCCAGTCGACCAACCTAGGAAGTTGTCTGCTCAGGCTTCGCTGCCAGAACCAGCTAGTAGGTCGGGTATGGAACCAGTTAGGGCGACTGATGCCGGTGGAGAGGGTTCGGCCCCTCTCCAACCTATTGAGCCTTAAAGGGGTGAGGCCGCCTCAGCCCTGGAGGGCAGTTTATACTGGCCTTACCCTCACCATGTCTCGGAGGTCGAGCCCCGAAAGTGGGAAGAGTTCAGGGCAAAGATGACGGGGGAGACGGGAGATAGCCACTCCCACAGGGAGGTCCTCCCAGAGGATGAGAGGTTCGTCACTCGGGTGCCTCTGGATAAGGAGAGCTCAGTCTTAGGATTGAGCGTTCCTCAAGTTAGGGCTATTGAGTAGTTTTCTCTTCCGAAAGACAAGGAGCTGTTGAGGGAAATGCCGACCGTCGGCTTGCATTTTGCCCTCAAAAGTTACTATCTTCGGGGGGCCCTGATAGAGCAAGAGCTATTCTCTCGGCTTTCTCTCCCGCATCAGCCTCCCTCTGATTTTGAGAAGAAGATTGCCGAGTAAAGGAAGGCGGTGGAGAAAAGGGTCAAGGCGCTCGAGGTTGAGATGAGTCGTAGAGACAGCAAGTGGCGACGGGAGTTAGAGATCAGAGACGACCAGGTTGAGGGGCTCCAATCGCACCGTTCCAAGCAGTCTGCCGTCATCACCAAGCTCAAGAACAAGGTCGGCCGCCTTGAGAAAGAAATTGTCGAGTGGGATTCTCGCATCAAGTACTTGGATGAGGAGGTCGGCCTGGAGAAGTGCCATAGGCTCGAGGCCCGGGATCAAGCTCGGTCAAAACGATTGGTGGCCGACCATGCGAAGCTCGACTTCAAGGAGGAGCGTGCGGCCCATGAAGCAACCCAGGCCACTGTCCAAGCCTTGGAGGCTCATATTGCTTCTTTGGACTCGGAGGCTCATAGGCCGAAGGTGATAGAGGAATATCGCCATAGCCCCTTGGGCAAAGTCGAAGTGGCCCTAGCTTGTAAGGCTGGCTTCGATTATCTTGCTTCCCAGTTCCCTCCCGAATCTCGACCTCTTAACGACAGCGACTATCCCCCTCGAGTCTTTGTTTGTCTCGACTTCTTGAAGGAGATCGAGACAGCAGGAGGGGGAGTGGCGTTGGAGGTGGATGAGGGAGAGGATGGTGAGGATGACCAAGAAGAAGCCCCTCCTATCGCACCTCCTGCTACTCAGCAGGCCCCAGTATTCGACACCAGTACCGATCTACCCAGCCCCACTCCCAATCCGGATCAATGAGTGCAGAACTTGTATCTTTTTTCTTTTGTTTGTTGTTGTTGTTTTTTTTGTGTGTTTATGATGTAAACTTCTTGGCGAATGAATGAAAATTTGGACTCACTTTTCTCATTTATTATTATGAAATTTTCATATTTTTATCTGAATTATGTGAGTGTGGCTTGAATTTTTGTTGAAGATTGCTCAACTGATATGAGCGGATTGTTTGGTGTGGGTCGGACATGTATGGGACGAGTCGAGTGACTCATCCTTACATTTCTCTTGTCGACACTCGTATTTACGTACAGGCAACCACATCCTCCTCTTGGTTGAGGCCGGTCAAGTCATTGAGGTGTCCTGGTTTTATTCATGAGAATGATACCAAGGTATTTCTTAATTGAAGATGACTGGAAGGCTTTGATGTGCCTTGGTCTTGCCCCCAAGTAGGTGCGAAGGTCTTTTGTTGACAAAGTGCCAAGGTCTTGTCCCGAGAGGGTGCCAAGGTCTTTTGTTGACGAAGTGCCTTGTTGTTGTAGTGCCGAGTGATGCACTGCTGGTTGATGACTTGGGATCGAAGAGCTCTCTCTAACTTCATCAATGAGATCGAGTCCGAGTCGAAGTCCCTCAACATTCAAATCTTCGTCAAAATGCGTCAGTCGTATGGTCGGCATGCCGACTTCAACTGGGGCAACTGCTTCAGCTCCATAGGCTAGCTTGAAGGGGGTCTCATCCGTAGAGCTCTTGTGAGTGGTGTGATAGGACCATAAGATTCTAGGTAGTTTGTCGGCCCAACTTCCTGCTGCCTTGCCCAACTTCTTCTTGAGGGCTTGGAGGATGCACTTGTTAACGGCTTCGCAAGTCCATTGCACTGGATGGGCCAGCGAGAATTTGAGCGGATGTTCCACTCCTGACAGAAGCTACGAAAGCCTTTGTTGTCGAACTGGGTGCCATTGTCGGTGATGAAGGAAAGGGGGATGCCGAATCAACATACGATGGATCTCCACACAAAATTGGTGATGTTGCTCTCACCAATTTTAGCTAAGGGCTTGGCTTCAATCCATTTAGTGAAGTAGTCGATGACCACGATCAAGAATCTTCACTGCCTAGAGGCAATTAAAGAGGCCCGACAAGTCTAATCCCCATTGGGAGAATGGAATTGGGCTCAATATAGGGGTTAGCTCGGTGGCGGCGGCTCGAGGGATGCTCGAGAAAAGTTGGCACTTCTTGCAGCCGGACACAAGTCTCCTAGACTCGGATAGGATGGTGGGCAAGTCGGCCAAGCGGGTCATTCATGGAGTCAGCGTATTCAAAGAGGTCGACTGCATCGCCTTTTGAGCCGGTCTTGCAAGATGTCGACCACTTGAGTCGTCCGGCTGGCGGTTCGGTTCCTCTTGAAGTAGATTAACTAGATTATGTCTCTAATGCGGGACACTTATGCGCTACTAAGCATAGATTAATATTTGGATAATTGAGGTGTTATAACAGTTGAGGTGATATATCGAGATTTTGGACATTTTCTAAAGGTTGAGATAATTCAAGTTGTGCAAGAAAAGCTCAAACTAGAAGATATATCTGAATTTGTTTCATGATCTAATATAATTACTTTTATTATTGTTTTACAAACTTTTTATTGATATCTTCATAGTTTGAATGTGAATTTTATTATGACTTGTTATCATATTTCATGTGTTTTGAAGTACTATATGTAATTCGTGTTATTTTCTATAAAAGTTTTTGTGAACCGATATGTATTTCTCTTCCTTACACCTTTGGATAATCTTTATTTAGATTTTTAGGTATTTTATATATCATAAGTGTGTGTTTCTTTTGATAACAACAAAAGGGGAGAAAATGGGAAATTTTAAAATATTTGAAAACTTTCGAGTTTGTTTGTGGTTGATTGTGAGTTTTGTTTTCAAGTTTTCATGTTTGGTAAAATGGAATATTTAAAAATATTTGAAAACTTTCGAGTTTGTTTGTGGTTGATTGTGAGTTTTGTTTTCAAGTTTTCATGTTTGGTAAAATGGAATATTTAAAAATATTTGATAACTTCGAGTTTGTTTGTGGTTGATTGTGAGTTTTGTTTTCAAGTTTTCATGTTTGGTAAAATGGAATATTTAAAAATATTTGATAACTTCGAGTTTGTTTCGGTTGATTATGAGTTTTTTTAAGTTTTCATATTTGGTTTACAAGTGATTTCAACATGACAAGTCTTTCAACCTTGCTTGGTTTTAGGGAGAGTTTTCATATTTGGTTTACAAGTGATTTCAACATGACAAGTCTTTCAACCTTGCTTGGTTTTAGGGAGAGTTTTCATATTTGGTTTACAAGTGATTTCAACATGACAAGTCTTTCAACCTTGCTTGGTTTTAGGGAGAGTTTTCATATTTGGTTTACAAGTGATTTCAACATGACAAGTCTTTCAACCTTGCTTGGTTTTAGGGAGAGTTTTCATATTTGGTTTACAAGTGATTTCAACATGACAAGTCTTTCAACCTTGCTTGGTTTTAGGGAGAGTTTTCATATTTGGTTTACAAGTGATTTCAACATGACAAGTCTTTCAACCTTGCTTGGTTTTAGGGAGAGTTTTCATATTTGGTTTACAAGTGATTTCAACATGACAAGTCTTTCAACCTTGCTTGGTTTTAGGGAGAGTTTTCATATTTGGTTTACAAGTGATTTCAACATGACAAGTCTTCGTCAAAATCGTCGGTCATTATGGTCGGCATGCCGACTTCAACTGGGGCGACTGCTTCACTCCATAGGCTAGCTTGAAGGGGGTCTCATCCGTAGAGCTCTTGTGAGTGGTGTGATAGGACCATAAGATTCTAGGTAGTTTGTCGGCCCAACTTCCTGCTGCCTTGCCCAACTTCTTCTTGAGGGCTTGGAGGATGCACTTGTTAACGGCTTCTGCAAGTCCATTGCACTTTGGATGGGCCAACGAGGCGAATTTGAGCCGGATGTTCCACTCCTGACAGAAGCTACGAAAGCCTTTGTTGTCGAACTGGGTGCCATTGTCGGTGATGAAGGAAAGGGGGATGCCGAATCAACATACGATGGATCTCCACACAAAATTGGTGATGTTGCTCTCACCAATTTTAGCTAAGGGCTTGGCTTCAATCCATTTAGTGAAGTAGTCGATGACCACGATCAAGAATCTTCACTGCCTAGAGGCAATTAAAAGAGGCCCCAGCAAGTCTAATCCCCATTGGGAGAATGGAATTGGGCTCAATATAGGGGTTAGCTCGGTGGCGGCGGCTCGAGGGATGCTCGAGAAAAGTTGGCACTTCTTGCAGCGGGACACAAGTCTCCTAGACTCGGATAGGATGGTGGGCAAGTCGGCCAAGCGGGTCATTCATGGAGTCAGCGTATTCAAAGAGGTCGACTCGTACCGCCCTTTGAGTCGGCTTCGCAAGATGCCGGCGAAGGGAACGGTCGAGTGGGCTGTTTATCGAGTCGGCCTAGCGAGAATGCCAATATGACGACATGTATCGCCTTTTGAGCCGGCCTCGCAAGATGTCGACAGAGGAAATGGCCGAGTGGGCTGCTTGTCGAGTCGGCCCAGCAAGAATGCCGATATGGTGACATGTACCGCCTTTTGAGCCGGTCTTGCAAGATGTCGGCCACTTGAGTCGTCCGAACTGCTGGTTCGGTTCCTCTTGAAGTAGATTAACTAGATTATGTCTCTAATGCGGGACACTTGTCTGCTACTAAGCATAGATTAATATTTGGATAATTGAGGTGTTATAACAGTTGAGGTGATATATCGAGATTTTGGACATTTTCTAAAGGTTGAGATAATTCAAGTTGTGCAAGAAAAGAAAGCTCAAACTAGAAGATATATCTGAATTTGTTTCATGATCTAATATAATTACTTTTATTATTGTTTTACAAACTTTTTATTGATATCTTCATAGTTTGAATGTGAATTTTATTATGACTTGTTATCATATTTCATGTGTTTTGAAGTACTATATGTAATTCTCGTGTTATTTTCTATAAAAGTTTTTGTGAACCGATATGTATTTCTCTTCCTTACACCTTTGGATAATCTTTATTTAGATTTTTAGGTATTTTATATATCATAAGTGTGTGTTTCTTTTGATAACAACAAAAGGGGAGAAAATGGGAAATTTTAAAATATTTGAAAACTTTCCGAGTTTGTTTGTGGTTGATTGTGAGTTTTGTTTTCAAGTTTTCATGTTTGGTAAAATGGAATATTTAAAAATATTTGATAACTTTCTGAGTTTGTTTGCGGTTGATTATGAGTTTTTTTAAGTTTTCATATTTGGTTTACAAGTGATTTCAACATGACAAGTCTTTCAACCTTGCTTGGTTTTAGGGAGAGTTTTCATATTTCGAACAAGAAGATTCTGGATTACATGTTCTTTTTCATGTATGCATATTTATAGGGGGATCTTATCTTGCATATCATACATGTCATATGTTTGTATTGAACTGGATATATATCTCACCATGTGTTTTTACTTTTCGGAATTCAAATTTGAGTTTTGTTATTATCAAAAGGGGGAAATCGTTAGAACTTTGTCCGGGGAGAATGTTGTTTATGCAATATCTCTTATTTGATCAATAACAAACTCTCATTTAGTACTAATAAGTTTGTGAGATGATATATTTCAGGAATAAATAAGTATGAAAAAGTTTCGGCTCAAAATGATGCAAAAATCAACACGAACAGTTAATTTCAGCCATTAACCATCGATGGTAACGAGGCAGCCGTCAATGGTCCATAGGTCATCGATGGACTATAGTCAACAATCTGTATTTTGCAGAAATAAGAAATTGAACCATCGATGTACTACAGTCAACCATCAGTGATAGCTTCAACCATCGATTAACTACAGTAAACAATCTGTAAATTCTAGAAACCAGAATTTAAACAATCGATGGACTACAGGGAACCATCGATGATCGCATTTAACCATCGATAGTTTAGACGCATTTTGCTAAATTTTTAGATTTAATCTCAGTCGTTTGATCACAGATTTAATCTCCTATTTCAACACTGATTAGAAGACTTCTTTCCAATGCAATCAAAATCTATTTAAATAGGGATTGGAGAAGAGATTAACAACAAGAAAAAGAGAGGATATTTGTACAAGTTTGTGAGATCAAATTCTAGGGTTTGAGAGAGATCGTGAGTTAGAATTTGATTCCCTGAGCCTCGTTCAACTTCTTCTCATCGCGCTCAACATCGAGAGATCGTTTCAGCGAGGAGGAGTGCCCTTTGCATTCAACCTCAACATCACTTCTTCTTGAATTATCGTCAATATTAATTTGAAGAAGGATTTATTTAAACATGGCCATAAGATCTTTTTAATTGTGCTTTAATTATTTTAGAGTTGGTTTTGTATTTCAAACTTAAGAGTTTGACAGCGTACTCAAGTCGGGGTAATTGAGGGTTGGCGTGCTTAATCCAGGGTAATTAAGTGTGGCTAGCTAGGGCTAGGTTTCTTTGGGTCATTGTGAGGAGTTGGGTATCTCGACTAGTTTCGGGTAGATTTCAGGATCCTAATTGTAAAGCCTACTAAAATCGGGTTGTGCTTTAGGGATAACTCCGGTCATAGTGAAGAAGGCCCTTCGCGAGAAGGAAGAGTGGATATAGGATTTTGATATGAACCACTATAAAAATCTCATGTGTTCCTATGTTGGTTGCTCTTAGTTTTTCGTTTCATATTTTTAACTACATATTCTGTGTCTATTTTAAAAATCTGTAGCAATCCTATTCACCCCCCCCTCAAGGCTTGCATCCGATTTCTAACACATTCTGCATAATAAGTTCTAAAGTATAAAATTATAAAATTTTAAAGGCTAAATAGCACTTATTACGTTATTATTGCTTCACTTACTTTGCTTTTATATATCCTTACTTATTTTTCATGGAACTTATATATACTACGTTGTTTAAACTTGGCACAATAGTATTCTTTATCGTTCGAATGTGAAATTTTCACCGGATATTCTCATATATCATTTAGAATTAATTGGCATGTGAGCATCATATTGTAACATTCATATGAAAATTTTCACATTTATGTAATAGAAGATACTAATGCCCATTTTAAACAACTTAAAGGTATATAAATGCGATGTAAAATAAGTAAGAGTACATAAATATAAAGCAAATAAAACTAGCTCCATTTGAAGGATTAAGGACGAGGGGTTAAGTAGAAAGGTTAACATAGTTAGCCCATTCATTAACCCAAAGGGTTAAGTTTTATTTTAATCTATTGGGTTAGTTTATTTTAATCCTTGTGGTCAATTTTTTGTGTTTGGGAATAAAAAGGATTAAGACCACAATCTTAATAAACAGAGGGGTTATCTTAATCCATCTAAATAGGTGAATTTACAAACAGAGGAGTTAACTGAGTTTAAGCATTATGTAATTGACAGAGTAAGGGCATGTTTATTCCCATGGAAGTAGCTATGAAATAACTAAAATAAAGAAAGTAGATGCTACTTCTGCTACTTCCAATTAGAAAAGCATGCTTGTTTTTCTAGAAAAATGACTTCATGTACTTCCTTAAATGCTGACGTGGCACCGACGTGTCATCTCTGCTTCTTGAATCTTTTTCCTCATCTCAAGGCTCGGAAGTATCTCAGAGGTAGTCGAAATTGAGTTGGTTTACAAATAAAATTATTTTTTTATTGCATGGATATTCTCCATTTCTAAATATGATCCCTAAGTATATCTTTCTCTCTTCCTAACAATATATATAATTGTCATTCAAACAAAAAGTGAATGAAGTGGAAGAAATATTATTTCCTCTACTTACAAAAAGTTATGAAACAAACAAAAAGAAAGTAGTGTTTTTTACAAGTAATAAATTTGATCTACTTCTCACTTCTAACACTTCCTATCAACCAAACAGGCCTTAAGAAGTAGGAGTGAGCATTATTTGGTTCAAACTAATTAAACCAATCAAAATTTGGCGGTTCGGTTTGGTTTTAAAAAACATTAGTTCAGATCGATTTTAAAAATTGGCAAATCAAAATAACCAAACCAACCGCTCTCTATATAATTCACTAAAACTCACGCTCTTTGATGGTGACTAAGAATTTCTAAACCAGTATTTTTATGTATTGTAGTTGATAATGTTTCAATTTTTAGTTTGTAAAGTAGTTGATTTAACGAGTTTCATCTTCAACTTAGTATAGAAGACGAGCGAAAGAATTGAAGGAGAAAAAAATATTATTTTTTGGGAAAATATAGCTCTAACTTGAAGTCTAGGCCTAAACCAGACAAACCAAACTGAACCACACTAAACCGATTTCAATTGGTTCGGTTCAGTTGTCAATCTAGTCGGTTCGGTTTGATTTGATAAAAAATAGTCAAAGCCGATCAAATCTACCATTTGCTCACCCCCTGCTAAAAAGAGTTAACTCTTATTAACCCCTCAATTATTTTCCTCCTTTATATATAATGAGAAATTTGTGGTTCTCCTAAAGGCACCAAACAGCGCTACCTAAGCGCATAAAACAATGACACATGTTATATATTATTTTAATATTAAATTAGAATTATTACATGAATGTTACTCTTTATCCATAATTAGAATCCTCATCCAACTAAAGCAATCCATAATAAGAAAATTCTAATCATAATCAAATATTTATTAATCTTAATCAAATCATAATTATCTATAAATAAAAACCAAATCATTATATTTTTTATTCTGGAAGCTTGCAAACTTTTTGAAACCCCGATAAGATTTAAAATTTTAGCAAACCACCCAAGTATTTTGATTTTTTGCACTTAACACCATAAGGACACTATCCCAAAATTTTACATGGCGAGCATTATTCCTCAAGGTCAATATATACCTCTGAAATTATTCCTATTTGCATATTAACTCATAAAATTACAAACAACTATTAAAAATACAATTAGCCTCTGAAAAAATATAAAACTAAAAAGAACCCCCTGAAAAATCTGAAAATCACAAAAATCAATTTAAATTCTAAAAATTACAGACAACTGAAAAATCTAAAAAGTGTAACCCATCGCCTTTAAATTCTAAAATTTATAAACAACTCCCTTAAAAGTCCATAAACTATAAATAGCCACCACCCACCCCCAAAAAAAAACCAAAATTATAAATAACACCTTTTAAAATCCAAAAATTAGAAACAACCTACTAAAAAAATCTAAAGATTATATAGAACCCTGAAAATAATAAACAACCATTATTAGAAGTTTCGTACAAAGCTTTATTTGGGGGTTAAGTGAGAAAACTAAAAAATTATTCGGTGTTTTCTTTCAAAATTTATTGAGGGTATTTTGTGATTTGAACACACATTAACTAATAATGTTAATTTGGGAGCTTTTTGCCAAAAGTTATTAGGTGTTTAGTGAGACTTTGAAAGGTGTACGAGTTTAGTGTCAAATGCCCAAATTTATTGGGGGTTTTGTGAAAATTTATTCATATTTCAACTTTTATAGAGAGGAGAGACATTAGTAGTTTATTGAAAAAAAAATTAGATATACAAATTAAAAAATTCAAATCAACCCGTGCGAGCGCGGGCATAACGCTTGTATCCTTTAATTGAAACTTGAAAATTTCAAGTTGAAATACCAAGACCTAGTTCACTTCTACAAGTTGACGACATTTATTTCCCATGTATCTTCAAATAAATTGATATCTCTAATTAGCTAGCATGTTTGGAGTTATTGGCATTTATTAGGTAGATCTGAAGGTACCATCTACACGGATTCTATGTATGACCGACACTTCGAGCCTTTTAAAATTGGCTCACTTAAATGGCTTATGACCTTGAACTAGGTCCTGGTATTTCGATCATTCGGCGAGTGCTGGACAGTCGCGAGTGTCCCTACACTTTTCATTAACACCAATGGCAATAACGTAAATTTATCTTCATACACGGCTTAGGGTCTAGGATCCCGTCCCAAGATGTCAAATCTTTCCCCCTCAAAAGTCGCCTACTTAATAAAGATATCTTGATGCATTCACTCTGAAATATGTACCCGTACTCTAAATCAGAGAACAGTACTAATGACACGCATAAGAGAAACTCAGAACACAAACAAAGAGTTAGAATATCGAAAACATTTCCCCGCGCCACGTGTCCAAGCCCCTGGGGTTTCGCGCCCTAAATAGAACCTAATAAGTGAGAAGGCAGAGAAATTGAAGAGCATCTACTATAGCGGTCGGGCACGTTCATTGTTGTATGAAATCTCGTAAATATTTTTTCTCTCTCAAATTAATGTGAAATGGCTACAGGAGAAATTGAGGGATCACGGATCGCCGCCGATGGTGGCAGCCTGTTCCGTCTCTCGCCGGCGTTCTCCAGCGTCGCGCTCCGGCAGAAGCTTATGGGAACAGTCATTTGCGGCGGCGGTGGGATTTCCCGCCATCGTTCAGTGGAATCGAGGAGGTCGAGCCGGCTGGCTGATCTTCTCAAAGCAGAGATCTCGTCGGAGTCTGCGGCATTGGCGGCGAGGAGTCGGAGAAAGAGAAAAACAGGAAGCTTCAGTTTCTGGAACAGCTCCAGAGCGCGGTGAGAAATCTCCAGCTTGGCGACGATTCGAAGAAGGAGGAGGCGGCCATGGAGGTCAGGAGGCTCGCAAAGGACAATGCCGAGGCGAGAGAGACGCTGGGAATGCTCGGTGCCATTCCTCCTCTCGCCGGAATGATCGATTCCGACGATACCGACCTCAAGATCGAATCTCTCTACGCCCTCCTCAATTTGGGGATAGGGAACGACATGTAAGCTGCTGCTGCTGAGATCTAAAACCCTAGGGAAAAAAAGAAAAAAAAAACCCTGTTCTTTAATTTGTTTGTTGAATGTAGGAATAAAGCGGCAATCATGAAGGCGGGAGCGGTGCAGAAGATGCTAGATCTGATCGAATCGGGACGCTCTCATACGTTGTCGGAAGCGATCGTGGCCAATTTTCTTGGGCTCAGCGCCCTGGATTCGAACAAGGCCGTCATAGGCGCATCCGGCCGTGCGACGGCGTTCCTGGTGGGCACATTTCGTAATGCGGAGGCGAAGAGTCAGATTAGACTAGATTCGCTCCGGTCGCTGCTTAATCTCTCCATTCTGCCTTCGAATGCCCCGAACCTTGTCGAATCTGATGGGCTGATTCCATCTCTCTTCGGAGCAATTGAGGATGTGGAAGCGAGCGAGAAGGCGCTCTCTGTTCTTTCGAACCTCGTTGGATCGCCGGAGGGGCGGACGGCACTGAGTAGATATAGGGAGGCTATCCCGATCTTGGCTGATGTGCTCAGCTGGTGTGATTCACCTGGATGCCAGGTGATTATACTTGAGTGAACAAAATGCTATGGTTGATTCTTTCTCTACAAAATTATATATTTGGAAATCAATGTATGGTAATGTGTTAGAATGGAACTTTTCAGGAGAAAGCCGCGTACATTCTAATGATAATGGCATACAAAGGCTGCAAGGATCGAGCAGCCATGATCGAGGCAGGCATCGTCTCCTCCCTCCTGGAGCTGACTCTGATGGGCAGCGCCCTTGCGCAGAAAAGAGCTTCTAGAATACTGGAGATCATTCGAGTGGACAAAGGCAAGCAGATCTCTGAGGGCTTCACTGCCTCTGGTACCGCACCCGTGCTCTGTTGGGGCCCGCGAGGGGGCGAAGGGGACGAGGGAGAACCAGGAGGAAGAGGACTGATGGTAAGCCAAGAGAGGAAAGCGGTGAATGAGCTGGTTCAGCAGAGCTTGCAGAACAACATGACGAGGATTGTGAAGAGGGCTAACTTAGCGTTGGATTTTGCCCCGTCGGGTCGTCTCATGGCGGTGACCGGGTCCGCTGCCACTTCCAAAAGCTTGCCCTTTTAGCACGAGGCTATGGAATCTGAATGATTTAAAGGGTAAAAGTGGAGCACGGCAGACATAATTGAAGGCTTGAGCTGCTTTCTTCCTCCCGTCGCCTTCTCTTTATGCGGAATTTGCAGCTTTGTTCATACTTTTAATAACACTAGGGACCATATTTTTCTTTCCGTCTTTTTTTAGTAGGAATCTTATCAGAACGCCCCGCACAGTGCCGGACGTTCTGATAAGAGTACATGAGCAGTGGAGAGCTGCTTTGGGAATTTCCTTGTCCTATTCAATGGTTGAGAAATTCCCGCATATGAAAATGTTCTGATAGGAACTTTGGTCCTCTTTTTTGACCCCCTAGGCTTGGAGGTTGCCAGTACTTTTGAGGGGGATTTAGCATGTATGTAACTGTGTACCCTTTACCCTTCGGTGATGTATGTTGCCTTGTACCGGGTTTTAAATAATAGTTAGTTTATGGTTTTCTTAATTAGGCCGTTGTGGGCAAGAAATAGTCTCGGACGATGCATTATGGTAAATTTCATAAATAAATAAAAATAATGATCAACTTAAATTTACTAATTTCTAGTCATAGACACATTTTATTATGGCCATACAAAATATCAGTTTGATTTTTTATGAAGGCACAGGGGCACATATTACATACAGAGGATAAGGGCATGTTTGGTTCAAAAAAAAATAGGAATAGGATTAGGAATCCCACTTATTTTATGGATTCCAACCTAATCTATAAAAATTTGTTGGATGTCATTGAATTTTTGGGAATCCCATTTTTTCCTCTTTCTATGTTTGTTTCACAAAAAAAAAATGGATTCCAACTTTATAGAACTCTTCCAAATTCTATTCTTTTGTTTGGTTTGGAATTATAACTTTTGCGATAAATGGATGATAACACTCCAACGGCTAGTTTTTTAAAATTTGGCAAAAACTAAAATTTTCCAAGGCCTCCAACCAGCAGCAACAACCCACCAATCAAGGAGCTAAACAAGCTCCAACCAGCAGCAACAAAAACATGAATAAACGAGGAGCTAAACAAGCTCATTTCAGCAGCGAAAAAGTACCGAAAAACCATCAAATCAAGGAGCTAATCAAGCTCCAACCAGCGGCAATAAAACCAACAAAACGAGGAGCTAAACAAGTTCAAACCAACAGCGAAAAACAACCGATATATCCACCAATCAAAGAGCTAAACATCACAAACCCACCCAACAGCTATAGAAACTAAGAACCACGACATCACAGTTACAAGCTCAACAAACCCAATTAAAGGAGCTAAACAAGCTCAAAATACCAACAACAGAAACCACCAGCAGCATGAACGAGCTAAACAAGCTCAACAAACCCAATTAAAGGAGCTACACAAGCTCAAAATACCAACAATAGAAACCACCAGCAGCATGAACGAGCTAAACAAGCTCAACAAACCCAATTAAAGGAGCTAAACAAGCTCAATATACCAACAACGAAACCACCAAGAAGATGAACGAGCTAAACAAGCTCAAAATACCCAAATACGGAGCCTCACAAGCTCAAAAATACCAAAGATCCGACCTCAAATCGAACCCAAGATCCGACCTCAAAACTGGAGATCCGACCTCAATTGAACCGGAGCACAGCAGATCTATGGCTTTCAATGAAACTTGAGGCGCGAACATAGGCGGGGCCGAAAAGTTTTCGCGGGAGAGAGAGAGAGGGCAAATCTAGGGTTTTGGTGAGGTCGGATTCCGAATAAGAGAGAAGAGCGGCTTTTTTGGATTTTTTTATTACGCCAAATCCTAATCCAAGCCAAATCCGACCTCTTATCTCTGATTTCAATATCCATAAAAAACCCCCCTCCACGTCAAATTTATAGATACCCATATCTATAAAATTTTGGTGAACCAAACTCAGTATTAGGATTTATCTAGAATCCGTTATTTATAATTTTGCCACTGTCAGAGCCAAATCCTAATCCTATTCTATAAAAATGGTGAAACAAACACCCCCTAATAGAGCTCCCACTTTATGTACCCAAGTAAGCTATCAAAGGTCCATATGCTTCAATATAGCTAGTAAGATGGATCTCGGAGCTTGTTTTCCGCAACATGTAGGGGATATTGGGGGTGATCGCTGGAAAACGGTCACCGATGCCCGTTGGTGAATGTTCGCCCGATATTGCTGTTTGTCGCTGCCTGTTACCGGCGGCATTAAGGTTAGTCGGAAAAATCCGTCAAATCCATCAAACAGTCAAAATGTTAGATGGACAAATTATTCTAAACCTATTCTAAATGTATCTCCATATATTTAGTGCATGCACCGTGCACACGGAGAGCGTGTGACAAGAATAGTATCATATGTACAAATGGGTCACAAGCATCCTTATCCCAAATAAAAGTCAAAAAATGATGATCAAATTTTATTTGCGGATCAGGCTATTATTTCAAGTCTGAATTAAGTTTTAAGGTTTTCAACAACAATACTCAAAATAACACAATTAGTCAATAAGTCCATTACCAATTTGTTTTATTTATTATTGACTAGTATTCTGGTGACATGAAACTTGGGGAAGTGTTGTTGTCGAATTAGTTAAGGTAACATTTCTATTTTTTTTTTTTTTCAAATTTGAGAGCATTGTCGTTGATTTTTATAGGCTTGAGGGCATTTCTGCTGAGTTTTGTAAGTGTGGCGGCTTTTGGTTCCCTTTTCTCAAAATATGTGGGCATTTTTTGGAGTTCTAAAAAAAGAAGCTCACAAAGCCAAAAGGGTGCTTCCATCAAATAATATTATAGATGAAAATTTTGATTCGTTTCATTTTCTTTTTCTTAACGTTGAGGATGGAAAAGTAAGGAAAAAAGCACAAAATAGATTTTGTATTACACTAACGAGTTTGATAGACTAAAGGATTAGGGTTAATATACTACATCTTCATATGAGTGATTAAAGACTAATGGGGATAACTGTTAGGAAATAGCCTTGTATTTGAGCCCTAGAAGACATTGGAAGAGCCGGAAAAGAAGCGGGAAGCGAAGAGAGACAAAACGGCGGCGATATCAACCTATTCGACTGGGAGAATTCTCTACCAATATATCGCCCGATTAGATCGGTTCAGGCTGATGTTTTCTGAGTTGGTCTGTTTTGAAATTCTATTCAGGTTAGGACTCTTATTGGATTTTGTATCCAATTTGGGGCCTAGAAAAGGTCTCTTCCATGTCTAGGGTTTAATGAACCAAGCTAAGGAGAGTTGCATATTGTAATAGAGAAGTAGAGAGAAGTAAGGAGAGAAATCTAGGATTTTGAGAAATCTTTTAGTAAAATTGAGAGAGGGTTTATTGTAGGATCTATCGAGATCACAAGAAAGATTATATCTTTGTAATCTCTAGAATAAAAGAAGTCTCAAATCTCTTTCCATGAACGTAGGCAATTGCTGAACCACGTAAAGCCCATGTCTTTATGCTCGTAAATTATTTTCTGATGTAATTGCTTATATTTCTGGAACATCAATCCATATATGTTCCCAAACAAGCCTATTTGACTCCCTAGAGCAAGAAAAGTGTCATGTGAAGAAAAATTGCTTCAAACGACAAGAGTGGTTGAAGGGGCAAAAGGTGGAGGATAGAACGGTAGCACAAATTTTTTTTTTCCGGGTGCTGAGGAAGATCAATGAGTGGACGTGTTGATGGTTTCGGAGGATGAAAGTCAACGTGTTGTGGTGTTGACGATTTTTGAGAATAACACTTCTTGTGGTGGTTGAGTATTAGATCATAGACCATCAGTTCATATATATTCCCAAGCAAGCCTATTTGACTCCCTGGTGCAAGGAGTATAGTAGACTGTCTTCACAATGGATGACATAAAGTGAAACATCGCAAGTGTAGGAAGAGTCACAATGGCAGGGAGAAGGGGGAGCATGGTCGCTTTGGACAATGCTTGGTTAATCGCAAATGTGAGGGAGAATCTAATATCTATTAGGATGCTTGACTCTATGGATTATCAAAGATCAAGTGCATGGAAGAATCATCACAGTATACCGTGAAAGGAATCCCATCCTGATAAGAAAGAAGTATGGAGATGGCTTGTATGGGGTGTCTAGAGGAACTGGTGTTCAAGGTGGTGTTTCATCTTCAGGAAGGTGTACAACCATGAGGAAGAGAATCTAGTGCAAACTTGGGTTCCAAGAAAGAGCCAAAATGGGAGTTTGACTCTAGCTAGAGGAGTCAAGATGAAGTCCGCAACTAGTCGATAGTCAGACATAGAGCGTGTCGGAATGTAGGTTGATGTCAAGTCAACAGAAGGCTTGACATCAATGTACAAGTAGTGATTGCTTCAGTGCACTTTGGGAGAGGGGGCTTAAGGTGATTTCTCGAAGATTTCATTCTCTACAGTATTACAAGTTTGTAGCATAAGGTCAATGAAGGATTGATATTTTCGAAGGTGACTTTATACAAGCCTAAGATGAAGATTGTTAGGAAATAACCTTGTATTTCAGCCCTAGAAGACATCAGAAGGACCAAAAATAAAGTGGGAATCAAAACGACAACAATGGGCGACGGGACCAGCCGGCTGATCGGCAAAATTCTCTGCTAATATACCGACGATCATACTAGTTCGGGCTGTTGTTTCGGAATTCTATTTGGGTTAGGACTTCTATTGGGTTTTGTATCCGGTTCTGGGGCCTATAAAAGGTCTCTTCTAGGTCTACGTTTTAATGCATCAAGCCAAGGAGAGTTGCATATTATAAGAGAGAAGTAGAGAGAACTAAGGAGAGAAATATAGGGTTTTGAGAGATCTTTTGGTAAGAATCGTAAGATTGATAGGGAGTTTCTTATAGGATCTATCAAGATCACAGGAAAGATTATATCTTTTTAATCTCTAAAATAAAAGAAGATTAAAATCTCTCTTCGTGGAAATAGGCGATAGATGAACCACATAATCACGTGTCTTTGTGCTATTGGATTATTTACTGCGGTAATTGCTTATATTTCTCTTTAGTTTGAATAGGGTTCTCAAAGTTTTAGACTGCTAGGTGATTGATTAATCTACAAAATATAGTAGATCTAATTGGGGTGTTTGATAAAGCTTCCGTAGGCTATGTTTATGTATAGATTGCCAGCTTGTGTGCAACGATCGTTGTTGCGTTGCGAGTGGCGTGCGCCAACAATAACGTCTAAGGCCTAATATCTGAATCAAATTTAGGATATTATCTAAATCTGGCTAGGAAAATATATAAATTTTTTGATCGCAAAAAATATATAAATTTATATCTAGATATAGATTAGATCAAATATATAGGATACTTTGATAACAGTAATTTTTTATATGAGCAATAAGCTTTATTCATAACCAATAGTAAGAATAAGTACAGACTTAAACCTCAACATTTATTTAATATTTTGTTTAGTAAATCTCTGTCTAAACTTAAACCTCAAAGACAACTATACAGACTATCAAAAACAAAACCTGTAAAGGTTTACAGGTATGTGCAAGTAAAAAGAATAAAAATAGTGGGATCCTATACATCACCAGACTTGCAAATCAACATGTTTTTGGCCACAAAATCTGGATAGAAGCAAAAATTTCACGCCACCTTCTATTCTTTACTATGTCCACCATGGTTGTCACCCTGCTTGTTATGCCACAAAACCGACTCAAGGAAGTAACCAATAACAAGACGCCACATGTCTAACTAAGAGGTTGGCAACAGCCTGATCAACTTGGCACCACCCCGGGCAAAGGACGAGCACCCTGAGCAGCATGACTGCTCGTCCTTTGCTCGGGGTGGCCCACCACTAGCTCGTCCAGAGCCACATCAAACACTACGATTCGGGCTCTGCTCGACACCACATCCTCAGCAGCAAGACATTATCAAATATCTCTTAATGTGAGCTAGTGAATTCTAACCAACTCATGTGAGGACACAGATATTGTTGAGAGCTATTTCTTTATGTTAAATGAATAATAACTTTTCTTAAATTCCACATCTGATGTAGCAGGGAAGAACGGCATCACCTCTCAGATATATATACCCCAACGCTAGTGAATAAAATTACACCTTTCTCGATTTCCTTGTTTCTAACATGGTATCGAGTCTCTAAAACCCCAAGAAAAAAGCCGCCATCGCTCATCACGCCGAAAATACCGCTCATCACCAGCCACTTTGTCGTCTTCATCCTTTGGCGATTATTTTCTTCGTGAAATAATCCCCTCTGGACTTGACCCCTCTGGATCAAACCTTGCTTTGATCCTGAGAAGAGTGATGATTTCGCTTGGTCGATTTCACTCACTTTGGCGATTATTTCCTTCGTGAAATAATCCCATTGATCGTGTAACCCCCCTCGTGTTGAGGAGATGAGATGAACGGGGGGCAAGGTGGATGATGAGAAGAGGGTGATGTTTGGAGACGAGAAAAGTTAAAGGCCGGGTGTGGGATCTAGATTTGTGGGATCGGTGTGAGGGAATCAAACATAAATTAGATCGATGGAGACCGGCACAAACCCGATGGCGGAACTCATCAAGAAGTTGAACCCGGAGGATGTTTTAACTATGATGCGTTCATGAGGATGACAATGGAGAGGGCTCAACAAAGCCACCGCCTAAGAAGGTGGAGCTTCCACCTATCGACGAAGCTCGAACGCCACGACATATCCGAAGTTGGTCGCTACGTGAGATATACCATTGCGGGAGGAACCCGAGGGATATCCGACGGAGAGAAGATCGAACCGGCCGAGGGCTCATAGAAGAGATGAGTGGAAGTCCACTCATATGTTGGTGTATATCCGCTTCTCACTCGTAGTCCACCAATTGCAGCCACGATAGATGGCCTTGGAAAGGTGCGTGATGTCCGGGAGAAGCCGAGAAGGACCTATGATGGGGTGGAGAATAACCCGAGGGTATTCCGGATCGAAAAGAAGTTCGCCATACCCGTGGAGAGAGGATCAGACAAGAGCATGCCACGGAACCGGAGCTTGTGGTCGATCACGATCACTTCGCCCCTAGCAAGTTGCAAGGACCACGAGTGCAAGGCCGAGGCCTCTTTGCGTAAGAGGACCATGCTATTCCTCCGAGGCTTGGCTCCATCATTTGAGCAGAGGACGGCGATGCTACTAGTCCGCACGAAGATTCCATCTCGAGAAGCGCCTCGCCACGATACAGAAGAGAGCCGTGACAAAGCTGCTGCATCGATGTGGAGAGAAGTCAAGATCGGTGGTCTCAAATCCGCATAACACCGGACTCGAGAGGAGACTAGACAAGCTTTAACCGCGGAGAGGTAGGGCATCCGAGGCGATGTACTCTAAGCCATCCAAGGAGAGGAACCGGGTGGACGTGGACAGCCGGAGGTCGCGTGGTCAGAGCCGTGGAGGCCGGCGAGGTGGAAGAGAAGGCCATCGGGCGACTGTCGCGACAGAGGAGGAGGAAGAAGCCGAGATGACTTTACCGAGGAGGATCGAGCCTCTGGCGGCAGTAGAAGGAAACAGAAAGCGTGATGACGGTCCGACGGTGCGCTTCATCGCTCGAGGAGACTATGCCGCTTACGCTCTTCGCATACCCAAACAAAGGCATGAACGACACATGCCCTTGCATCCATGGTGCCACTAGATCCACGATCGATAATGGATTCGAGCATCCAGACATGTAATCGGCAATGCCGTGAGTTCTCGTCTTATACTCACCGGTAGAGCCGAGAGTATCCAGATTATGGATGGTACAAAGACAGCCGCGGGTCGGTAAGGGCACCGCTAATTGTACGCATTCTCGTAACACTATCTAATATTTTACATGCTCCTTCATTTCTGTTAGCCTCTATCCATTAGTGCCATTATCATTCAACCGAAATGTGTTGTTTCTTCGATATTCCTAAGGTGATCTTCGGGAGAAGGGGACAGGCGAAGACTTGGGATTGGCACATGGCGTAGCGGTACGTGGTACTGGACCGTGAAGGGATGGACTCACGACATCTATGGTTGAGAGGACGGAGCAGGAGGAACTGAGGTGTCTTGAGATGATGAGTTGATGCTACATCATAAACGGATGAGACATCCTTCATTTAGTATTCTGGGTAAAATGTATCCAACCTTATTTCAGAAAGTAAATCAACAGAAGCTTCAGTGTGATGCTTGTGAGTTTGAAAAACTTACTAGAAGCTCTTATGTTAGTTCGGGTAAAAGGAGTTCCTGTAGTTTTGAGGTGATACATTCTGACGTATGGGGACCTTGTCCAATAAATTCTAAAAGTGGATACAAGTATTTTGTTACATTTGTTGATTATTTTTCTAGAGTAACTTGGGTGTACCTGATAAAAAATAAGAATGATGTAGTTGGTTATTTCAAAGACTTTCATAGGCACATCCAGACTCAGTATGGTGCAGTGGTAAAGGTGTTGAGGTCAAATAATGGGACAGAGTACACCAACAGAATATTTGGGGAGTATCTGTCAGCTCAAGGGATACAACACCAGACTACATGTACATACACCCCAACTCAGAATGGGGTAGCAGAGAGGAAGAATAGACATCTCCTAGAAGTTGCTAGGAGTATGATGATGGCAATAAATGTCCCAAAAATATTGTGGGGACAAGCAGTTTTGACGGCTGCTCACTTAATCAATAGGATGCCTTCGAGTGTATTGAAATGAAAATCTCCGCGTGAGACACTGAAGGGAGACAATGAGGGAACCCTACCATTGAAGGTGTTTGGCTGTGTGTATTTTGGGAAGGACAACAGACTATCTTTTGGGAAACTGGACCCCAGGGTTGTGAAGTGTATGTTCGTGGATACCGCACACGTAAAGGGTATGTCCGTTGGAGCCCGCTGAAAAAGGTCGCTTGTCGATGTATGTGCGGTTTCGAGAGCTCGAGCCATACTACACATTGAGGGTAACTTCACCCTTTAGAGACTCGCCCGATACTGGAGGTATGAGGCGAGAGGGGGAGAATGGTGAGAGCTCAAGGGGGTCAATCCCAATTTCGGTCCCTTACTCAGAGGAGCAAGAGGATGAAGACGAAAGGGAGGAGGAGGAGACAAGGGGTGCTAGGCCTACAGCTCGGGGGAGTTGCCTACCGCTTAGGGGAGTTACGCATACGAAAGAGGGGAAGCAAGTGGCGCCTACAAAGGTCGTGAAATGCTTACAAAGGTCGAGGTGCCTACAAGCGCTGTCCGGGCCCCTCGTCTCCGCCTCTGCCCAATTCTTGAGAAACATACACCATCCTCCACTTCAGGTGATATCATTCCTTCTACTGCTACCCTTCTGTCCACACCAGTGTCTGTAAGGAGGACTACTCGTAGTAATGGGGGTAATCCTCCTGACAGATATGGTTGGGATCTTGCTCAATTTATTTTCTATTCTAACATATCCCCTTCACATGGAGCATTCATTGCATCATTAGATTCTGTTACTATACCTAACAACTGGCAGGCTGTTAAGAAGGATCCAAAATGGAAGGCAGCCATGCACGAGGAGCTGGGGGCTCTCGAAAAGAACCACACATGGGAGTTGGTGACACTGCCAGCAGGAAAAAGAACAGTGGGATGTAAATGGATGTTTACTGTGAAGCAGAATCTAGAAGGGCAGGTTGAATGCTACAAGGCACGACTGGTGGCAAAAGGGTACAGCCAGACATACGGCATTGACTACGATGAGACTTTTGCACCAGTGGCAAAGATGAGCACTGCTCGGACACTGATCTCTCTCACAGTAAATAGTAGATGGAAACTACACCAACTAGACGTGAAGAATGCGTTTCTTCATGGGAATCTAGTGGAGGAGGTGTATATGAAGATACCACCAGGATTTGGCACAGGACAGACAGTGGGTAAAGTCTGCAGGCTGAAGAAGTCTCTGTATGGGCTAAAGCAGTCTCCCCAAGCATGGTTCGACAGGTTCAGGAGGGCTATGGTTGGTATGGGATACAAGCAGATCAATGCCGACCATACTGTGTTCTTTCGAAGAAGTGGGGACCACATCACTATACTTGTAGTGTATGTAGATGACATGATCATCACAGGGGATGATGAGAAAGAGATTGCCCAGCTCAATGTGAAATTGAGCAAAGAATTTGAAGTGAAGGATCTGGGTCAGCTTCGATACTTTTTTGGAATAGAGATAGCTCATGGAGCGGAGGGGATTGTTCTCTCCCAGAGGAAGTATGCACTGGATCTTCTTGCAGAGACAGGAATGTTGGGGTACAAACCTGCTACTACACCGATCGATCAGAGGTTCAAGCTGATTGCTGAGGCAGGAGAACTAGTTGATCGTGAGAGATATCAGAGGCTGGTTGGTAGGTTGATCTATCTAAATCACACACGTCCAGACATTTTATTTGCGGTGAGCGTGGTGAGCCGCTACATGCATGACCCGAGGAAGGGTCATATGGATGCAGATATCGATCCCCGGCATCGAAGGGTGCCCCTAGCAAAGGGCTGATATTCAGGAGGAGTGACTATGTGAACATTGAGAGCTACTGTGACTCAGATTGGGCTAGCTGCGAAGATGAAAGGAGGTCTACCTCAGGGTACTGCATATTTGTAGGAGGCAACTTAGTCTCTTGGAAAAACAAGAAGTAATCTGTGGTGGTAAGATCAAGAGCTGAAGCAGAGTACAGAGCAATGGTCGTGGGGGTTGCGGAGTTGATGTGGCTAAAAAGCATGCTGGTGGAGCTAAAGCTAGATCAATGGGCCAAAATTAGGTTATGGTGCGACAACAAGTCAGCTATCAGTATTGCCAACAACCCAGTGCAATATGACAGAACCAAGCACATCGAGATTGACAGGTTCTTCATCAAAGAGAAGCTGAACAGTGGGCTACTGGAGTTAGGCCATGTTCCAACTAAAAATCAGGCTGCAGACTGTTTGACTAAAGGACTTAGCTCAGTAGACCTAGCTAGAGGATGTGACAAGATGGGCTTAATAGATATCTTTCACCCATCTTGAGGATGAGTGTTGAGAGTTATTTCTTTATGTTAGATAGGAATAGACCCTTTTGTTTAGTCCCACATCGGATAGAGTAGAAGAATGAGACCACTCCTCTTGTATATATAGACCCCAATGCTAATGAATAAAATTGCACATTTATCTTGATTTGCCCTGTTTCTAACAGATATAATCATCAAGATTATTCTCTCCATACCCTTCTGCCATCCTAATTACCTCGGTCAATACGAGAGGGACATGTGGGCAATTCGGTTATAGAGGAAGCTTCCTTACGGCTCTCCTGGGCCGACTTGATGACGCCACATGGATTTCCCTCTCTCCTCGATTTACCCTTCAGAGTTATCATATAAGAGGTTACAATGGTAAGGAAAACCCCAAGTCTAATTTCAATTCATATTTTGATTAGATTTCCATCTTCTTCTTCAAGTCACTAACTTAAGCATCGGAGGGTCATCGGGGTACCAATTCTCAATGCCTTCTAACTACTTGCGATTTCAGGAGGGACTCCACCAATAATTATGTCTACCAGAACAATCAAAGGAACTCCTCCAACAACCCAGCTTCGGCAACTTCTCAACAATTGTATTCTCACCCAAAACACTACTCATATGAATCTTCAAATAAAGTCAATTTGCTTCAAGTTAACATCCAAGTGAGGCTTTTTTACTGCAAAACAATGCCATTTCGAGCTTGCCACACAAAATAAATACTTGCAGCATCTATTTAGTCTAGCAATAATACCTCTCCTTCCCAATCTCTTGATTGCCCAAGGAATGAGGGAATTCCAATTAAGAGGGCTATGTTCCAATAAAATCTGCAACTCTCCTCCACAATTGATTGCTAAACTCACATTCAAAAAGAGGTGATCTCTTGTCTCCTCAAATTTAGTACATATAGTTCATATAGTATCTATAAGCATCCCTCTTCTCTTAAGAAGATATTATATGATTCATTAACTTTTAATAAAAGAATCTAGATTTGATGTATTAGTTAATTATAGTATCTCTATGTTTAGGAGATTCCTCTATCATAGGTTTCATTTTCTTATTAGAGTTTTCATTTATAGGTGTAGTGCTACAAAGAGTAAAAATATCACGTATTACCCTCTTCTTTATAATCAATGAGAATATAATATTTTCTTCTCTCTTTCTTTTATTTTCAATAGTTACAAGCATACAAAATACTAGGATGAGCAACTTAAGAAGAATCTTCAAATCCATTTGACAACCAAGGATCTTGTTTATTTATTATTATTATTTCGGGATGTGGATGGTGGACTTTTAATTGATTTAGGTGATATTTTCTATATATGAAATATAATTTCCTGGGACATATCTGGAAAGAACCTACTAAAAACTGGGAATTATCAATATGAAAATGGTTTATTATATCATTTCCAAATCTCAAATTATATATGATTTCCAGAAGTTGAATATCTGCATGCTGCTCAAATGTACTATTATTTATTGAGGTGAGAATTTAGCCTTCTCTACCACCAGGTTGAACACTAGACCATGAGAATGTAAAAAATTGTCGTTTATTAATTTGGTATGTGGAGAGCATTTTTATGTGGCCCATGTGGGCATGCACTCACTATAGGTACCGCATGGATACAATCCTGATGATGTTCGTTCCATGACTAGATCGTTTTGCCTTGGATCCTGATATGTTCCATGTGCAGCCACATTTAAGAAGAATTAGCTGATGTTTTGTTCATTAATTACTTGATTTCAATGTTAATGTGATAAGAGTAAGATTATTGAGGTGTTAGTGCTAATTATGGAGGATTTTTTTTGAATGGTGGTACGCCCCTCCTTCTTTCCATCCTTGTATTTCTTGATGATTATTTTGCTTCATTTCCTGTGTTTTTCAGTTTAGTTTGTTGGTGGAGATATTCTTGACATTATTCACAGCAGGGGATCGATGTACAACCACATTTAACTAAATCAAGGATTATTTTAATATATATATGAAGTTTAAGTTTCAAGGAGAAATATATATTAGTATCTGCTGTAGGAATGCTTCAAGGATGTGCCCAGGTTCAATCTATGTATCTTTTGTTATTCTCCTGAACCATGTATGGATATTTCATCTTTTATATGGTTTCTCTAGTTACTATTAGTTCATTGTGATAATGAAATTAAGTTCTATTTGTCGATAAAGCTATTCTACGGGCTGAACTTTTCTGTCTCTTCAAATTAAAGTTTGTCTGATTCTGGACCAAAGACCGGCGTTCAAACTCATAACAGATTTTTTTTTTTTGGTTTGTTTGTCAATGTTATGTTAAGAAAATTTAATAACTTTCGTTGTTATGTTATTCAAATGTTTGATTGATATATATCCAATGGCGTAGCTAGGAACTAGGGTTTGGGGGGGCACTTTGTATCTTATCTTGCAAAAATAAATATATTTGTAATCACATTCAATAATATAAATACATTTTTAAAAGAAAGGATAGGGTTTCAAGCTCGAAATCTCAACCAAATATTATATATTAAATGATTGTTTACAAGAAACTAAATAGTACTCCCAACTAAAAAGATATAATCAAAATAAATCAACCCTTGAACAAAAAATGACTTTGATCTTTAAAATGACATTTACAAACTACCCCAACGATTTGCCATTCCTTGAAATTGTTGAATGATTGTCTCACTACTAATAGTATCAAAACATCGATTCAATATATGTTACTACATAATCATTCATCCATCCTATAACAAAGTATAAATGTAAATCACTACAAAATTTTCTCACAATAATCTAGATTAAATTTGAAGATATTGACGAAATTATGAACAAGAATTAAATAAACTATAATTTCAAGAATAAATATAATTTTCCTATTCTAAAATCTAAAAGTAAATACAAATTGAACTTGGAAATAAAGCTTACCGCGATCACAAATCGTATAAATGTAAAACCCTAATATTTATTAGGTGCTTCCTCTATCTTTGGCGGTTCGCAGGTTCTTCACAGGGATTTGAGATTCACCCACAAACCTTTATTCTATTAAAATAAAGAAAATCTAATCCTGATTGGAAACATATTTTTAAGTGGACCCCACATTATAGTTATCTATGTGTTATGGTAATTCAATCACTGGAACGCAAAAGCCCCCAATTAGTAGCAAACAAGTATCCCACATTAAAATTCAAGACCAAGCACATAACCATCTCAAAACGGCCGACCCCGAAGTTCGTCTAGCAGCAGCGGGTCGACTCGAAAGGCGGGATTAGTCGACACCGATCCATGTCGACTCGAGGAGCGGTTCCACTCGTCCTCACTACTCGATCAACTCGGCAGACGATTCGACCACGAGCACCCCTCTCATCTCGTGTCGACCCCTCTCGGAGTCGTCTCGAACGGCGGCACTCGCCGACGCCCTATCTGGCGACTCACTGGGCTTTTCACCTCGATTTCCCCGCGAACAGTGCACCACCTTCGCATTAAATGCATGATCAGTATCATCATGGCTCCACCCTCGAAAGTCTTTAAGACACATCGGACCACGCCGACACCGCACGCCCAACATCAAATCCCATTTAATGCCGACTTGACCCCATCCATTCAGTGGGCGACACTTGTAAAGGAGAATCTGACTCAGCCGTCGACCCATGCCTAGTCGAAGTGACCACCCATCCATTCAGCGGGCGACACTTGTAAAGGAGAATCTGACTCAGCTGCCAGCTCAGCCCTAGCCCAAGTGACCAGATTACCCCCATATCCATGCTATAAAAGGCAATACTATTCTATGAACAAGGGTAAGCTAATTTCGAACACAAGATCTAAACTCCCAAGAACTCTAGCAGTTCGTCCTTTATTCCTCCATTAAAACATCAACTGACTTGATCGTCGGAGGAATCACCGGGGAACAAGGCCCCGCCCTCTTACGAGTTGTTCATCTATGCAGGACTGAATTAACCGCCCTAGCAAGCCAAATATTCGGAGAAAGTAAGCGGATCCCCTCCTTCAAAGTCTGATTATTTGACTGTGTGATTTAGAACATCAACACTATGCTATAAAGAAACATACCTAAATAAAGAAACATACCTAAACAAAGAGCAGCTGAATCATCATATTATAAAAAGTAAGAAAGTTATGTGGCCCCCACATAATTTGTTATCATATAGGTCTCTGGCTTTGAGACTAAGGTACAATACTGTATCATTACAGCCACCTATTATCGCTTCTGTAACTGGATAACCAGCACCGAAAACCGTCTTTACATTGGATGGTTCGGTGTTTTGATGATCCCTACCTTATTGACCGCAACTTCTGTATTTATTATCGCCTTCATTGCTGCTCCTCCAGTAGATATTGATGGTATTCGTGAACCTGTTTCTGGGTCTTTACTTTATGGAAACAATATTATTTCTGGTGCCATTATTCCTACTTCTGCAGCTATAGGTTTGCATTTTTACCCAATATGGAAAGCAGCATCCGTTGATGAATGGTTATACAATGGTGGTCATGGGGCCGGGATTCATGCACTTCTTTGATAGGTAATCAACTCATAGGAAAATAACTAGCTGCTATCAATTTGAAACACCTTCAGAAATATTCTTCGCCTTGTGTAACCTTTACGAGATTTCGGTATGTGAGAGTAATAAACAGATTTCTTTTCCCATTTATTTTTAGTTCTTTTTCCAATTTTTGTACCGAGTGGAGACAAAAGGGCACAATGTTTTGAAAATCATAAACAAAAGTAGAAAACTATTGAATTCAATTATGGCCTTTACCTCAACATGCTTATTCAAGTTAATAATCTGTATTATATCATAGTTAGTATAACACCAGTTATAGAAAATGACACCTCAGGAAAACCTAATACCTAACAGTCAACAGTCTCTCTTCTCTTCAAGTCCCCAACTCCCAGCTTTTCCCTAAAACTGACAGTAGCCACTAGTCATACTACTACGCCACGGAGGAAGACTATCAGTTAAAGTTAACTAACTCATCCAAGACTTATGTGGACAGTTTGTAGTCTGTCTCTCTATCCCACATTTCTTAAATCCTCTCCAAGTTTCTCCTTCACTCCTTCCTCAGCTCACTTCACCAAAGTGCCTTGTCGCGAGCCGCAGCAGAATTGTACTCGAGAACTAGTCCCTCTTCTTGCATGGATATGTGGCATGTAATTCTATGCTCTCTTTCTTCATTCACCATAATGTACTCAAGTTGTCCTTAGTTTCTAACACTTCACTCTTGTTTTCTAATGTTAAGAGCAGTTGCCTTGGCCCTTCGTTACGGATGCTATGGAGACGAACAAATGGCACTAGGTCCAAATTCATCAAGAATGGTCAAGGCCAGCTCCGTTTTTGTGGAAGAAGTTTGAGGGAGGATGAGAAACAAAAGGGAATGTTGCTTTATGGGTTTGTTAAACCACCAGAGCTAAGTGTGGACAGAAACTGGACTATACTGAAACATCTCTTTGTAGACTCTTATAGTCATGAGGTGTGATTCCTATCCATTTTCTTCTCAGTATCACTTAAACGAAAAAGGTCAGTTGCCGATACCGTTTAAAGAAGCTATCTCTCCTGCACATGTCACATGGATGTCACATGATGTTAATGTGTCACAGAGTGAACCCCCGATATTTTAATGTGTTGTAGAGAGACCTCATATTCCTTCGTAGGTGTTGGATATACACCCTGTAAAATATTACAGGTACAAATATGAAGAGATAACTTCATTTAGGTATGAAGAGGGTCTAAAATTCTAGTAATAGGTTTAGAGATAAGTGGTTAACCCCCATTTAACCTAATGATACAAGGTTCCTGGTGTTGACTATATTTGAGATTCTGTTATTGTTTTTCTAGGAGTTTCTTTATGGTTGAATGAAGGTTCTGTGATTTGGATGGAATGGGAAATAGTGTCTCGTGATAGGGGGAACTACAAAGACATGCTCATGGTTGTACTGAAGGGTAAGTAATTGGATAGGGGAACCTATTTGCTATTTATATGATTCAGTTTGTTATGTTTCGATGCACTTTACTTTGTTTGTGTTGCTCGTTGCAGGAGAGCAGAATGTGAAGGAGTTGCAAAGGTTTCACAGGATGTTCAGTTATAGTATGAGCGACCTCGCAGATGGTATGTAACTATGTTTGCTATCTAATCTGGAGAGATATGACTTGTATTTTGTTCATTATAATACACCGAGCACTTAACTTCTGTTTGTTAAGATTGGCATCTTAATATATTAGCCTAAGGTTTCAAGTAGCCTAAGGTACAATATTTTAATTCAACTTAACTTCCTTTTGAAAACATATATATAATACTGATTATTAAGTTGTTGAGGTAGGGTGAATTACAGAAAATTCCTTATGTAAAAAGAACAGTAAGTGATGAAGATGACTCTTGGTTTCTAATTTTCAGGAACTTGGAAAGCGGAGTATAGAGTCATTGAAGATAATAGCTACTATATGGGCATTTTAAACTTGAGTCCATGGCACATGGTAACCAAATTAAAGATTGATGTGTCATCCAAAATGTATGATACAAGTGAAGCGGCAAGCATTTGTTCAACAGACAACGGCATCTGCAGGTTCAAGCTCTCCTTTCCAGTTACTCAACACATTGTGTTAACAACACCGAACGGTGATGTATGAACTATTTTTGACATTTTCATATTGCTTATAATTTATCTACAAGTACCAATTATTTCTAAATTTGTGGTATCATACAGGTACCTACAACGGGATGGAAAATGCAATTTTCTTTTGTTGCACGACTTGTCTCATATTTCGTCATTGTAGGTAATTTGCAGACAAATATTTGGTGCTCTTTTACTTCAATGATGACAACAATGTTATCCTTTATCACTGGATACATACAACCTGAACTTATGACCTCCAAGTTACAACATAATTTTAGCTTCGTTCGTTATTTTCTGTTTCTAGGATGTTTAGTGGTGGGCATATTTTTGGTCCTGTACTGTCTTGGAGCTTGCGGAAGCTATCGAGAAGTAGAAGAACTGGGAAGTCAAGCAGAAATCGAGCCAATTATACCACAAAAAGAGACATCATGTGCACACAGAACAAATGAAGAGGATCCATCCTCTAGTTTGAGTTGCTCCTCTGAAGATTTGCCTGACAACAAAATTTGTGCAATATGCTACGAAGATATACGAGATTGCTTCTTCACTCCTTGTGGGCATAATATCAGTTGTTACACTTGTGCACAGAGGTAATTGTCAAGGATGCCAAAGATATTGGTTTTTTTATCTTATAGGCTTTATCGTTTAGGGTATTTTTTGGGGGACATTTCATAAAAAGCCTTGAACTTTGGGCGTTTTGCATTAAACCCAAATAAATTTGGGAATTTTCATTAATGGGGTTAAGGGTAAATGAAATGTCTACGCACCTTTTTTTTTAAAGATGTGGAGATGAAAAATAAGTGTATTGATGAAATTTAATTTGATGATTAGGGGTGGAAGTGTTCATTTTGGTCAGCTGAGGATTGGGCTCAAAATTCAGGAGGTTTTGTGAAATTTACCCGTTCTAGTTCTTGGTTATGCAGGATTGTCAAAAGGAGAACAAAGTCTGTCCAATTTGTCCAATTTGTAGAAGGATCATTCACAAAGTAAGAAGATTGAGCATTTATTCAAGGTAAATTGGTGGACTCAAATGGGAAGATTATCTTAGGATGTGTAAGAAATGTATTTAAGCCGAGCGGCATACTTTGGATCCTTAAATTGAAAGAAATTTGATATCTTAAGGGAGAAATTAATTCTACACTATGTTCATATATTATTATGTAAGGAAGAACTAGGGGTAGAATGACTTTTGAAGGAAGTAAAATAATTTCATTGAAATTTTATTATAACTCCTGCTACTGGACAATGTGAATTGGCCATTTGAATTTTATAAAATCGCTCTTCGACACTATTTCTCAATCTCATCGGGCCTGCACTTGGGGTATAGTTTCCAATAATGGTCTGGTGATATTTTCCAGATTTTAACCTTTGATTTCGGACATCTTTGAAGTTATTTGTTGTTTGCTCATTCTACCACTTATTTTCATTGGTTACTTCATTATTTTAAGATAAAGGCAAAAGTAGAATACACGTATTGCATTCACCATAGATTTTAGAGTAAACTTGAATTAGGCACATCTATGATGTATTATTGTATTAGTTAATTTTTACCAATCAAATTCTTCCAATACCATATTTTATTGGGAAAATTGCTTGGAGATGGATGGCTTTAGAAAGTTGTTCGAACCACCCCCCAAAAAAAAAAACACCCCAACCCCTACAAAACAAAACAAAACAAAAATCAAAAGCACAATAACCCTTGGACCCGCATTCATATGCAAAAAAAAAAACCCTGATTTCATATTTGGGTGGACGTTGGGTATTTTAATTCCTAAATACCCATTTTACCCCTCCGAAATCTTATTAATTCAGGGTTAGAAACGATAAAGCACTCTTTCTTCCTCGTCGTTAGCACACTCCATTGGTCCAAAATGAGCTTCACATGATCCGATTTCTTCCAAAAGGCATTAGCAATGCCCTCCGCATCACTCCCATACCCACAAGTTATCGCACACTATAGCTTTAACCAATTGCCTTTTACAAACAGCTCACACCACTTCTCTCTCGTCACCAAAGCCCTCTCTTCCCTTATTTAAATGTCCATAATAACATTCATAAACTATAGTCAAGTTTGTTCAAATTGGCTTGGAATTTGTGGTGCTATTGTCAAGCATCAGAAATAGTCAAGTAATTAGTGCTTCTATAACCCACATTTAGTCTATCAATATCAAAACAATACAATCATTCTATCAATATTAGGGATCAAACCCGTTATTCATGTCCGACTTAGGGAGTTCTGGGATCATTCAAGCATGAAGTGTGTTTGTTTACTTGAGTAATATTTACACGTAGAACTGTTGCAATATCTTCATAAAGTACATAACCATTGCTTTGTTGCTTGTTTCTCGTCAGTTCTCCATGGATGAGAGACCAATGACAGTGATAAATTATTCTTGGGTTCTAAAAGATGATGCCCTCTAACCGTAAGATAAACACTTTAATGCTTGAATGATCAAGGAACAAACGAGCAAATGCTACCCTGTAAAACTTGTGTTTAATTTCAAGCAATATAATAATTAAAGACAAATGCACATTAAAACGAATAGCATGTATAAGAAAATTTAATTTAATAATCCAACTAATATTTACATTTTTACTATTAAATTGAGGATACAAAATTAATCTATTATCAAAATTTTCATAAATCAGTGACATACGTCCTGCCTTTTTAGCATAGTCTAGTTTTAAAACAGGCTTACTTAGATAAAGAGAAATTTTCATTAGTGTAATATAAGCACGCAATGCAAAGTATGCGCCTTATCGAATACATGAAAAACTGTAAAATAAGTACAGATATCTTAGCAAGAGGAACCTTAAACCTAATCCTCATATATATCTTCACGTCAACATAATAAAACCCTTTCCCCTTCTCTCTACCGTAAATACTTCTCACTGAATCCCCAGAAATAGAACCTTGCCCTTGAAATCCTATGAACACATCGGTGGTGTTTTGGGTTCCCTAGTAGAAGATAGGCAACTTACTATATGCAAAACTCGAACTGTTGTACACAGCCCAAGCTTCCATACACGTCTATTTGGGTTTCTAAACTGGACGTTCATTGACATTGTGCTGATGTTTTTATTTTTATTTTTATTTTCTTTTTTGTGATGCTTTTGTGTTGGGGGTATGAGGGTTTTTATAAACCAATTTATATTGAATTTGTGTTGTCCGTGTAAAGAGGGAGTTTGTCACAATTTTCCTCTCTCCAACAAATATTTTGTTCTTTTATAGGTTGTCACACATTTTTTCTCTATAATAAATTTAGTTTTGTATGCATAAACAAATATATATTGTCCCACTCTTTTGTTTCCACAATACTTGGTTACCAAGACACCCAATATCATTCAAATTGGTGAAGTAAAAAGCCCCCTGATATAGATAGAAATTTTTTTTTTGGAAATACTCACTCTGGTGTGCCCGTAACATGTTAAACTCAATCATGACGACGCAATGTTGCACAATGCGAACTTCAAATTTTGTTTAATTTGCTTCTAAAAACATAACTTGATTTAGCCAAGTTGGGAATTGATATTAATAAATACCATGAAATAGTATCATTTCTACACATCTCAAAAGCCATTTTGATGGGCAAATGGATGAAGCCTGCATTGCTGGAGATGGTGTGCCTGGGACAGCTGAGAATCTAGAACAGTTCCAATGGTTCCAAGGTGAAGTATATAAACATTTGTGTTAGCTGCTTAGTGTCCAGTGTAACAACAATATTAAAGAGCTCAAATAATGTTTTTTTTTTTTTTCCTTCTTCTCCTCTCTCTCTCTCTCTCTCTCTCTCTCTCTCTCTCTCTCTGTGTGTGTGTGTTTGAATAAGGGCTCAAACAGTGATATGTTTATGTAATAAATGTTGTCTTACCGCGATGTCCAATCATGATAACGATGAAATAAAAATAGCGTCACCGACTGCTTCACACTTGTTTGTCACCTCTTCTTGTATGTGCTTTTCACGGTGTGCTTAACACACAGTAATAATCATAATGGTAAATGGTTAGTGTGAAAAAGCCCTTGAAAAAGCACACGTGTACTCATTTTCATGATTATATGTAGGTTGTAAATGAATGTTGTAGTGACACTGTATTTTTAGACATTCGGTTGTTTGTATAAGACGTTGACATTAAAAAAAATAAAAAATGTATTTAAGAATGAATTTGTTGGCACAAAATTATCAATATATAGTTATGAACATAACAAGAATAATAGAGATACCATTTAAGTGATCAATCACATTTCTTACGTGTGTTAATTAATTCAGTTTGTCTTTTTGTCTTAAAAACAAAAAGAAAAGAAAAAATAATCAAGGGGGTAGGGTATCTGTCCAAACTGAGTTTAGAGAAAATTAAGAGCCTTCTGCTCTCAAGTTACTAATGGCACCCCAAGGTCAATGTTTTGCGCACTCTACACTCTTCAATATCATTCAAACTTTGAAAAAGGTGACTAGTAAACAATCGACCGAGTTGATAGACTTGCCACCATTTAAACTCTCATAATCACTCATTAGTCCAATTTGGACAAAGAGAAATGCTAAATATGTGTACAATCTTGATACTATTTTTATATTATAATTAGAAGAAATGAGATACTTCTCTCTTTCATCTTTCAGGAGCACCGTCTTCTTATGAACCCTTAGCTTACTACAAATTTGTTTCCCAAAGAGTTACCAACTGGAATTTTGTGTTAACACAAACTCCAAATTTATTTCCAAGAACAAAGAATAAAAAACCCAAAAGAAATATAAAGTTCTACATAGAATGACCCATCACGTTATCACCCAAGGTTGGCAAACGACGGAGACAGAGGCGTAAGTGATTTTCTGGCTGCTTGGAGGTGCCGATTTCATCATCGGAGAGAATATATTGGGGAAAAATAAAAGTAAAAATACTGCCAGGTGGCAGATTTTAATAGGTTTGTGGTACCACATAACGATGCTGAGTTGGTACATTCAATATACAGGATACTTCCACCACAAAACCAGACATCAAATAAGCTTGTATTTCAGTGTGTGAGATATTGGAAGAGTCAGAAAACCAAGCAGTAAAAGAAACTGTGAAGGAGCGGGTCACTGACCGATTCGACTGGTTGGGGGCTCTGGACCAATTGGATCGGTCGGTCGGACCACACCTCGAACCACTTTCGGTTCGTTTTGTGTTTTTTGGAATCCTGTTCGGGTTAGGAGTTCTGACTTGTGTTGTATTTAGGCTTCAAATTGTATTTAGATTTGATCCTATAAATACAGTTGTTATGGTCATAACCACTAACCAGTGATTTAAGAAGAAAAAACGAGGCACTGACACGGATAAACGCTTGTCCGCCAAACGGATGCACTCGAGCCTCCGCATCGCCCGCAGGCGGCTACGACCTACCGACCCCACCATGGTCCATCAAACGACTATCACCATAGCCGACGCGAAAGGCGGTGCAAGCCGGTCCGACAACAACTCTTCAGCCGACGACGCTGAAGCATGATAATAGCGTCCGCCCGGCCGACGCCTCAAAGCTATTTCCGCCGCCGTCTCCACCGACCGACGCGGGGACGACTCAGCCGCCGTCTTCCAACCGCTGATCCGCCGGACGACGCGAAGGCGGTGTTCGCTGCCCTCCCAACCCGTCACCTATTATAGCCCCATCCAACCAATCGCGGCTTTCCCGACAATACGAGGCGAAGCTCGCCCCTTCACCGCCAACTGACGACGCTGAAGGCGGCACTGGTCGTCCTTTCGCTTGATTGCCCCAAAGGGCGTCAGAGGCGGTCGCGAGCTGACCGCCCGGCCTCGGCTCCCCATCTCGTCCGCGTGATTCCCTCCACTCTAACGACGGTTATACGGTATTTCGAGCCCATCAAGATCGATTAAATGCGCCGACAGCTCTTTAACTCCCCATCTCTCACGCAGATTAAGGCACCTCGGACCCATGCACAAGGCTACAATCCCATCCCATTAATGGCGAATAGACCACACTAACCCTCAAATTACCCAAGTTGACACTCAGAAGCCCAAACCACGTGAAGCAGCAGAGATGCTCACCAATCATTGGCTCACACGTGGAAGAGAGGGTCGACTCAAGAAGGGTTCCTTAGCCAACGGAAGACGAAAATACCCAAGAACCCTAGGTATAAGTAGCGGCGTGAACAACGAACCAAGTAAGTACTCTTTTCGAGTGAATTCTCGCTCCATTACATTATCTCCCACTCTACTAACTTGACCGCGGAGGAACCACGGAGATCCCAACTCCGCCTCTTCCAGTGTCCCTCTCTCACCAGAGGGCGAGTCCCTTGATCGGAGTCGGCCGGGCTTTAGGAGAGAAGGCGGACTCGCTCTCTTAAAACTAAGCTCACGAGGTTAGTGGTGTGATTATATACATCAGCAGTTTGGCCCACCGTGGGGCCTCCTTTCTTCTTCTTGCGGTTATGTTCAGCGATGATCTTTCCGGTCGAGGAACCTACAGGCGGGCTATGTCACTCAAGCCCAACCTGTGAATCCACCGAAGATCACCCAAGCCATGCAGCCACCATGCAAACCCGGCTCGAGCTTTGCGGATGACCTCTTCACTCGCCTCGCTCTCACAAAGACGTTAGCCATCAAGAATGGCGGCGGATCGACCTTCCGCCGGCCGCCATTCCACCACTGAGGCGATCGCCACTTCGTCATGAGGCAAATTCCATTCCGGAACTCCTCACATCGACAAGTCGCGAAGAGACCGCCAAGAGCATGCCGCTCACCTCAGCAGAGACAATGACCTGATGCCCAATGCTAGGCGCCCCTTCCCGACCTCACCGATGAAAGCCCTTCTCCCAGCCTAAGGCCTGCTCAACGGCCCCAAGACCTCATGCAGCTACCAACACCATTCCCAACCACCAACGACAGCGACTACAATCAAGTGTACCGGCCGGCCGACGCCATCGGGAACACCCCTTCACGACTCCATCATGAGAGCACCGGTAGAAGTTCAAGATGCCGACGATGGATAAGTAATGGGCGATAGAGACCGGCCGAACATGTGCGGGACTACCACAACACCATGATCATGATGCAAGCACCGCTTACCATCCGTCAGCCGCTTCCCCTCACACCTGACGGGAGCGCCAAGCTTTGTGGAATTCATTGGAGAAGAAATCCATTGGTAGCTTCGAAGAGCTAAGCCGGCAGTTCATCCACCATTTCTTGGCCAACGCCAAGCCCAAACTACCCCCCAGTGTGCTCATCCAGACCAAGCAAGAGCCGGGCCAAAGCCTCAGAGCCTACATCAAAAGATTCCAAGCGAAGAGACTAGAGGTCGAAGACCAAGGAAGCAAAGTCGCCATGGCGGCTCGGGTGGCGGGGCTGCAACCGGAGACCTGTCCAAAGCCCTCAACAAGAAGCCCATCAGGAGTTACGAGCACCTGATGTCCAAAGCCCACGCTTACATGAACATGGAAGAAGCGGAAGCATACAAGATCGCCACAGCGGCCGAGTCCAGCAAGGCGGCCACAACTATTTTGGCACCGCCCACCAGCATAGGCGACTACAATCAAGTGTACCGGCCGGTCGCCCGGCGCCATCGGGAACACCCCTTCACGACTCCATCATGAGAGCACCGGTAGAAGTTCAAGATGCCGACGATGGATAAGTCACGAGGCGATAGAGACCGGCCGAACATGTGCGGGACTACCACAACACCATGATCATGATGCAAGCACGAAGCGACCATCATGGCCTTCCACTATCCCTGTGGCGAGGCGCCAAGCTTTGGTGGAATTCATTGGAGAAGAAATCCATTGGTAGCTTCGAAGAGCTAAGCCGGCAGTTCATCCACCATTTCTTGGCCAACGCCAAGCCCAAACTACCCCAGTGTGCTCATCCAGACCAAGCAAGAGCCGCAAAGCCTCGAGCCTACATCAAAAGATTCCCAGCGAAGAGACTAGAGGTCGAAGACCAAGGAAGCAAAGTCGCCATGGCGGCTCGGGTGGCGGGGCTGCAACCGGAGACCTGTCCAAAGCCCTCAACAAGAAGCCCATCAGGAGTTACGAGCACCTGATGTCCAAAGCCCACGCTTACATGAACATGGAAGAAGCGGAAGCATACAAGATCGCCACAGCGGCCGAGTCCAGCAAGGCGGCCACAACTATTTTGGCACCGCCCACCAGCATAGGCGACTACAATCAAGTGTACCGGCCGGTCGCCCGGCGCCATCGGGAACACCCCTTCACGACTCCATCATGAGAGCACCGGTAGAAGTTCAAGATGCCGACGATGGATAAGTCACGAGGCGATAGAGACCGGCCGAACATGTGCGGGACTACCACAACACCATGATCATGATGCAAGCACGAAGCGACCATCATGGCCTTCCACTATCCCTGTGGCGAGGCGCCAAGCTTTGGTGGAATTCATTGGAGAAGAAATCCATTGGTAGCTTCGAAGAACTGAGCCGGCAGTTCATCCACCATTTCTTGGCCAACGCCAAGCCCAAACTACCGGTGTGCTCATCGGACCAAGCAAGAGGGCAAAAGCCTCGAGCCTACATCAAAAGATTCCCAGCGAAGAGACTAGAGGTCGAAGACCAAGGAAGCAAAGTCGCCATGGCGACTCGGTGGCGGTACAGCACGGAGACCTGTCCAAAGCCCTCAACAAGAAGCCCATCGGGAGTTCACGAGCACGATGTCCAAAGCCCACGCTTACATGAACATGGAAGAAGCGGAAGCATACAAGATCGCCATGACCCAAGTCGACAAAGGCGGCCACAACTATTTTGGCACCGCCCGCGGCAGCGGCCGGTTACCCCATCATCCTCCTCACCGACCACTTATGCGCTCGGCAGCCCCTCCCGTCAGTCGGCCCCTGCACTCGGAAGAAGAGCCCGGACACATCCCAAGGAATCCTCCTCCTAAGAACAACCGCAACGGTCGATTCGATAGGAGGGAGGACAGAAGAGAAGATGCTCCCCTCCGGTGTTCCACGGTCCTCAATACCTCCCTTTGGGGCCTGGACAAGGCCCGGAGGGAGGGCTCCTCCACAAGCCCCCAGATGAGGACAGACCCAAGCAAGAGAGATCCACTACGATTCTCGGCCGATACCACCGAGATCACGGCCACGACACCAGAGACCCGTGTTCTCCGAGAAGACATTGAGGACCTCATTCGAGAGGTTTCTTGAAGAACTTGATCCATCGGAGCACCCCAAGAGAGGCGACCACCGACCTGCGCTCTCGATCTCCCGGCCTCGACCTAGCTTGGAGCACAGGGAAGCCGGGCAAGGGAGTCGGGGGGTAATCAATACCATCAGCGGAGGTCCTACCTTGGGAGGGGAATCCAACAACGCCTGAAAGAGGTATGCCAAGCATGCTTTACGGGTGAACAACATGCACAAGAGGCAGAAGGCCGATGTATCCATCTCTTTCAGCGAGGCCGACTTGGATGGCGTCGAGACGCCTCATGACGACCCCATCGTCATATCAGCCGATATCTACGGCTTTAAGGTGAAGAGGATCATGATCGACACCGGGAGCTCTGTCGACATATTGTTTTTGGACGCGTTCAACCGTATGGGTATTGACAAGTCCAAACTCCAGCCGTCTCTGGGTCCCCTGATTGGTTTCACGGGACATTCTCGCTTCGGAGGACGGATCACCCTTCCCATTTGTTGGGCAACCCCCGTGCCAATCGACCGTGGACGTCCAGTTTGTAGTAATGGACATCAAGTCGGCGCATAATGTCATCTTGGGCCGAACGTCTCTCCACCACTTGCGAGCCATCCCGTCCACCTATCATCAGATGATCAAATTCCCGACATCAAGAGGGGTGGGGATAGTCCGGAGCGACCAGAAGGAGGCCCGAGCTTGCTACGCCCTCTCTACCAAGGGAAAAGGAGTCGCGACCGCCCTGCCTATCGAGAAGACAACTCGCCAGCTTGAAGAGAAGAAGGAGCGCGAGAGGACGACTCCAGTTGAGGACCTTCATGAGATCCCCATCGACCACAAGGGCGAGAGGACGCTCAGAATAGGGTCCAACCTCTCGAAACCATTACGAGGTGCGATAATTGCTTTTCTTTTATCTAATCTTGATGTGTTTGCTTGGAGTCCAGAAGACATGCTGGGCATTTCACCTGACGTCATTTGCCACGAGCTCTCCGTCGACCGACACGTCAAGCCAGTTCGACAGAAGAAGAGGCACCTAGGGCCCGAGCGCCAAAAAGCGGCAGCAGAAGAGGTCGGCGGCTCACGAGCCGACTTCATTCGGAAGTCAATATCCCGAATGGTTGTCCAACGCCGCCCTAGTGAAGAAGTCTAGCGGCAAGTGGAGGGCGTCGTCGACTTCACCGACCTCAACAAAGCATGCCCCAGGGCGGCTACCCCTTCCCGCATCGATCAGTTAGTCGACGAAAGTGCGGGACATCAGTTGCTGAGCTTCTTGGACGCCTTCTCAGGTTACAACCAGATCCGCATGGCGGAGCATGATCAAGAGAAGACGTCCTTTGTCACCGACCGGGGCACCTTTTGCTACAAAGTAATGCCCTTTGGTCTCAAGAACGCAGGAGCTACCTATCAGAGGCTGGTCAACAAGATCTTCAAGCCCCAGCTCGGCCGCAATGTGGAAGCCTATGTGGACGACATCTTGGTGAAGTCGAGGCTTGCAGCTGCCCACATCACCGACTTGGAAGAAACCTTCGCCACCCTCCGGCGCTACCGTATGAAGCTCAACCCGACCAAATGTGCTTTTGGGGTACAATCGGGAAAATTTCTGGGATTTATGATCACCCAAAGGGGAATTGAAATCAACCCGGAGAAGATAGAAGCCATTGAGCGACTCCCGAGCAGCACCATGAAGGATATCCGAAGCTCAACGGAAGATAGCCTTAGGGCCTCTCCAAGTCGGCTGAAAGAAGCCTCCCTTTCTTCAAGATACTCAGAGGGGCCAAAGATCCCAAGAAGAAGCTGGAGTGGACCGAGGAGTGCTGCGCCGCCTTCAGAGAGCTCAAGGTCTATCTGAGCACCAAGCCGCTCTTAAGCCAACCTACCGAAGGAGAAACCCTATACCTGTATTTGGCCGTCTCACCTGAAGCTGTGAGCTCGGCGCTCGTTCGGGAGGAAGACCACATCCAGAAGCCGGTCTATTATGTCAGCCGGATCTTAAGAGCGGGGGAACTCAACTACCCCCTGGTCGAGAAAGCATCCTTCGCCCTCATCACCACTGCCCGTAGACTTCGTCCCTACTTTCAGGCACACCCCATTGTCGTACGGACGAGCCTCCCATTGAAGAAGTCCCTAGGGAGCCCCACCACATCTGGGAGAATGGTCGCGTGGTCGATCGAACTCAGTGAATATGACGTGCAGTTCGAGCCCAGGACCACCATAAAGGCACAAGCATTGGCTGACTTCCTCATAGAATCCACCTCGCCAGATGGCGAACCAGATGACCTCGCTGTCCTCGCCAACCCAGGCCTCTAAGGGAGCCGCAAAGCAGACACCTCCCGTGTTCGAAGCTCGAGACGGCTCCCCTGAAGTCGCCTCTTGGTGGGAATTGAAAGTGGATGGATCCTCAAATGAAATAGGAAGCGGGGCCGGCATCGTCTTGCGTAGCCCCGAAGGAGCAGTCACCGAGCAGTCCATCGCCTTCAAGTTCCCCGCCTCGAACAATGAGGCCGAATACGAAGCCCTCATCGCCGGCTCAGGTCGCCACAGCGACCAAAGTAGAGCGATGGTGTTGTCCGACTCTCAACTGTGCGTTCATCAAGTTAACGGCAAATACGCCGCCAAAGATAAGAGGATGGCTCGGTGCACGAAGATTGTCAAGGACTGTTGCCCGCCCGCCAACCCGAATTGTCGGGTCCCTCGTGCCCACAATGCCCGAAGGACGCTTTGTCGGTCAGATCAACCAGCCTTGAGTAGCTCCGACCCATCCTCGCCGACACACTCCCGCATCCCAAAGATCGCAGACTCCGCCTCCCGCGGCCATGCAAACAGATACTCCCATGAGTCTGGCTGGGCCGGACCACTATCATCCGGTTCTTGGTGGCCGGCTTACTCACCGGACCCTACGAAGCAAAGAGTTTGCGAGAGCCTCCGCCGCTACCTCATGATTGGCGACCAGCTCTACCGGACGTCCTATCTAGTCAGTGGGGCCCTATCTCCGGTGCCTCCGACCGACCGAAGCTGATTATGTTTTGAAGGAAATCCATGAAGGCACCTGCGGCAACCACCCAGGGGCGAGAACCCTCGCCCAGAAGATCATACGCTAGGGATACTATTGGCCGACCATTGTGGCAGACTCCCGGCGGCTCGTCTCCAAGTGCAAGAAGTGTCAACTCTTTGCGGAGATTCCCGAGCGCCGCCACGAGCTAACTTCCATCTTCAGCCCCCTTCCTTTCGCCCAATGGGGACTGGATATACTGGGGCCGCTCCCCTTGCTTCGGGGCAGCGCAAGTTCCTGATAGTCGCCATCGACTACTTCACCAAATGGATCGAAGCCGAGCCTTTGGCGAAGATCGGAGAAAGCAACATCACCAGCTTTGCTTGGAAGTCGATCGTGTGTCGGTTCGTCCCTCGCTCATTCATCACCGACAATGGCACTCGTCAAACAATGGCGGATTCCAAGATTTTGTGAAGAATGGGGATCAAGCTCAAGTTCGCCGGTAGCCCACCCTAAGTGCAATGGTGGCGAGGCCGCTAATAAATGCATCCTCCAAGCTCGAAGAAGAGGGTCGACCAGCGGTCGGCAATTGGGTCGAAGAACTACCGAGCATCCCGTGGTCATACAGACGACCCACAAGAGTTCAACCGGAGAAACCCCGTTCATGCTCACCTATGGAGCAGGCAAGAATCCCAGTGGAGGTCGGCATGCCCACCATCCGACTCCAACATTTCGACGAGGAGGTGAATTCCGATGGACTTCGAGGACAGCTGGAACTGGTGGATGAGATCCGGGCGACCGCTCTACGCAGACAAGTCATCAATCAGCAACGGATCACCCGATACTACAACAGCAAAGTCCGGCCGAGGAGATTCCAAGTCGGCGACCTAGTGCCGAGGAAGGCGCCTTCGACAAAGACACCCGTGGCAAGTTGAAGCCCTAATGGGAGGGGCCCTACACCGCCCTTGAAGAATCACGCCGACATACCGACTCGGCTCCGATGGGAGAGTCCTACAACATCCCTGGAACATAGAGCACCTCAAGAAGTTTTTTCAATAATTTTATATTGTAAATTCAGTTCATTCCTCCCAATACAATTGATTACTCGCCTCTAATTATTACCGCTGTCATAAGTTATGCGAAGCGTCAAAATCACCGTTCTACCGAATCCAACGCCGACGACCTCCTCATAGCAGTAGTGTACCGACCGCTACTCAATTAGGGAAACCCAACCACGCCTGGCCGAAGTGGCAATTTTCTAGTCGAACGGGCCGAATGATCCCGTCCGCTAAGCGAGTCAAGAAACCCTTCTCACTAAACCGAAGTCAAGAAACTCTTCTCGCTAAACCGAGTCAAGAAACTCTTCTCGCTAAACCGAAGTCAAGAAACTCTTCTCGCTTAGTCAGTCAAGAAACTCTTCTCGCTTGGTGACGGTGATCTTACCCATTCCACTAAGAAAACGAGCCCTACTGCGCCCGGCGAAAATCGGATTATCCTTCCTCGATAGGCCAAATGAGGCCACCAAGGCCGCCAAGAACCCCGTGAGGAAGCCACAAGGTCAAAAAGACCTAGGCACCACGTAAGTCCTAGGCACCCAACCTACGCGGTCGTCCTCCACGGAGTCGCCGCTTCCCACGGAGCCGACTCAGCTTGCTCTTTGCCTCAAAGCAGAGATCGGCTCGCCAATAAGACCTAGGCGCCACGAAGTCCTAGGCACCCGACCTCTGTGGTCGTCCTCCACGGAGTCGCCGCCCCACGGAGCCGACTCAGCTTGCTCTTTGCCTCAAAATGAGATCGCTCGCCAATAAGACCTAGGCGCCACGTAAGTCCTAGGCACCCGACCTCTGTGGTCGTCCTCCACGGAGTCGCCGCCCACGGGAGCCGCTCAGCTTGCTCTTTGCCTCAAAGCAGAGATCGGCTCTGTAGAATAAGACCTAGGCGCCACGTGAAGTCCTAGGCACCCAACCTACGCGGTCGTCCTCTACGGAGTCGTCGCTCCCACGGGAGCCGGCCAGCTTGCTCTTTGCCTCAAAGCAGAGATCGGCTCGCCAATAAGACCTAGGCGCCACGAAGTCCTAGGCACCCACCTACGCGGTCGCCCTCCACGGAGTCGCCGCCCACGGGAGCCGACTCAGCTTGCTCTTTGCCTCAAAGCAGAGATCGGCTCGCCAATAAGACCTAGGCACCACATAAGTCTCGCACCGACCTACGCGGTCGCCCTCCACGGAGTCGTCGCTCCCACGGGAGCCGACTCAGGCTTGCTCTTTGCCTCAAAACAGAGATCGGCTCTGCCGAATAAGACCTAGGCGCCACGTAAGTCCTAGGCACCCGACCTACGCGGTCGTCCTCCACGGAGTCGCCGCCCCACGGAGCCGACTCAGCCTGGCTCCACACCCCATAATGAAGATCAGCCTTGCCAAAAGAATCACAAACGAAGATCCGAACGTATAGCGGCCTACGCGACCGACTTTATGCCGGTGGACCCAAATGCCCCCAGGGTGCAAACGGACCAATGTGGTAGACCAAGCCTCACAGGGGCCGACCCGTCTTCGGTCCACTTATTATGATTCATTGTAAGCCCCACAGGGGCCGACCCATTTTCGGTCTGCTTATTATGTTCATTGTAAGTTCCACAAAATACCCATTTTCGGTCCGCTTATTATGTTCATTGTGTTCCCACTGGGTCGACTCGCCTTCGATCTACTTATTATGTTCATTGTAAGCCCACGGGGGCGACCGTCTTCGATGCGCTTATTATGTTCATTGTAAGCCCCAGGGCCGACTTCGTCTTCGATCTACTTACTATGTTCATTATAAGCCCCGCAGTAGGCCGACTCTGCGACCACACAAAAAAGAGGGGGAAAAGAGAAAGAAGAGCCAAAAATGAGTCGAATAGACAACCACCATCGCTAAAATGCGACTTTTCATTGATATTCCACGCAAAAATTTACAATGGTAAAACATATATACAAGTCCAAACAGACGCTTCACCGCTACTCTTCAGCTTTTTCTCTGCTATTGCCTCTCCACTTTTGGCCATGCTAGTGCTCCCAGAAAGGAGGCGCGAATAGTTACGGTTAATGACAGACGCCATGGGTGCAAGCGTTGACCCATGGTTTCATATCGGCACAATAGCGGAACCCATGGATGCAAACAAGGCCGCCCTCCGAGAAACGCTTGACGCCCAACTATCCCTCATCGAAACGAAGTGTGGACAACGAGGGATTTCCTTCTCCACAGACGATCGGAACTATCACCGCAAGTTGAAACCCGGAGATGGTGGACTCGGGAGAGAATCCACCTCCACGCCCAACCATCTTTCGACGGTCACGGCCGCCTCCCGCTCGACCTTAAAATGGCGATCGGAGCTAAAAAATCGCCAACCTAACGAAAACACCAGGAGTAGTTCTCTTCCTCCCTCCTATTTATAGCGAAGCCCATAAATGCTAAGCCTCCTCGTGACCAACCGAGGAAATTAATAACGTGGAACTCGAGGCACCACCTCGAAATCACGAAGCTTCGAGCCTTCTCAGCTAAAGCCTCTTTATTTTAAATGAGACCTACCGCTCATCCCAGAAACCTAAAAGTCAGCAATTAGAGGACGACTCGCTGATGGCATCTGCGCTCCACTCGAAAGACGAGTGGGCCCCTCCGCTACCGCCTGACCATACCCATTCTGGTCGGGCCGATCTCACCTTGGTCAACCATCGTCGAAGTTACCAATCAGGCCAACTGAGCTATGATCTACAGTCTCGACCCATTTGTCATGTCGTACAAAACATAGATGACGGCCATTCTGGCCAAAGTCGCTATTGTCACAAAGCCTAAGAAAGGGCATCACAAAAAAAAAAGAGCTCGGCGTAGAAAAACGCAAACCAAATTTTCATTTACAAGTAAAATGTATTACAAATACATGGAGACGTTCCAGTCAAAAACAAAGCAGAGAGAATGAACAAAGTGCCAGAACGACCTAATCTCCTCCCTCGCCGCCATCTCCCTCCTCTCCATCTTCGTCCTCGTCCTCCTCGTCGTCCTCATCCTCATCAGGATCGTCCTCGGCGCTAAGTTGCACCCCTGCCCCCCTGGCTTCCAGGCCTTGCAGAACGCGCAAAGAACCCTCCACCCTAGGAGGATATGCGAGGCTCAATGTCGAGAGCGCTTCCGGAGGAAGTTGGGCTTTTAAGTAGTCGTAGCCCGCTTTGACAGCTAGGGACAGCTCTACTTTCCCCATAGGCCCTTGCCTATACTCCTCAACAACCCCCTTCTTGCTCTCCTCCGACGTCGCGAACTTGAGTCGGTTTCGACGACTCAAGGCGTTGCCCAGCCGATCGATGAGCCGCTGACTCATCGAGAGCAACCCTTAAGTCCGGCCCTCGAGCCTCGCGATCACTTCTCCAAAGACTTAACTTGAGCCTTCCACTCCTCGATCTCCCTTTGGAGCCTTCAACCGTCCTCTTGGGTTGGCGACCTCTTCCTTCAACTTATCGATGGCGGCCTTTGCTTTGAATGGTGGAGTGCGGAGGTCGGCGATCGTGGATTGCTTAGCCTCCAAGTCGGTAGCCATTTGGCGCCGACCTCTGCCTTCTCGCCTCAAAGGCTAACCTCTTCTCCAATCCCTCTCGGGTCCCCTTCTCCGCCAGAAGCCTCTCCGCCAAGTGGGCAACCGTCTTCATCGACATGATGCCGGTTGAAAGCTCCTCCCGACCCGAGCCCCTCAGTGCAGTAACTCAGAGGGCCAACCGAAGGCGTCGAGGGTGTCTCCTCGGGAACTCCCTATCATGAGGGAGGGTGAACTGTCTGCGACGAGCTGCCCCCACCCCGAGAGAAGCAGACTCCTCCCTTGTGGAGGGAATGGTCGGGACGAACCGTCGCTTGGGAGGGTTCCTCTCTCTCGAATACCCTTCCCACGGATCACCAACGAGGGAGCGATCGTAGCTCTTTCCACCTCGAACCGCCCACTTCGGCAATCCGGCGACAAAAAGGAAGCTCTATGCCCAGATCCTTGAGTAAACTCAAAGGGCCCAGCTCCGGAGCCGAGTCATCCGAGATGGCCGCCTCCTTCCCGACCTTTGAGGCCTGCTTGACACACTCTCACGCTGGCTTCCAGCAGGGCCTCTTCGCTACATAGCCACCTCTAAGGCCGATGGACTGAGCTCAGCCGGCCTCGAGGATCGGATTTCCCCTCGACACGCCTCGCCAGTTGCAGGGAAAGAGGGTTCCCGAGGGCGACTCTCCCCCAGCAATTGGAAGTTCCCCCGCGATACCCTCGATGCGCTCGAGGCGCGCCCGGTCGCCCTCAAAGTCGACCCATCGACTTTTTAGTCTTCTTCTTCTTCTTCTTCTTCTTTGTTGGTCGGCCCCGGACGCTGGAAGAGCCCTCTTCACCTGCAACCTAGACGCCAACTCTTCAAACTCTCCACTGCCAAGCCCGCCAGCCGACAAATTCTCCTCCCGACTTTCTTTCTCATGGAGTTGCCACGAGCGACGTGGCTGAACCCCACTCTGGGGTCTTCAACCCGTGGGGGAGCCACCTCTAGCAACCCTTTCTCTCTTTCTTCATCGACCCCAGTCGGTCGAACGAACGACAACCCCGCTACCCTCAGCGAAGCGTTGTCGAACAAGTTGTAGCCCTTCCGCGACCCTGAATAGTAACGGAACTTGTCCAGTCACGCCTCGCCCGCGAGAGGGAAGATTCTTCGGCCGTCTTTGTTGATCTCCTACAACGGCAACCCAAGGCCGGCGCTCGAAAACCGATTTAACTTGTTCTTCCGGTCCTTGTTAGTCGGAATGTCAACAAACCGACCGCCCACATACCAAGAAGAAATGGGCGCTTCGTCGCCTCACCGCGGACGAGATTGCCAAAGCTGAAGAGTCGGCACCACCTTCACTCGATGACAGACACAAAAACGCCATTATCATAGCAATGGCGTTAGGAGCAAACCGCATCGGGGACACCCTGCCGCCGCATGTTCTTCTTCTTAACGCCGAGAGGGAAGGCGCACCGCTGTCCGCGCGCCATATACAAGGTAGCTTATCCGCCATGATCGACAATGGCGCCGTTTCTTCTCTCGAAGAGAAACCGTGAATCCTACGGAAGATCGTGACCTTTCATGGAGCCCTCCGCATCCTCTCGCTTTGACCGCCAAGACTTGAGCTTGGCGATCCGCCAATAGGGCGGGGCGTATGTACCATGGCGTAAAGCTCTTTAAAGTATTCACGGTTAAGGAGGCGAGTCTTTAGAAAGTGCGAAAAGAAACCCCAAATAGGGTAAGGGCATATATAGATCTAAAACGCCCATGTCCATTCCTCGACGCAGCTTTAACTTCAAACCAACGGTCGATTGGCTCTCTGATACGAACCGCCTCTTGAAAATTGAAAATCCGCCTTTATGACCCACGCCTCTTCGCCGAATTACTTTGGCGCTAGAGTACCGCCGACGCCAAGCCTTATCCCCTGCGAACCTCTGTGCCTAGAAACTAAACCCGTTATTTGTGTCAAGTGGACGGCTCCACTCGGCCGCCCAGGAACTAACAGACGAAGAACAAGTAATTCAAGACCGACCTAACCCCATGGGTCGGCCATCTCACTAAGACCATGCTAGCCCTTCAAGGCACGAAACCGATCCAGCCACAACGCCCAACCAATCAGTTCACCGAATCGCCTCGCCATGGAAAACAACACAAAACACAACTACGAAAACGGAAGAACTCTTACTGCATTTATTTATTTGATAACGAGTACAAAGTATACACACCGCCAATTACATTACAAATGAATGATTAAAACCTAAACTCTTGACCGAGTCGGCCTCACTCGAAGAACCATCGCTGATGACCCGCCCTTCTCCCTCCTGCCGTTGTCACCTGTGTCGAGGTCGCCTCGCCGGGCCCCAAACCTTGAAAGGAGATTCCATCTCGCGGCTATACCCGAGGGTACCGGAGCCGACTGGGACACTCGACATCAGCGTATTGCTTAACCATGAATCGCGAACCCGCCTTTGCGTGCAAGAGCGACTTCAACCTTCCTCAAGACTGGCCAGATTCTTCGATGATGGCCGGTCGGCTCTTTTCTCCTGTGGACGACCGATGATCGAGCGACTCCAGATACTTCAGCTCTTTCCTCCGCCTATTCAAGGATTCCTTGTTGAGCGACTTTCCTAGTCGTTTCCATTCAGGCGACCGACTCCTCCGCTTAACCGAGTTTCATGGTTACATCGCTTGCTGACCGCCATCGCCAAGTCGCTTCTATAATCTTCGCCGACGACCTGTGTCGCTCGCCATTTTTATGCCGCCGGAGTTCTCCAAGCTCGCCCGCATTTTCACCGGACTTTTAAGCCCCAATGACTTGATCCTTGACCTCCGTTTAAGTCGCGGTCATCGAGCTCGGCTTGCTTAATCGAAGTTCCTTGATAACTGATCAAGATCCTCGCTGAGCCGAAGATAGATGCTCCTTTCAAGCCTTTCATAGGCTTGGTGGCCCCGACGCGAACCGACCAAACAGCTCGCCCTCCACTAAACAACCCTGGTCAAGTAACTCCGCAGATGATATGCAGCCGACATCGAATCGTCTTCAAAATCTCGGTCAGCGGGCAAGTTGAAGCGCTTTCTGTCGCCTTTCCTTGTACGTAACTCGACCTTAATACCGATGAACGAGCATCCATATACCATGCTGGCCTATGCCGATGCTCCGCATCAGGCTCCCCATCATAGTGGCCGATGGGAGAGAGAGTCCCCATCATCAGTCCACTCACTTTGTTCCAGTCCTCACCCTCAACCGCGCGATAGGGGGAGGGCCACCCCGCTGGAACAAAACTCGTTCCCTGACCATCGGCTGGTTCTTTTCCCTGTCGGTGAGGAGCCACCCCCTGATGATCGACCCCGCGTCCTGACTCTGTGCCACTCCCACGTGGGATACCACCCCCCACGGGAATCTCCCCCGGTGTAGCTCCAGGGGCCACACCTGTGACTCGGGGGCCGACCTCCCCCCCGGCCTCGACCGATGGTCGGTCGTCCTCATGTTCCTCCGACTCCAATAACTCCTCTTCTATCGGGTGCTCCGCACTCTCCCCCGCCCGTCTAGCACCCCGGGGGCCACGGCTGGTCTTCTTTCTCGCCGAGTCCTCCAAGAATCAGGAACCGGCCGCCTAAGGCGACGCCGCATATCTGCCCCAAACGGCCGTCCCCATGTTGGCCTCTCGCTTCCTCCCGATCAGCGAACTCCTCCAAGGATTTACTCGCGCTCGGCCACTTGCCGAGAACCCTTCGGTTCCTCCAGAACTCCTCATCCGTGGGATCACTCAACGCCTCCCACTTCCACCTCGAAACACGTTATGAGCCCTCGCCATCGGAAGGGCTGAGGGGTGGAAGAAATCCCATGAAGCCGCAAGACTGATTCACAAACAAAGCGTCCATCGTGCGTGGCCCGTGTATTGGAGGATGCGCTCCAATTCCACGGCGGTGCTCGGCCGACAAGGGTTTAGGCTCCGTGGTTTCTCCTAATCTCCGCCAAGACGCAGCACCCTAAGTTCGAAGTCGCCCCTGACCCAAACGAACTCGTTTTTCCACCCTTGATCGACTTGGGCAAATCGAGGACGACCTTGAATTCTCACCACATCCGAAGATAGTAGTGAGGCGCTCTCTCGACCGTAATGCCGACCAAGTGGCTCAACACGCTCATCGTTGGCGAATCGAAGCCGATGATGACGGTGAAGCCACCAATATGGCTATCGAAGTTGGCGCCATTTGCATTGAGACACACCTAGCTCATCAAACACTTTTCAAGAAAGGGATGCAGCAGTAGTCAAGGCCGACTCCAAGTGCTTGAGATACGAGGAGCTCTCTGCTCACCATGGTCGCTATTAATCGAGATGATTTCACGGAGCCTCCAACTTGTAACCCTTCTAATGTCAAACTTCGAAGAAAGACTTCATCGCTACCAGTAACCTTCGAACGGAACTCGTCGAGCTGCTTATGACGATCGGAATCCATAACAGATCTGTATCGCTCGCCGGAGAATCGCCTGGATTTGCGGTTGAAGAGGAAAGCGGATGCCTTCTCCCCACTCACCACTCCGCATTTATATGATGGAGCCCACTGACACCACACCTCTTGGCGATCAACGGAGGAGATTGAAGCCCCACTCCCGAGGCGCCGCTTCGAGAGACGAAAAGCAACCCTACCTATTCCCAGAGGGCCCCACTTCGCACCCGTAGGCAAACGCCAATGGCCGTGGAACCGCCACGACATCAGCCACGCCCCATCGATGAAACGCTCAACCCTCTCGAACCCTCTCCTATCCGGCGGCGATATTCATTTCACTTGGACTCGTTTCCAACCGACTCCAAGCGAAAGGGGCCAACTGTTATGGTCATAACCACTAACCAGTGATTTAAGGAGAAAAACGAGGCACTGACACGGATAAACACTTGTCCACAACGAAGACAGACTCGAAGCCTCCGACCGCCCCACGGGCGGCTCGCACTCTACCGACCCCACCATGGTCCATCGGCGACTATCACCATAGCCGACGCAAGGCGGCGTAAGCCGGTCCGACAACAACTCTCCATGGACGACGCCAGAAGGCGATAATACGTTCCGGCACATCGACCGGCCTCAAAGCTATTCCATCGCCGCCGTCTCCACCGACCGACGGGGACGACCACCGCCGCTTTCCAACCGCTGATCCGCTCGGACGGCGCGAAAGGCGGTGTTCGTCGTCCTCCCAACCCGTCACCTATTATAGCCCCATCCAACCAATCGGCGGCCTCTCCCGACAATACGAGGCGAGCCTGGGCCCCCCTCTTCTCACCGCCAATCCTTCCTGACGACGCGAAGCGGCACTGGTCGCCCTTTCGCTTGATTGCCCCAAAGGACGCCCCGAGATAAGCATGAGCCGACCGGCCAGCCTCTATCTCGCCCCGTGGATTCCCTCCACTCTAACGACGGTTATATTTGTACTCGAGCTCCAAGATCGTGATTAAATGCTACTGGATAAACTTTTAACTCCCTCATCTTCATTTAGGCACTCTCGACTCCATGTAGCCACAAGGCCACAATCCCATCCCATTAATGGCGAATAGACCACACTAACCCTCAAATTACCCAAGTTGACACCAGAAGCCTACCAATCGTGAAAGGTGACAGAGATGCTCACCAATCATTGGCTCACACGTGGAAGAGAGGGTCAACTCACAAGGGTTCCTTAGCCAACGGAAGACGAAAATACCCCCAACCCTAGGTATAAGTAGCGGCGTGAACAACGAACCAAGTAAGTAATCTTTTCGAAAGTGAATTCTCGCCCATTACATTATCTCCCACTCTACTAACTTGACCGTCGGAGGAACCAGGAGATCCCAACTCCGCTTCTTCCACAGTCCTCTCTCACAGCGCGAAGTCCCTTGATCGGAGTCGGCCGCCGCTTTTAGGAGAGGGCGACTCAGCCTCTTAAAACTAAGCTCACCCGAGGTTAGTGACTGTGATTATATACATCAACAACAGTTCTTTTAGGTCTGGAGTTGCATAATTAAGTCCAAAGAGTGTTGCACATTGTAAAAGAGAGGTAGAAAAGACAACGGAGAAAATTTTAAGATTTCTGAGGATCTTCAATGAGATTGAGAGGGTTTCTTCTGGATTCTTTCAAGAACATAAAAAAGATTGTATCTTGTACAATCTCTTGAGAATAAAGAAGACCCAAATCTCTCCTCGTGAATGGGAGCTTCAAACAAAGTTTCACACCAATCACCGATTCACAACAATTGGTATCAGAGTGAATTTATTAGCATCAGACTTTCTAAGTTAACCTAGCAACATGTCAGCAAGAGGATAAGGAGTACTTTATGCGTTTCCAGGACTATAAACAACTTTGTTAGTGCCACAAAACTTTTAAATTGAAACAAAATACAACAATACTTTCAGACCATTTCTGGTACTATTTGATGATTAGCTCAGTGAGCATACTTAATCATCAGTTTTGCACTGAAGTCCCGCTGCTGCAAGGAGACAATTCACAAAATAGCTAAAGCGATCAAGCAAGTCAAGCTTCACAGAAAACACAAGCAGAGAAGATAGTTGCCTAGGCCATATAAAGAGTCCAATTTGATTACTAGTACAAGAGCATCTTGATAAAGTAGGAAAATCCCACATTTCTGATTAGTTCAAACCACAGAATTCATAAGAAAACACAATACACACTGAATACAAGTCCCAACACATTAGGTTAAGACTACATTCTTCTGATGATTTAAGCTAATATCAGTACTCGCAATCGCCACTTGAGAGGGAGGAGGATTTTCCTCCTCGTCTGCTACTACTTTTTGAGGTGGGGAAAGCATTGAACGACATCAGACTTTGGGTGCTTTGCTTCAGCATGCTCCCTGCACTTCACTTCTGATGTGGTACAGATGAATGTCTGCATACATACCTTGCACTGCATTTAAATAGAAAACATAAAGAGATTATGAGCGAGCACAAAATGATAAATGTCTAACAAAGTTTCACCAAAGAAGGTCCAGTGACGCTAAAACATATCAAATAGAAAAATAATTACAATCAACGCCCTGATACTTAGGCTAATGGAATATCGAGTTTACGATGCTCGGGAAATGCTTTGATAGTCAGAAAATGATACTTATGACACCAATTTATCATGTCAAACAGTAGTATCTATGATCGGCAGTGGCGGAGCTTCTAGGGGGGGGGGGAGGCCTCGGTCCCCGACCCTTGAGCAAATCCTATGAGCCATAGCCCAACTAAAACCTACAAAGCCCCCACAACTCCATAGCCCGTAGGCTTTTGGCCCCCCCAAGTCTTGTAACTTAGCTACGCCACTGAATTGATCGGAATGGAGAAACATCACCCAATGACCAGCTCCATATCACAATTCTTTTTCTCTTGCCAGTTTCCTTTTATAGATTAAACCCACATCGCTAGAATCCCCAGATATAAGCAGCACACGTAACGGTTCAAATCAGGTGACCATAATTTCTATCTTCAGCTCGTCCCCTTACAAGTCATTATTTGCTCCTGTTTACCACAGAGGTAAAGGAAACAGTACAACGAGGTTGTAGAGGTTATACGTTGTGTAATATCTCATTCGCGAGTTCAACAAAGAGTATAAAAATATCAAACTGTGTTTATGTATATGCACTACGCAGATTTCACCGTACGAGTCTATGAAAATAAGACCTTCACGTACCGCAAATTATGCCAGAATCGAAGGTTTTACCTCTAAAAACTTCGGCAACAAAGGATGAAAATTAAGCCAATAGTTATCATCAGATATAAATTAACGAACTTAATGTTATATTTTCCTCTTTCTATCCTACCTTTCACGTATGTGGCTCACGGATTCATAAGCTACAGAATTTTACATTATGAGAAATAAAGAAGGAAACCAGGGAAAAGGCATAAATCAGAACATACCAAAACAGATTAACTTATCATTACCGGCATACTGAAGAGCAAATCAGTAAGGAAGCTTGAGATGTATATAAAACCTAATAAGGATGATGCTCTCAGATGGAGCTTGATTGCCTGATTAGGCTAATACCAAGAAAGCACCATGAAACACATGCACTCATCAACCAGCAATATAGCACCTAAAAGTGATACATATTAGCGGATAACAGCCACAAGGACAGGTTCTCAAGGAAAGATTAATGGAGTTTTGAAAGAAAGAAGGGACCGCGGACATCAAATCTCCGCCAGATTTCATCAGAAATTAAATAAGATATAACATGGGGAAAAAAATAAAAAGGAAAAAACAACATGACAATTTTTTTTTGTACATTACCATTTACAGCTTGTCTGAGATTTTTCTAGATAAGGTACCATTCATTACAATGACCAGAGTTAACTAATTCTCACCCCATGTTTCATAATTCTGGCGAACCTCGATCACATTAATGATTTGGTTTTAGAGCTCCCATTCAAAACATCTTATCCCAGTTAGTAAAAGACAAAGAAAGAAATCCAACAATATGAAATTCTCGCATATGCCCGCAAAACATGTAAATCGACAACTGATCTTATCATAATTTGAGAAAATCAACCAAATCAACACAAATTCTCAACCAAATTCATCAAATCCCCTCAAAAAAACACAGATCTAACAAGATCCGCCCAGAATTCGATATCGCAGGCAGAGAAAACTCGAGAAAAGAGAAAGGGATCGGAGCAAGACCTGAATCGACATCGCCTTCTTGTTCGCTTCGAGCTGGCTCCCTGTACAAGCAACAAATCGAGCTCAGAGGATCAAATCGAGACCAAAATCGATGAGATTTTTAAAGATTGAGATGGACCTTTAGCTCCAGCCTTCTGCTTCTCGAGGTTCCTCTCGCGCGCCATCTTGGCCTTCTGTCCGTTGCCTCCCCCCATTTCCAACAAATTAATTTAGCTAGTTTTTTTTTTTTTTTTTGTTTTTGTTTTTGTGTGCCCCCTCTAAAAAGAGAGGAGCGCTGAAGAACGAAGAAGAATACGAAAAAGTGAAGAAGAGGTTGGGGGTTAAATAAATGAGCGGCCCAAATGGGACCGCCGATTAATTTATTTATTAGTTTCTTCCTGGTTGGAGCCCGCCTCGGATTTTAAGCTCGTGAGCATTTACCTTTTACCCGTTAACAAAATGGATCCTGCTTATAATTTAAATAATTTTTTTTTGTATTAAATAATAAATAGTGGTTGAGTCGTCTATTAGTTTTGAAGTATATGCATCTTCTAGAGAATTCCTTCACCCGTCTCTATTGATTGCTTATTTGCGGCTGCATTATGTATTCATCGACATGCGTGAAACCAGCGGCGGACATAGGATTTTTTTGGCGGGGGAATCAAGATACAATTATTATATCGTGCATCAATTAAAATTGCAAGTAGATGAGAGAAAAATCTAAGCTTTATGTAATCGGAATAAACCCATTTCACAATTTCATCATGAAATTATAAAACCACATGAAAATATAAATTCTATTTTAGATTTCTACTATTAAATGTCAAAGTACATGGAAATTAAAACATGTTTCTCCACTATACTTGAAATGCAAAGAAAACTATAGGAAAACGTGATGTGTGTTTATAGTTTTTTTTATTCCATATTAGTCTTGTAAATTTTTATGCGATTTAAAATTAGTGCCTTTACTTAGAGACTGGTTGAAATTGAGAGAAAAATTTCTTCATCTTCAACAGTTTTGGGTGCAATGCAATTTTACTCATACCATTTAAAGCCAAACTCCAAAAAAAAAACTTCACTGAAGTAGAAGTTGGTGAGAGATTAAATTAAATTTAAAACTACTGAATTTGGGCCTAATTTTGGTGGATTCTGATGTTGATTTTGGTTGATTTGGTAATTGCTTGTCCCGGAGACCCAACTATAGTCAACAATTTGAAAGATAAATGTAACAAAATAGTAATTTCTAACATTTCAAAGTTTTACAAAATCCCCTAACTTTGTTCATTTTAGATATACCTTTTTAACTATTTTGAAACCACAAAATCCCCACTTTTTGCACTAACTTGTACTATTGGGTAAATGTTTTAAGGAGGAGGGTTAACATAAAAAGCATATTTGTTAATCTAATGGGTTAAATTTGTTAATCCATTAAGTTAATTTATTAACCTTGTGATTATTTTTGTGCTTGAGAATAAAACGAATCAAAGTCACTTGCATTATAAATAGAGGGGTTACCACTTAAGCCATATAGGTCATACTAGTTTTGTAAAACATAAATAAAAATTGTCATGGTACAAAATTCATGAATAGTTTGATAGTATCTGATATTATTCTGTTGATTTTAAAGTTTTGTGTCATTTTTTTCTGATAGAAATAATTTACCGTCACAGAAAACTCTTAATTTTAATAGTTTATGATAGTTTTGTGAAACTTATCAACAAATCAACATCACAAAATAGAGCATATAGTCTTTTTACTCCTTTTTCTAATAAGCCCCTAAGTTGCATTCATCTTTTCTAAGAAGCTCCTAATTTTACGTTTTTGACAAACATGTTCTTAAGTTTCACCCCTTTCTTCTAAGAATCCATCAACTTTCTTATCTTGATAACGAAACCTCTAAGCTAACAAGAAGACTTGAGGGCTTCTTAGAAAAGAAGAGTAAGATTTAAAGGATTCTTAGAATGAAAGGGTAAGAAAGCTTAAGAGTTTCATTGTCAAAAGGAAAGTTGAAGACTTCTTAGAAGAGGGGTAAAACTAGGGGCTTCTTTGATAAAAATAGAAACTTGGAAGCTTCTTAGAAATAGCGAGTAAAATCTAGGAGCTCTTTAGACTATCTTCTCTCACAAAACATGACGTAACTGATACTGCTACGTATATTGTTACCAATTCTAAAGTAGTTCGAACGATATACAATATCTATATCAACTCTCAACAATATGATACCAGTCCAATCATAATATTTCTCCGCGGAAGCTTCTTGCCCTTTTTTTTTTTTTAATTCTTTCCTTATGAGCAGTTAGTCAAGTATTTGGATTTGCTTACCTCTGGCAAAGAGAAAATTTCTCAATCGGACAAACATGAGAGATATTGCTTATATATTTCTCAGAGATGGTGGACGAGAACTAAAGCAGTTCTTAATAAATGGGGGCAGGTGGGCGATTGACAGAAAGGGCACAGTTCACACGTCCACATGAATGGCTTAGACTTCACTAGTGTCTAGAGCTTTTTCTCTCAACGCGCATTTCAGTTATTTATAGCTAGGGGGTGGGGGGAGAAAAGTTTAAACTTTAGGGAGTTTTGTGACAGACCCCAAAGTTCAGGGAGGTTTGTGAGATAAAAGCAAGTTTGGGGATTATGTCTAAAAACACTCCTCGAGGTTCAGGGGCTTTTCTCACTGTACAAATAAACCAAACACAACTTAAATCCAATACGAAGAGATCAAAAAGGTATTGATTTATAATAGCTGAGAATGCTCACGTACTATCAATAAAACATCTGATAATTTGCACAAACGAGGGGGAAAAAACTTCCATTACCTTAGAATTGCATGATGAGATTTCTTGCTGCTGGGGATATGAATGAAATTTTTTAGACCTGCAAAGAGAGCTCAGTTTACTCAAGTGCAGGCAAACAAAAATTTCAAGCAAATCAACAATGAAAACTATGGAATTAGAATTCGTACAACGGTTATATAAAGGTAGCAAAACCACAAGATGAATATGATAGAAGAACCACGAGCAAAATTAGCCAAAGTAAGCACAAGATTAGATTTCTATCGAAAGGTAAAACAGAGTAGCAGCAACTGCAACGCTGAAACATTAAGGATTTTATTTACACTTCAATGAAGGTTCTCAAAAACATAAGTACAACAAAGAGAGATATATATTGGTTCATTTCATGGCTTCCCTAGCTAGCACTCTCTCTTCTTCCTCGGCTCTCTTCCATGCAGCCTGATAACAAGTTAACAGTCAGATATGTAAAATACCATTTTGTCGGGCTAAATATTAAGAACAAGCAACAAGTAGAGGTTTAACAAAAATATTGGCACTTGTTCCTTACTCTGTTGACGACAAGTTATCTGTCAGATAGGCAAAATCAGATACTGTTGTTTTGAATTTCAAGAACAAGTAACAACTACAGGTTTTAATAAATCTGTGAGCACTCGTTCCTTACTCTGCTGAAAACAAGATACGGTTCAGATAGGCAAAATCTTATCTATTTGCTCTAAATATTAAGAACAAGCAACAACTAGAGGGTTTAACAAAATTCATAGCCTTATTGCTTAATCTGATGAAAACAAGTTACTCAGATACACGAAATTTTTGGGTCTAACTAAGCAACAACTAGAGTTTAGCAAAAAGCTAATGGCTTATGGCTTACGCTCTTGAAAACAAGTTATCAGTCAAGATAAACAAAATCTCATTTTGTCGGTGCATATATTAAGTACAACAGAACAAGCATTAACCAGAGGTTTAACAAAAGATTAGCACTTACTACTCAATTGAAAACAAGTGATTCAGATATACATAATCCCATTCGTTGGTCTAACTACTGAGAACAACTAGAGCTTTAACAAAAAATCTTAGCATTTATTGTTTATTATGTTGAAAACAGGTTATAAGTGGTGAGACAAGCAAATTTCCATTTTGTTGGTAAACAAACTAGATGTTAGGAAAATTTGAGTGCTTGTTGCTTACCCTATCTCTCTCAAGCCTCGAAAGATGTGGCCGTATAGAATTCCCTAAGCTTAGGCCTCCCCAAGCTTCCTGCAACTCCCTCTCCCTTGCTTGCTTGCGAGAATCTGCATATTTTGTGTAATCCTCAGACTGCTGAGCTGCAGCCAACTTGGCCTTCTCGAGTTCTGGCAGATGCCTGACCAAAATCTTGTCTAAGCTATCTTCTGTAGCCTCGGTTCCATGTTTCTTGTTTTTGACAATGTCATATACTGGTTGCTGTGATGCAGCCAACTTCGCCTTCTCAAGTTTCGATTGATGCTTAACTAAAATCTCATCTAAGCTCCCAGTCTTCTCGAGCTGTTGCGTGTCTCTTCTTTTAACCGTTGATGTTGGACCATAATCTTTTTCAGACACCATTTTTTCCTTTTCGAGCTTGGAGACGTGCTTTACCAATACCTTGTCTAAGCTCTCTGAAACTGTTGCATCAGCCTTTTGCTTCTGGTTATCTCTTTTCTTCAAGTACTCAGTTTCCCTTTCCAATGCTTGCATTTTCTCTCTCTCCAATCTGTGCACTGGCTTGACTAGGATCTTATCAAGGCTAGACAGTTCCTGAGAGGAAAATGCCGTTAGTACTTCCAGTTTAGCTCTTTCAAGCCGAGAGAGGTGTTTTACAGGTGATTTCTCCATTTCGGTACCAAATTGAGTTCCATGGGTATCAGATGATGACACCAGTGTATTAGAGTCTATATTTTCTTTGTCCTGATATGAGCTATTGTTTTGGGACTTTCTAGCTTCCTGTATCTCCTTCTCAAGTTTAGAGACGTGCTTTACAAGAACACTTCCAAAATCTGAGACGTGCTCTGATAACGTAAGCTTCTTTGGCTCAGCATTTATCGGTAAAGAGGCTCCTGTAGTTTGTTGAGATCTTGAGTTCCGTGCTTCTTGAACTTCTCTCTCTAGCCTTGACACATGCTTCACCAGGAATTTATCAAGACTGGGCACTTCAGTAACAGGTTCTTTCCTATTCGAATATCCATCCATAAAACGAGCGACACTGGAGTTCCTCCTTCCCCCTGTTCCATATTTATTTGTACCTGAAAACCCATTCAGTTCATGATCTTTGCTATGTTCTAGCTCGATGAGAGCAGCATTCAGACCACAAGTGGCAACTATAGTAGCAAGTGAAGCAAGTTCATCTTCTTCTAGACCTTTAAGTCTATCAAGCATGACGCTGACAAGCTCTGTGAACTTCTCGGCAGTGCTCTTGTCATGACCATTAACAAACTGACTGCAGTTGGCACTTTTCTGCTTCTTTTCAGTATCCTGTACATTGACTGCATTATCACCACTAAGTTCTACGTCAAATTCAGATTCCGAATGTGTCTCTGAAAAATCAAGACTAACTTCATTATTGTCAGGATTCTGGCTGATTTTCCATAGCAAGTCTTTGAATTCTTCTTTATTTGAAGAGTGGGGGCCATTTGCAAGCTGTATAAATGCTCTTTTAATTGCTGCCATCACTTCCTTGTCTACCTCAAATGCAGTTTCGAAAGAAGCAGTGACAGTGTGGGTAGATTTTCCACTGAGGGATGGATGAGATTCTACCTCATATGATCTCCTTGGAGTATCTGGCCTATCATACATCATTACTCCATTTGCTCTTGCCGCTTCAAAAGCTTCTGCTGCACATTTCTCAGCCTTTTCCAACTCAGCTTCTGCTTCTTTACTTTGAATTCTGTTTCACAAGAGAAGTTAGCTAGCAGAGGTCACTTTTTGGGGCATTACAAAAATATTGAAGATGTTGCCACCTGGCTGCACGAAGTACTCGACACCATGAGGCTTCTACCATTGCGGCTTTACGAGCTTCCATAGCTTTCCTTGCAGCCTCTCTCGCAGCAATTTTCTCCCTTGCTATCCTTGTATAATGAGGATTAGCATTACCTAGAGTCTCATCAAGCGATAAGTCCATCCCCTCATTTTTCTGCAAAAAGTAATGTTTTTGGTAAACTCTCAAATCAAAGCTTTGTTTAAAATAAAAAATAAAAAAATCTGACAGTATTGAACTACCTGAAGAAGTCTGATTTTCCTTTTCAAATAAGAGTCTGTCTTCTTCCGAGGAAACCAGTTCAGTGGAGAACCACTTCGTTTGTATTGAGGTTTCTTAATTTGTGACACAATTTTAGAAACAGAATTCACAAGGGACTGTGCATTCTCTCTTAGTCCTCCGTTCTGTAAAATGATAGCCATAACATTAATATATTTTGTATTGTAAATTTTTTACATGCAATGTGTCCTGTAAACGAGCAATGCAGAATAGAAATACAGCTCAGCTGTTAGTTTAAGTTATTTAACTGAGAATATTGTCCTAAATAAACCTGAACGGATTCAAAAGATTGATGCAGCCAACCCCAAAAGTAGTTTCTTAAACAAATAAAATCAAATTTAACTGAGAAGTTTGTCGTAAATAGACCTGAATGGATACAAAAGATTGATGTAGCCAACCCCAAAGTTGTTTCTTCATAAACAAATAAACGTAAACATGTTAAGCATATAGATAAGTGTTTCTTTAATTAGATATTTTGCACACAGTACTGTATCAAGTGGAAGCTAATTTATTTCATGGTACGTGCTGTGGGGGCTACTCAGGACTAGCTCAATGGTAAGTGGTGAGAGCGAACTCTGACAATTTCATCTTCCATTTTAATTTGTTAAAGAATTAAGAAGACATTCATCTAGCACAAACGCAGTTTGATGGAAGTGGTAAAGTTAAAAGGGGGCAGTATTGTAAAGGATACAAGCTAGCCATAAGTAAAATCTTGTGAGCTTCAAGCTAAGTACATAACATGAGATAACAACACTACCACCCAACAGGATAAAACATAGCAGACAACATTGCAGGAAACAAAAAGATCTTATCTCATCTAATTTGTTTTCAGATAGCATTTACCATAAAAGTTGTAGACAATAACTTTACAATGGTTTAAACATTTTATTTAATACCAGGCAGTGCCATTGCTCCACTCCAATTAACCAACATAGGGCATCACTAGATAAAATGTTTAAATGCAGACAGGTGACGTAGTGAACCCGGAAACTCCTATAATCCATCTAATTAGTCAATTAAAGATACAAGTACTTGGACATCGAACTTTCAGATATGTGAAACTGCACTGGAAGAATCATTATGAAAAAGAATCCACTTGGGGAATCAGAAGATTTTATCCAGGAGAAAATATCCGAAGCTGAAAATTGCGACCAGTTTCATCGATTAATCTCAGTGCGTTTTATATTAGCATTAGCCATTATTGTAAAACATCGAACTTTCACAACTCCATTCCATGTGTGAGTTTCATCAGAATTTGCTCATCTATGCAATTGTTGTCTCATCTAACACCAATATCAACTTAAACTCAATTGCTAACCAAATCCTTAGCTTGTAAATTTGTAGGATCTGGGGATCAACTAGATATAACTCCTTCAAAATGACATTCTATCAAGAATTTCAAAAGACCTAATTTAGGGGTTCGCAAGAATGATCATTCCAAGATCTACATGCAGTGGCGGATCCAGAAATATTTTCATTGGGGGGCAGACGACAAGTATCTATTTACCTAATAATAAAATAGCAACTTAAAAAATTATAGTACATGACGGGAATGCATTCAATATACACTATCAGCTACATTGCATCATATTTTGCCTGTAATGTGATAAATAAAAAATTTGAGTATTTTCATTAATGATTTACTTTTACTAATAAAATTGAAATTGTTGGCTTAAATACTCTATAAAATTTAACATTGTGATTACATTCTAACACTCAATGTGCATTAAGTAATTTATTTTCAAATTCATTTTTTTTTCCGAACTCATTTGTCTAACAAAATTAGAGGGGCTGAGTCAATGAGGGACGAGTATTTGTATATGAATTCATTGGGCACATCATAATTTATCAAAGCTTCATAATTAAAGGAGAAGAGAAGGAGTGAGAGGTTAGATCTGCAGTGGAGGCGGAGGCATCAAGCGGCAACGCGTCGGCGGAGAAGCGGCAGTGATTGCGACGGGAGATGGAGACAGAGAAGAACCGACAACCATCGAACTAGGGTTTGCTCCGCATTGTTTAGTTTATGGTCTGGAAATTGGGATCGAAGGGCTTCGTTGGGTAATATTTCACATTATTAGTTTTGGGCTTTTTTCACTTTTGGGCTTGGGCCTATAAGTTTTAAATGGTTTAAATGAATGAGCTGTTGTCTATTGGGTGACTTAGGTCATATTAGGGTGCAATTTGTTTGAATTTTAGGGGGGCAAACAATAATTTTTCAAGGGGGTTAAGTGCAAAAACTAAAACTTTATGGGTGCAGCTGCCCACCCCGGGCACCATGTACATCCGCCCCTGTCTACATGAACCCGCAGATCAAAATCTTGATAGCAACCCTAGAAAAGACGAGAATACTAACAATTATAGGCATAAGACTCCAAAAAGATTACCTTTCTTCCACTTCCAGCCGCAGATCCTGATGCCTCGACCTCCGATTCTTTGTTCTCAAGATCGGCAGGAGTCTCGCTATCGCTCGCCGCTTCCGATTCGTGAACGCAACGCAATTCCATGGCGAGGAGTGCTCAAGAAGATTGAGATTCTGCGAGGAGATCAGAACGATTTCGCAAAGAAAGAAAAATTTGTGGCGAGATTTCGATAAACCCTAGAAATTTATGAAGAGAGAGAGAGAGAGAGAGAGGGGAGTGAGGAAGTATCCGTTACGAATTTGTCTGAAGAGAGAGAGGATCAAGTAGCCGTATCGGTAGTATTTATATGGGGCGAAAAAACTAGCCGTTACGATCTCTCTCCCCGTTATTTTTATTTTTATTTTTTAAATTAATGCGAAATTATTTGTGAGGATTTTCATTGAATTCATTGTTAATAAATTTATTTTCTTAGGGCGTATTTATTTACCCTTATTTAAATTTCTTAGAAGATTTATGTTCTAATCATTTCATTTTTGGATTCCAATAATCATTATCGCACTCAAATTGAGAGCTTATTTGGCAACTCCACATAATGGGGCTAGAATTTTAGGGAAAATAGTGTTTGTTTAAAATTGGGCCGAGATTGACCCAGTTTTTCTTGGGCAAAAAATAGGCCTTAAAATCTTTTTTGAACTAGCCTCCCTTGATTTGAACTTAAACCAGTATATAAAACAGGGCCAAGACTAAACCTGCCCAGTTTGATGACAATCGTGTTTGGCAAACAAGAGGGCCAAATCTAGCCATGTTTTCATAGGTCAAAATATAGTCTTAAATCAGCTTTTTTTTTGGACCGAGAGAAAGTGGGTCAAAAGAAAAACAACACAAAGCGGCCGGAAGCGGTCACGGCCGGTTTGTGTGTTACTAAACACACCTATAGAGAAAATTAGGTTGGATGCAGATCCTTATCAATTAGGTGGTAATTGGAGAGTCCAATTACCCTAATTATTACTGTTTATTCCATTTTCAATGGACGAGATGATGTCACGTCTAGCTTATGTTGATTTTTTTTTTTTACTTTCTTTACACAGAGACTGATTAATATTTTGGGTCATATTTTTGTTTTTACAAGACTACATAATGTAGTTTTGATGGACTTATACGAGATAGATTTTTTTTCCCCTCGTTTCTTTTCCTTTATTTCTTGAGCAAACAAGAAAACAAAAGCAGGAATGCCTAATACGTATAACGTTTTCTACGAATGTACCCTTCTAAAGATATACTATATGTGGGTATAAATGCAGGTATAATATAGCTCTAGATTCTCACCAACTTCAAAAGTTACCTTAACTTTATTATCTCATGGATAAAAATGTCTCCCGCAACCCATATTTAGAAGAAATCATCAGTAAATCTGCCACCATGAATTAACCATCTCACAGAGACTAGTCACACATTAAACAAATGTTTTTATTCATGAAATTTTGCTTTAGTACATATATGATGCCTGATACAAAAGATGTACTTCTGAAGTAAATATTAACTATACTACATTTTGGTATTAATTTGATCGTACTCCACAAATTTCAAGCCAAAATTAGAGGAGTTTCTAACCTTTTTATCATTCACATGAATACAAGAATAAGATACCAAATAATAGTACAACAAGCATTACTCTATTTCTGTGTACATTTAGCCAGCTTATATAATCTCCCTCCCACTACATTTACCAAAATTCTGACAAGGTCACATAAGGTGAAAAATGAAAGGCCAATATACAAAAGAATACAACTGTGTTGTATTAATTAAATTAGATAATTAGATCTCTCCTCCACTTTTTTAGCAATTTTTTCTCCTTTGATGTGTAAAAGACAATTGCGCATGATGTCCACACAAAACAGTAAAACCTTGGTCAGTTCTTTTGGTCTCTGATCCATTTTGTCGCAACCCATTTCTCTCCTTTGATGACAGGGCAGCTACCATGAAGAGATGTCTGTATACAAAAAAGACATGCTCAGTCCAAAACCATATTCGAATGACTACAAAAATGTTATATAAGGGTAAATTTCGAAAAAAACTGCCATGAAGTTTTGAGGTTTTTGTACAAAACTACCACAAACTTTTTAATTAGAGAGAACTGCCATACTTAACAGCAGTTAGGGTAAGGTGTTGCATGCTTTGCACATGTATGTTTTGAATAATTTTGCCCTTATGTACTTCATATATATATTCTGCATTACCCTCTCCCCTTCTTGTATTTATAAGGATAGTCTGGTCCTTTTATCCAGGCCATTAACATTGTTAGCAGCAACTTTCAATAGCTTATGGTATTTTTCAGCAGTTTTGAACAAGTTCATGGTAGTTTTCTCGATCAAAAAATGATTTCAAAATATTATGGATAATCCAGTATCTGAAGAACATCCTTTAATCCTATTCCAGACAAAACATTGGCTTAGGTCAACCTCACTTGCACATGTATGACATGGCAATAATAAATACAATCACATTGAGGTCGCAGTCTTTAAAAATAGGATAGAACGCAGGGTATAAGTACAACAGTTGCTGGAATGTTTGGTATATAACACAAAATCCTATACGTAATTCATCTAGATTTTATTGATAAGCAGAAAATTGAAGAAGACACAAAACAAATAACCAACCCCCCACCCACACACACACACACACAAACAACCCCCGCAAAAAAAATCATGCATGTATCATTAGAAGTAAATGCATTCTTTCAAGAAATTTAAAGCAATTTTCATTTTAGCAGAGGAACACAATATATTGCCTTGGAATTTCATCATCGTGTCATCAACTGACGGGCTCACATACACTGACAGAAGCACTCAATTGAAAGAATTCTACTAGTGCAAGATAACAATATCACTACACATTGCAATTTCATCTAATGTTATATGACTAAATTTGTTGCTTTATTTGTTTACACTTGTTCTTTCTCTTTCATTATTTTAAGATGTAAAAATCAAAAGATTGTTAAGCACAAAGTAGTGACTGGCGTTTAAAGTCAGATATCAAGGTCAATCACGTACCGGGTCAATTGTCCCATTTGTGAACAATGAGTAAAATAAAAGACCATCTCCTTGGCGTGGCTTAACCTTTAAACCAATACACTGCTGGTAATCATAACCAATGTCCATGTTTGCTCCATTCTGCAAGTCAATAAAGCTTTCTATAAAAATGAACTGGTCAATTTGAAAGAAAAGAGCTCTAGCAAATCCATTCTGCTTACTTCAAAGGGAAACATGGTCTCTCCGCCCTCCTCTACATCAGATAGATACAACAGAAAAGAAGCTACCTGAAAGAAAAAAAAATATTCATATTGCCAAAATTATGGTTTATTCAACATTATTTTAAATGGATAATATATAAAGGAGTATATGCTGTGTAAGTATGGAACCATCGCTTAGATCTAGAAGAGGTTTAACATACTACATATATGAAGCACCAAAAAAATTACCCCAGCACAGGAAAATAAAAGAACCACCATTTTACACAGGGAAAAGAAGATAAGAAAAAGAGTTAGAAAAAGGAAACAATTTTTGGCCAGTATAGCCATGAGTTCACAAGGGTGATGCCCACCTAAAACCAGTATAAATTCCGAGTGTAAATTCCAACTTCCAAGTATGGGTAAAGACAAGGTTATAGAAAGTGCTAGATAGCCTAGGCACTCGACCCGACGCCTAGAGACTAGGCGGGGGCTAGGTGGTTTTCCTACTTTTTTTATTTTTTAATTACAATAATTGATAGTAAATGTTAATATTACAGAAAGCTTAGGCGTAGGACTGACGCCTAGGCATATTTCTTTCTTCGTTAAGTGATGGGGGAGGAGGTTTTACTGAAGGTCAGAGGAGATAGAGGACGTGTTTTTAGTTAGAAGCTGGAGGAGTTTGGAGGAGGTTGGAGGACGTGGAGATTGCAATGGAGGAAATCACGATCAAGGCCTAAAGAATGCAGCCCATGTAAGCAGCCCACACTTCCCTAGGCACTCCCAAAATCCACGTGGCCGCATAGGGACCACCTAGGCGCTAGGTGCTAAGCATGCGACCTAAGTACCACCTAGGCCTAGCCGGACGCCTAGGCAGGCTAGGCTGAGGCTTTTTAAAACATTGAGTAAAGACAAGTATGACTTGGAGATCCGGAAAAGAGCAGCATCAGCTTACAGCATATGATCTTTAAAACAGAAGCAATACATTCATGTCTCTTACATAATCTAATCATAGATTAGGAGAATTTAGGAGAATGGATAGCTGGTATGTCATTGACATCTTCAAGTGATATCTGTTAACATATCTGTTAAAATATTTGCTTATGAAAAAAAATCATCATTGCTCTAAAAATGTTTCATACAGTATTTAGTTATTGGTACTAGACATTGTGTTTTACAAATAGCTACTCTTGACAACAGTGATTGCTGGGATTTCAAAGATGCTTTCATTCGAACCTGGTTCTGTGTATATTTTCTGCCACAATGTCTCTAAGGTGAATGTGAATATTAACACATCAAGTCAGTAGTTAGTGGGGGCCACAATCTTTACCCAGTACCTGCTAGTCTGCTCAGAGTGCGGGTTTGGGTCAAGCACATAATGATACATATCATTAGCAATTTTTCTCCTCTGTACAGGCATTCACGTACTAAAGCTTCCCATGAACATGACACAAAAAAAGTCAAACAACAAATTTCATACTTATTGACAAAGCAACTAAATTACTCAATCCGGACAAAGCAAGACAAACATTGTAACTGACCCTTTGGCTCTTTTGCGGACCGTACTCAGCTGGATTGAAAGCGTCATAATGAGAAGCATACTTCTGCCCGATCTCATAACGAAGGATATTAAAAGCCTGCAACATGGTAACAGTCCGTTGTTAGTCAAGCCTAGTATAGTCTTTCTGAAATAAAGAACTGACTGACTTGAATATGCAAACCAAACATGATAAAACTTCGACAACAGGAAAGGTAATAGATATAGGCTGCATAAGGATAAATTTTTGACCAAGAATCAACCAAATATTACTAAAAATTGGTAAGAAACTATACATTTCCCAGTGACAGGCTAATTTTTGCCTAGACTAGAGAGGATTTGCAACCATAATTACAAATGAAAAGCATATTCACACAAACCTTTTGAGAGTTGAAGCATCAAGAATGATAAGCTTTCCATTTTACGATTATGAATCTTACATTAGATGTTTTATTGCTAACCAACTCATTTATTCATAACTTCAGCTTTTAGATCATCCTCACAATTCAAAGAATACATTGATGATTATAAAGTCAACTGCAAAAATATAATAAATTCCATGAAATCATGCTATACCTCTCCATTCTCTCTTGGAATCATTGTGGCCCTTGCTATCTTCTGTTCAACATAGCTCAAAGTTCCAGTTGAATCTTCAGATGCACTTACAAAAGTTCCAGAACTGCTGACCAAGTTAAAAACTTAGTAATTGACTAAAGAAATCCACAAAGTATAATATTATGCTGATAGGCACTAGCATTAGCATAACAGTTTAAAGTCCAAGTGCAACAGCTATGCATATTTTCAGAGTTGGGAAGAATGTCTTCATGATGTGTCCTTCAGCTTCATGATACCAAAATTCCAAATATAAGAAAGCAAAATTGAGAAATGCATCCAAGAGATTGGGTTTTAAAGCTCCTAGACTTATGAAAATGTTGATGAGGTTACCAAATTTAAGCGACACCAACTTTAGAAGCCGGAAGGCAAAGATAGAGGCACACACCATGCCATCAGTAAGAAAAATACTATCCGGCAACGGTTGTCATCAAAGAGAAAAAAACTAACTCATTCAAGGAAAGATGGTACAGTGTACAGACTTCACACTGTCAGCGTAACCCAAAAAGCTCACTAAGAAATACTATTGAGCAATTTATGTTGGTCGATTATATAGAAGCCAGATTATAAAGTACTCCCTTCATGCCTACTTGTCTCATTGATGAGTCCGGTGGCTTCGTCATGCGTCTTATTATAAGCTGAGCCATAATAATTTCTAAAAAAATTGCATTAACCAGCTTTCTTGTGAATACATATCAGACTACTTCAATTCAAATTTCAAAGTCTTTTAACATTTTCTAAATTTCTCATCTTTTATAGTCATTGTTCGATACAACATGACAAACCAACTTAATTTTTCTAACTAATGAGGTTGGTGTTAATGCTTGTATCCATAGTTTCATAAAGGAACTATGATTGCTTGTATCCATAGTTTCATAAAGGAACTATGATGCAGCAACAATAATCCCTTCCATTCAGCTATCTACCAATGCACAAGCAAATATAAACATTCTAGAGACAATTCATCAGACATTGTATATTTTATATAAAAAAATATAGGATACTCCACCATTAAACATGTAGTGTCACATGATTTCCAGCAACAGCTAATTAAATTTTGTGTAGTGATGAAGTAAGTAAATAAATAAATAATAATAGTAAATAATAGTAGTAGTAGTAATAATAATAATAATAATAAAGAAAGTTAAATATTCAAAAATCTATTAATTTAGTTATTATCATAATTTCGTCTAGATATGCAATTAACTTATTGTTTCATTTGAATTTAACCCAGCCAAAAAAGGGGGTCAATCCAACAACCATGCAGACTTGAAGAACAGACAGTTCGCAAAGGGCCTGCTATCAACATACCAACTTATGGCTAACCAATAGTTGAGAGGTAATTACAACAGCATTGCCAACGGCAACAATAGTGGGGGATAATGTACTAATATCACTTATACTTGCATGGAACAAAAACAGATAGTTGAACCAATTGAGACAACCTAATCAAACGCCAAGTTAAACCATGCAACTATCATAAATCACAGTGCGCATAGAGTTCCGTTGTTTCTAAAGAAAGTTGCACTGGTGTACTTATGTAGCATATATAAGAAAAGATTACCTTGTCCTTACTCCTTTGGTGGTATCTTCAGTCTCCCCCTTGCGTAAAGCCAGTGTTGATGGCTTAAGTCTTGTTTTAGCCTTTTTTACTATGGTCTCACATTGTTCTGCTGATGCAAATTTTGGAAAATACAGCGCACGTGGTTTCCAGCTCAAAACCTGCTTTCAAACATAGAAGAAATAAATTGATGTTAGATACTCTAAGAGGAAATCAGCTCAGAACAATAAAGTCGTCACAAATTTTAATTATTATCTAAGCATTTCTAGTCGAAATGATATAACAATGGAACAGCAGAGGAAAGGTTAACAAAATTTTGTAAACAGCTTCCACTGACATGAACCCTCTGAATCTGTGCCAATGTCTTGGCCAAGGAAACTATGGGCGAGAATTACCTCCCCAAACAAAAAGGAGATAATTGCTAGGTTAGAGATGGTAATGATTAAAATTTTTGGTTTGATAAGGTGACCCTTATAGTACATGATGCATAATTATGATAATGATAGGGTGTTAATGGGTTTACAAGTTTTACTCATATTATTTAGATATTAGTACCTCAAATCTACAATAATTCCATATTAGTCCCTCAAATCTCAATAATTGCTAATTAGCCCTTCAAATCCTAAGGGGTCTTGCAATGTGGTCCCTCAATGACCAAAATACCCCTTAGTTATGATTTCTCTCCTAAAACTCTCAAAAAAGGGCTATTTGCACTTTAATACTCTAAAGTTTACATCTTTTAACATTAATACCCCAAAGTTTTTGACACTGTGATACCCAGAAGTTTAGTTTTTTTTAACTTTGATACATTAAAGTATTTTTATGACACTTCTGTTATGACAAAGTTTATACCATTTTCACTTTGATACCACCAAAGTTTTGTTTTTGAAACTTGACACCCCAGACTTTAGGTTATCAAAGTTAGAAAATATGTAAACTTTGAGGTATTAAAATTAGAAAATGTGTAATCTTTTTTGTATGAAAGTTAAAAAATGTGTAAACTTTGGGGTATAAAAGTGTCAAATAAATTCCGGGTATCAAAGTTAAAAAAGGTGTAAAGTTTGGGGTATCAAAGTGTTCAGTCGAATCATCATCGTTCAACTCATTTATAGCACCTATCGCCCCTAGTATTGGTCTCTTTAGAATGTTAAATCGCAGATAACCCCCTTTTCGTCATGAATTGAGGGTTGACGTGTTATCAAAGGTACATACGAGGGGGTTATCTGCAATTTACCCTAATTAATAGCTATTTACGAAATATACCAAAGGACCATCATTTAGTTCTGAATTAATGCGATTAACTGAAATCATGCACTATAACCATTTTTTTTATTTACTTTCATTACTGCAGAGGATTCTCATCATTGTCATCATTCAAATTATAAATGAGATTAGGGAATTGGACAGATTAGGGTTTGATGACCTGGAAAGGGATAGGATAGGGATTAGGATCTCCGCTCTCCCCATGCGGCATTGCGAGCAGCTCTCCACCTTCATTCACCATTTCCATGTACCTCGCACGAGGCGCAGCCTCTCCTGAGTGATCCTGCGGCACAACATAGCAACAAATTAGGTCAAATTTGATCCAAAAAGAGAAAAAAAAAAACAATAAAAAAAAAAAGAAATTACCTTGGGAGAGAAGAGCATGGATCCGAAAAATCCAGCGAGGAAGAAGAGAGAACAATAGAGGATCACCATGGGGAGCGCTAGCTTCCTCCTCCCCAGACCCCATAGAACCCTACCTCTGCGATCTGATCTCATCATCGCGATTTTTTTTTCTTTTCTTTTTTTTTTCTCTTTGTTTTCTCTTTTTTTTTTCCCCCCGATTAATTTTGGAGGTGCAAACAGAAAGGGGCAATTTTGTCTCAAAGTTTGGTTTGGTCGGAGAAATTACGAGAGAAGAAGTCAGGACGCTTACGGGTTGGGCCCAGTTCGGCACATTTACTAATTCAGTTTGGCCCACAAAGATAGACAAGACATCACTGTGCAGCCCATTTAATAAACCCAGTATTAGGCAACATCTTGCAGAGTCTGTCCTCATTTAGTGCGAGCCCAGTGAGCTTTAACTCGAACCTTACGTGGCATTTTTCACCCCCTAAAAAAAAAAAAAAAAGTGACTTTATTATGTGAGATTTTAACTTGCGAGTTCAAATCTATTAGCTTGATACGGGCCATACGGCAAATGAATTTTGCCAAAAAAGAAAATGTCGAATCAAACACGCCAGTCTTCCTGCGGCCACACTAACTCCAGCTACAACCAAACCAACAATATAATATCCTAAGATTAGGAGTGATTGACATACTTTTGGTGGCTTTTTTTAGCTAAAATATGATTGAAATAGAATTGACAGTGTTTTAATTTTTTTTCATTAACGCATTAAGCATGCAGTTCATGCCTCGTGCTTCAATATCGTGTGTTCAAAATAAAAGCCAAAAATAATAGGGTTAATTGCATATTGGTCCCTTATATCATCTTTAACTACCAAATAGTCCCGCAAATCTCATTATTTGTTTATCAGTCCTTTACATCTTCAATTTTCTTGCCAATCTGTCCCTCGTGTTAGGTTGTGTTATTAATGACCGTTAAATGTGACGGAATTAGATAGAATACCCATTATACCCCCACCTATACTCACTCAAACCCGCCTTTTTTCTTCTCCAATGGTCCCACGCTTCCCCAAAAACCCAAAATCGAGGTCATTCCCATGGCTAGCTTCCCTCTAAACCCAAAAGTTGGGAGGGAAATGTGTACCCAGGGGCAATAAGGTAGCTTGAGTTGTTGGATTAAGCATCAACTCAACTAGAATTAGAGAAGTTAACAGCTTTTCTAACGGAAGGACCATATGGCAAGGAAACTGAAGATTTAAGGAACTAATAAGCAAATAATGAGATTTGAGGGATTATATGGCAATTAGAGATGATTTAAGGGGCCAATATGCAACTCCCCCAAGATAATAACCTAAAACGAAGAAGAAATTGAGAACATTAACAATAATAAAAACCTAGCAAACAACGGTTGCTATCAAAAGTTAAATGACGCCCCTGACGAGCATGAAAGTTGGTCAGCGAGCAGTCGCGTGCATAGTTCAGGTGCTACGAGAAAAGTTGGAGGACGTCAACAAGAGAGAGCCGTGCGAGCCGCGATTAAATTTTTGGATGATGATGAAGATTAATAGCGAAAAACAAAAAAAAACAAAAAAAGATAACCCAAAACTACGAATTAACCCTCTAAAGTAAGATAAATAACGAAAAGTGTCATCCAACCTCTTGGCAACTATCCGTGGAATGAGTAGTTATTATTATCGGTTAATATTCACGGTGTGTGTCATATTCCAACATATACTTTTTGTAGCACTGATACATCCAAGTACCAACGTCTTGATACAAAGTAAGGATCTCATGTAAGCACAATCAAGAAAATTTTAACGCATCATTCATGTTTTCATTCTTTCATTGCTATCACTATCTAGGTTAGGGTTATGCTCTACATTCTCCATGATACAACAGAGAACAATTTTCATGGAAGTTATCCGCAAAGATGGGGATCAGATTATGGAAGGTCACACCTTATTATCAGTATATGGCCTTAGTTCCAAGACTATGTAATAAAAATATATAATTGAAAGCAACCGCGAATATTAAATCAGTGACATGTAGAACTGAAAGTAACTGGAAATGGATATGTGACTGCTCTGCACTAGTCGAAGCATATTAATATTCGATAATATTTATAAGTCTAACCAGTTTGAAAAAGATTAACCAGATACATCCATACAAGAACAAAATAAGAAACGCTTTAAGTGAAATGAAACATCTTCGTTGCAGAATTTAGGCAAACAAAAAGAACTCTGCGTTTCCGTCATAACTCATGCAGTGAGAAGAAAAAAAGGTCTATACTTTCTTATGTCTTATGTAGAATAACATCGACGTATCACTGATCGGGTATCATAGTGAGACTGATGGGTGTCCAGGTTTCGTGTTTTAAGTTGTGCTATATGCTCTTGTCAAGGGAGCATAATATACTCAAATTTTTGAAGTGAACAAAAACAGTTCATACATTTGCAAGTGTACATGCAGTGATTAGCTGTGTAAAATAAGCTGATTTTTTATTACAAGAGGTATCCTACATTTCAATAGGTTATTTGATTGGCTAAATAACATTGCCAACCTCTCTCTTCTCTCCTGCTTCGATCTAATTTCATTTCCGGCTTTCACTATTATTTTCGTCCTAATTCTAGTCCCAGTGTTCCCCTCAATTCTAAAGTTGTCTTCTTTCCCAAAGGATCCCCAACGGCTCCACTTATTAACCCACATAAAATCCAAAAGCTCGAAAAATCTGCACTGCATATTTTTTTTTTTTTTTAATATAAAGAAAGATCTTTGACAGTATAGCAACAATTGAGAAGGGAAAGCAAACACAGATTTGCAAAGTAGGAAAATTTTATCATGGAAATCAGTCTATCCAGCAAAAGACTGAGGATTAAATCAAAAGCACCATACAAATGTGTTGGGACAAACCCGGGCCCGATAGAGCAGAATCGCAGCTAAAATAGTACGGAAATAGTAAAGTTGAACACACAGATTTACGTGGAAAACCCCCTAAATGATTTTGGGGTAAAAACCACGGGCAAGAATAGAAGAATTCACTATAAGAAAATAGGAGTATACAATCTCTCTTTTTACAAGAAGAAACTCTCTCTATTTTTTTTCTCTAGCTCTCTTTCTGATCTCTCTCTTAATTAGAGACTGAGATTCTGAGATGGGATGATTTTTCCTGAAAGATTTGAAGCATATTTATAGGGGCTTGAGAATACTATTCACCCATTATTTTAACCTTCACACAAGCAGCATGAGCTCGTTTTTAATTTCATTGCAATTTCGGTGCAAAGTGTGGGGGAGGCTTTCGGTGCCTGATAAAACAAATGGGAGGCACCGCAATCTTTGACAATCTCCCACTTTAAGAGTTAATTGAGTATCAATCATATCTTCACACCATTCTTTCTATCGCGTCATCTCCATATTGCTCACATCTCTGTCAGACCACAAGAGGATCTACACCAAACAAACTTGTCAGTGCTGACTGCCTTCGTCAAAAAATCTGCTAGGTTGTCTTTAGTGTGAATTTTCTGCATATCCACCGTTCCTTCTTCCACTTTCTCACGAATGAAGTGGTATTGAACTCGAATGTGTTTGGTCTTTGAATGAAAGGCTGGATTTCTTGCTAAATGCAAAGAACTCTGACTGTCACAAAAGAGAAATCTTCTTTTGTTCATGGCCGAATTCTTCCAGCACCATCTTCAGCCATATCGCCTCTTTACTAGCTTGTGTAGCTGCTACATATTCTGCTTCTATTGTTAAAGTAACCACAACTGACTGCAGTTTTGAAACCCAGCTTACAGCTCCGCCAGCAAGTACAAACACAGAGCCTGTGGTGGATTTGCTATTATCACGATCACCTGCATAATTAGAATCAGCATATCCACTGACAATAAAATCAGATCCCCATAACATAATGCAACATCTGAGGTGCCCTTAATGTATCTTAGGACCCTCTTTACAGCATTCTAATGCTCTTTACCAGGATTCGCCATGTATCGACTAACCACTCCCACTACTTGTGCAATGTCTGGTCTTGTACAAACCATAGCGAACATCAAACTTCCCACTGCTGATGCATACGGTACTCGAGACATCTCCATCCTCTCTTCTTCACTGCTAGGACACATATTGGAGGATAAATTAAAATTAACAGGAAGTGGGGTAGAAATTAGCTTATAATCTTGCATGTTGAAGCGTCGCAAGATTTTCTTCAAATAATTTTTTTGAGAAAGTCAAATCTTCCTATTATTTGTCTCGGTAAATTTGCATCCCTAGAATCTTGTTTGCGGATCCTAAATCATTCATTTCAAATTCCCTAACCAATTGAGCCTTCAATTCTTTGATACGATCTTTGTTGGGCCCTGCAACCAACATGCCGTCAACATACAATAATAAAATAACAAAGTTATTTTCACCGAACCTCTTGAAATATGCACAAAGGTTTGAATTGAGTCTGTTGTATCCAAGGCTCATGATGAATGAATCAAACTCTTGTACCAACACCCCGACGCCTGTTTTAGACCGTACAGAAATTTATTTAACTTGCAAACCAAGTCTTCTTTTTCTTTTTCTTCAAAACCTTCTGGTTGGAACATATAAATTTCTTCTTCAAGATCTCCATGAAGAAAAGATGTTTTCACACCTAGCTGCTCTAGATGTAAGTCAATTATAGCACTCATAGCAAGAACTATTCGAACTGTTGTAAGTCGAACTACAGGAGAAAATATTTCATTAAAATCAATACCTTCTTTCTAAGCATATCCTTTTACCACCAATCTAGCACGATATCGCTCCACCTGATCATCGCCATTTCGCTTGATCTTATAGACCCATTTGTTTCCAATGGTCTTTTTTCCTCGTGGTAGTGACACAAATTCCCAAGTCTTATTTTTATGGAGAGCTTGAATTTCTTCCTGCATTGCTGCCATCCACAGAGATGCATCTGTGCTATTTAAAGCTTCATGGAAAGTTAATGGCTCTCCATCCTCTGTTAGAAGACAGCATGCAACATTACTCTTCGTACTATACTCCGAGTGCCAACTCGGTGGTCTTCTCTCACGAGTTGACCTTCGAACTTCTGGGACCTCGGGCTCGACTGGTTCTTGTACATCATGTTCCGGTGCTGTTTTAGAAAAATCTGCATCATTTTCTACCCGAACAGCTATAATTTCTGAGTCTATTTGAGCTGCTTTCTTTCTCTTCTCTTTGTAGTTGGTTCTCTACAAAGATAACATCTCTGCTGACAATAACCTTGCGGGCAGTGGGATCCCACAAGCGATACCCCTTTACTCGGTCAGCATACCCTAAGAATATACATTTCCTGAATTTTGAATCCAGCTTTGTAATTTCTTGGGCATTGTACATTACGTACACTGGACTTCCAAATATATGGAGGTTGGAATAATCAGCTGGCTTGCCAGTCCACATCTCCATCGGCGTCTTCAACTATATTGCGATTGATGAAGATCGATTCACCATATAACAGGCGGTTTTTCCTGCTTCCGCCCAAAAGACTTTATCCAGATTTGCAATTGCCAACATTGCTCTGGTTCTTTCCAACAGAGTTCTATTCATCCGCTCTGCTACTCCATTTTGTTGTGGAGTATACGCCGTACTGAATTGTCTTTTAATGCCTTCTTGCTTGCAGAATGCAAGAAATTCACCGTCTGTGTATTTTCCTCCATTATCTGACCTCAAGCACTTGATCTTCTTGTCAGATTCAAGCTCGACTCGCGCTTTGTAGGCTTTAAAGACTGAGAACACATCGGCCTTCTTCTTGATAGGGTACACCCAACATCTCCGGGAGTAATCATCAATAAAGGACATGAAATACTTCGCTCCTTCCATAGATGTAACTGGTGCTTGTCATACATCAGAATGAACCAGTTCCAGAATAACATTGCTTCTAGAACTCGATGTGTTGAACTTCAGCCGATGCTGCTTGCTTGTAACACAATGCTCACAGAACGGAAGAGCTACCGATTTGAGCCCAAGAAACAGGTTCTGATCGGAGAGAATCTTCAAACCTCGTTCTGACACGTGGCCCAGTTTACGGTGTCACATCAGGATTTCTTCTTCTCCACTGCTAGTTGATGCCACACATGAATCAGCCTCCTGCATCGTTTCTCCCTTGAGCATGTACAGATTTACAACTATCTTTTCTCCTTTGATCACCACAAGCGCCCCTCTAATAATCTTCATGATTTCATTTTCTATATGAGTTTTACATCCGAGCTCATCCAATTGTCTTAAAAATAATAGATTCTTCTTCAAGCCCTTCACATGTCGTACATCCTGAATGGTGCGTATTGTACCATCAAACATTTTGATTTAGACAGTACCAATACCAGAAATCTCCAAGGCATGATCATTTTTCATGAATACAGATCCCCCTAGATAGGTTCATAGCTGTGAAACCATTCCCTCCGGGAGGTCATGTGCCAAGAAGCTGCCGAATCTAGAAGCCAGACATCAGCAAACCTCTTTCTGCCTTCATCAACAGCGATTGCTCCACTATACAGAATTTCACCATCATCTGATGTGCTGATAACGCATCCTTGAGATGTTGATGGCTCTGAAGACTTTTTATCACCACTCTTCTTGTTGTGCCAATACTCCGACTTGACGTGCCCCTTTTTGCCACAGTTGTAGCATTTGATATGCTTCTTACTTCTTGATTTCGATCTACCATGGTCATAACTCCCACTAGAGCCAAGTTCCGTTGATCTTCCTCTCGTCACCGATAACGCCTCCGCTTGCTATTGTCAAAGATTGCGGGGCCCCCCATTTATTTTATCAGGCACCGAAAGCCTCCCCCACACTTTGCACTGAAAGTGCAATGAAATTAAAAACGAGATCATGCTGCTCGTGTGAAGGATAAAAAAATGGGTGAATAGTATTTTCAAGCCCGTATAAATAGGCCTCAAATCCTTCAAGAAAAATCATCCCATCCGAATCTCAGTCTCCAATTAAGAGAGAGATCAGAAAGAGAGAGCTAGAGAGAAAAAAAATAGATAGAATTTCTTCTTGTAAAAAGAGAGATTGTAAACTCCAATTTTCTCATAGTGAATTCTTCTATTCTTGCCCATGATTTTTACCCCAAAATCATTTAGGGGGTTTTTCACGTAAATCTGTGTGTTCAACTTTACTATTTCCGTACTACTTTAGCTGCGACCCGGCTCTATCGGGTCCGGGTTTGTCCCAACAAGTGGTATTAGAGCCTAACTTAGGGTGCGTATATCTGCTTATCGTATGCTCTGTGGCTGCCACCAAAGGTGGATCCTTCACATCAGAAAATAAGCTAGATTATCATTTACCCTATGAAAGGCACTGGACACTATTCACGAGTACGGTACTCTTCACAAATACGATACTATTCACAAGGACGGTACTATTCACGAATATGATTACTGTTTATAAATACAGTTATTGTTTACGTGAGATACTAAGAAGTTACCATTCGTGGTAGAAGCAATGGCGGCGAAGTTCGAAAATTTCAAGATCGAGAAATTCAACGGGAGTAATTTCTCGATGTGAAAGTTAAAGATAAAGGCTATACTGAGAAAAGATAATTGCCTAGTGGCCATCGGTGAAAGGCCAGCTGACATCACATATGATAAAAGTGAAACGAGATGGACGAGAATGCTATTGCAAATCTCCATCTGGCATTGACAGATGGAGTGCTGTCAAGTATAGAGGAGAAGAAGACAGCAAATGAGATCTGGGATACTCTAACAAAGTTATATGAGGCCAAATCCCTGCATAACAAAATCTTCTTAAAAAGGAGACTTTACACTCTGAGGATGGCGGAATCTACATCGATGACCGACCACATCAACACCCTAAATACACTGTTCTCCCAACTCACAACGTTGGGGCATGCAATCAGTGTGAATGAACGTGCAGAGCTTTTACTTCAAAGCCTACCTGATTCGTATGATCAACTCATCAACAACCTCACAAATAACGTCCTTGTGGAAAAGCTAGTCTTCGACGATGTTGCAGCCGCTGTTCTGGAGGAAGAAAATCGGCGCAAGAACAAGGAAGACAGACAGCCAAGTTCGCAACAAAATGAACAAATGAAAGGTAAAGCAGCAAGTGAAGAGACTAAAGCAACCAAAACAACACCAACGAATAGCCAACTTAGGAACTTAGTAAAGAATAAGATTACGATATGAGCCTACAAAGATAAGAAGTCGATTAACAAAAATCAAAATATTCTGACACTTCATCAAGGCAGCAGTTGTAAGAATATGGTGAGGCTTAGAGAATGGTTATATGATGTCTTAATACGCCCTGACCATTATATGAAAGTAAACACACACAGAGAATCTTTTAGAAATTATCTTATATAAGACTTCTTTCGAGTTTTGCAACACAATAGAATAGTACATCTCTGATAGAAAAAAGAGCTCAAACATCAAAAAATCCAATTTAATTGTTGAAAATCATTCAGAATCCGAAGCTGATTGGCATACAGGGAGGTAGTATGTGTCTAGCTGCCAGTATTTATGTTTCACACCCTCCCATATATTCTCGGCCAAGCATTCCTTAACAGGCAAAGGAATGAATTGTGTCGAGTACCCTAAATTACCAAGTTCTAAAGCAACTAACTGACAGTAAACCACATGGAAAAATGCATTACCACCACAGAGGCCATTGAAGTATGAATAGATTCCTCCAGGCTTGAGGAGCTTGGGAAGATGCTGATGGAATTCCCTCAGGTCTTCATAGTATTCCCCATATGTGTCAAAAAATATTCCTGCTTAGAAGTAGATAATCATTAGAAATCAGCCTGTCAGAGTAATAAACTAAAAGCATCGGTGATGATAGTTCATAAACAAAAACAAAAAAATCATAGCCAAGTATGAACTACAGAAGGCCGCTGAGACCATACATTCTCGTAAAACAAATGAAATGAGCTCGAAAAACGAATGAGACGAGACTTTGACCATTGACAGATGAAATCAAGTGCATTCAAATAGTTCACCTCAAAGGAAAAGAAAAGATGATAATGGACCATGCGTTGTTCCTGAGAAAGTAATACAAATAATATTACATCCTACAATCATCTCAAACCAGAAGGAAAACATCACATGGGTCAATCAACTGTTCTTATCTGGTGGTACAACAGTAAATCGATTCATAAACACCTAATAGTGAAGATAACAGAAAGAATGCAGTTCAGAGGCTGCAAAAACATTACGAGGAGTCATCCAAGATTCTCCTTATGTGTGTTCATACTAGATATACACCATTGATCTCTAGGTGAACTTAGAGTGCAGAGACCACCTATATATAACAAGTTCCTGTTACCCCCATCACCATAAACTTACAAAAAGAGTTTAAAAGTTTATACTGAGGTAAAAGGGTAGTTGTTGGATATAAAGGAATGCTCAGATTTCTTACTACAAGCATAGAGTATGTTGATAAACAACCACAATAAATGTGTACATTATCTATTTACATTATAATATACATTGTAAATATCCAGTACATAGTTTTTTCAACATATGAATATGATATGTATCTTTAGCATGATGTTTTTGTTTGTTCCAGGTTGTTGGGTTCTCTGCAAGATGTTTTGAGTCTGGACACTTCATAATTCATATTCAAAGCCCAACAAAACATGAGACTATGAGAGTCATTACTCATTAGTAGTGGACTTTACTCTTTAGCAATATTATCAGCAGGTTTCATTGATAAATTACTTATGTTGGCTTTCCTCGACTGTCCAAAAAGAGTGTTTGTAAATTGTTAGAAAGGATTCTGCTTGTAAAGTTGTTATGATCATATATAAACTTCTAAGGATCCTGTTACACGACTTTGGCACTCCTTTCTTTAGTTATTGTTACCTTCAATATTTTTCTCAATCGAGAAAGAAAAGTATATAACAATGGACATACCTTTGTCTAAATTGCATAAAGCGACAAAAATATAAGAACATGTCTTTAAAATGATAATTTACTACACTTTATTCACAGTAGGTTACTTATCTGCCTTGACCATTAGAAACCATGTTGCGATATAAGGTCCTACATTAATGCTCCGTACTATATGTTATAATGTTCTTGAAACAGGAAAGGTCCAAATTTCAATATACATGTCCGGTGATATATTTTTCCAACACCAAAAAGTTGCAGCAAAAGAAAAATAGGTTAAAACAGGGAAACTATTGTTGCGCTCAAATTAAAGAGTGTTTCAATAGCAGGAGTTAGAACTGCATGGTGTTTTAAATATATCTGTTGTTTCCAGTATTCTTAATCAAAATGACCCTAAGCTTCATACTTTAGTGTCTCAAGCGAGCTAGAACATAATATGGAAATTGACATCTTACCCTACTACATTGCATAATGAACATTGTCTTCAAAAATATAATTTTATATGACTATGCATCAAAATCCTTACCATCAAAAGACCCGAGCTGCGATATCACATCCTGCCACCTCCCAAACACAACCTTCACATTCCTCTTCTCCCCCCACCCCGACTTCATCATCCTGTCATAAACCTCCGGGTGCGCCTCCACAATCGTATGCTCAGTCACCCCCTCGTACTTCTGAATCGCCTCGTCCACCATCCCCATCCCAAACCCCACATTCAAAACCCTCCCCCCATTGCTACACACCGCCCTCGCGTGCGCCTCCATCAGCGGCCCCTCCCACGCCATCATCACCGCCTTGCTCTCCGAATCCATCAGCCTCCCCTCCCCAAACTCAATCCTCTCCTCAAGGTACTTCTTTTCTTGAGAGCCGGGATCTTGATTTTGCCTTGCGATTGTGTTGAAGATGAGCTCGGATTGGATGGCGAAGTTGAGGAGGAGGTCTAGGGTTTCTTGGTGGGAGTGCTGGAGGGCGAAGTCGCCCGCGGAGAGGCCGGAGGGGGAGAGGGCGTTCCAGGGGGCGCCGGCGGAGAGGAGGAGGTCGGCGGCGGCGGAGCGGTTGTGGACGGCGGCGTGCATGAGCGGGGTGAGGCCGGAGGAGTCGAAGTGGGAGGGGTCGGCGCCGGAGGAGAGGAGGGATTTGACGGCGGCAGTGTCGCCGGAGGCGGCGGCGGCGCAGAGGAGGTCTTCGGGGGATTTTGACATTTTGAGGGGTTTTTTATTTTTTGGCTCGGGTAGGGTTTTGGAGAGGGATATGGAGGCTGCTGGGGTTTTGGGGAGAAATGGACAGAGGGAAATACCGAAATAGGTTCGACGAGGATAGGTTTTACAGCACTAGTACACAGGGGTGCATTCAGTTCACAAAAGATTCGAATATGCCACTTACCATCAGTATCTGCTTTTCAAAAATGGATATAGATAAAGATATTTTTTGGTAAGTAAAAGTCATAATCATGTATTCATAAAACCGAAATGGATACATTTCAGTTATTATAAAAGCGGATACGAATATGATTGTGGATATAAATTGAATATTTGGAAAACGGATATGAATTGGATATGAATCGGATATGACAAAAAATATCATGTTAATTGGATAATAAATGTTATCAGTTAACAAAGTTGTTTCAGACAGTAAAATCCGACGACATTTCAACCAAACTAACCTAAGCAAACCTCAATAGCAAGAATTGCAATCAGTTGATTACAAAAAAGTACAAGACAAGAATCGAAATACAAAGTGCTACAAATTTTTCTTCTGGACCTCAATTTTATTATATCCATTGTTAAAATAAATAAATCAAATTATAGTATAACATAAATTTGACTATAAGTAAGTCTGAAATATACAATTGATTACCTCAATCAAAGCACAATCCAATAATAAATAAAAAAACATACGAGCACATACCCAAGCGTATGCGATTGTTATCTAGATAATAAAAATTTTAGTAATATTTATATTTGTAACCGTATATGTATCCGTATCCGAATCCATATCTGAATCCAAACCAGAACCTATATCCGGATCCATATCCAAGTATATATCCAAATTTATATCCACATTCATATATGAATTCGCATATCTAAACCGTATCTGAAATTGAACCGATATTCATATCCAAAATCGTATTCGACCAAAAATCTGAAACCATATTCAAAAATGTATTCGTATCCGACCTGTTTCAAATTTTGGCTAAAATATCCGCATCCACTTCGGATATAGCTGCGGATCGAATCGCATATATCGACTGTTTTGCATCCTACTTGTACACCATGAAGTTTTAGAATTGGCACGTTATTACCTCTTATAGAGAAAGTATATAAAAGATTGGCAGGATGGAAGGTTATTACCTCTTATAAAGAAAGTATATAAAAGATCGGTTGGATGGAAGGATAAGCTTCTGTCTCTCGGGGAACACATTACTTTTGTCAACTCAATTCTGTCAGCAATTCTATTGTACTTCATGTCCTTTTTTCATGATTGGTGGGGAGAGAGATCGACAAGGTCAAATGTTAGTTTTTATGGAGCATGAGTAGTTTTTATGGAGCATGAGTCAATGGAGATAAAAGAGATTATTTTTTGGGTTTTTTTCCTAGATTATTTTTTGGGTTTTTTTCCTAGAAACCACATTATATTTAGAGTCAATTACGTAATTCATCTTATATTTCTAATTTATATCTAAACCACCTACAAAGTTAGTTTTTCTTCCAATCTGACCACTGATCCTGTTTTGCTGCTAATTTTTTTTCTAAATTCCCAAAATACCCTCACTTAACCTCATGTGTAAAGCACATGACATCTCTTATTGATGCTCTGCAAGCTTTCCATGTGAGATTAAATGAAGGTATTGTTAGAATTTTAAATAAAAATTTAGTAGCAAAGAGGGATCAGGTAGTTGATTGAAAGAAAAATTAACTTTGTAGATTTAGGTATAGATTAAATATATAAGGTGATTTATGTCAATTGATCCTAAATATAAGGTGGTTTCCAGCAAACCTCTCTTGTTTTTTAGTTAAGTGGAATCAAGTTTGCATACTGAAGGAACTTGGCGAGCTAGGAATTATTAACTTGAGAGATTTTTTGTTAACTCTAATTATTTGATGACTGTGAAAATTTATTGTTAACCCATATAGAAAGTGGGCTACTCAGTTGTGTTAAGCATCTCGCAAGTTTTTTTGGTGGAGGGACAATGTGAGAATTGCTAATCCTCTATCTTCTCTTTAGAAAGTATTGCTTAAAGTGAAATTGTTATTTCATTCATCTTGTTTTTCTTTTATCCAGAATGGGTGTAATACAAGCTTCTGGTTAAATAAATGGTAGGGGAAAATGCGTTGAGGCTTTTTTTTCAATAATGGAATGTGCCCACCCCAAAGCTCCTATTTCTATGCATTTTAGCCCCTCTTATCTCTCTCTCTCTCTCTCTCTCTCTCTCTCTCTCTCTTCCAGAAAGCCCTAAAATGTCCCTCTTCTCCCCCCCCCACCCCCCGTCTCTCAATAATGGAATGTGCCCACCTTCCTTCATCTCTCTTTCTCTCTCTCTTTCTCCAAACTCAACTCCCCATGATCATCACCACCAAATTCAATCCCTAAACTCATCTCCCTTTCTCTTCTCACCCCCTCCCCTCCTCCTTTCTCTCTCCTTATTGCCAATTTCAGTGCTTGAACCAACCCATCTTCAGTTAGACTCCTAATCCCTCTCAACAACTCACCATAAACTTTCATTGTAGTCTCCTCCAACACTACAACCTTCACCAATGTAGTAAAATTAGAGGCTTCATTGCCCTTACTAGCTTCATCCCCATTATAATCTCTAATAAAAGTATCTCAAATGCATAAACATCGGTCCTTGAATTGCACCTCTTCATCTTTTGAAGCTCTGGAGTTTTGTAGCCATCTAATTTTGACATTGTGATTATTTCATCAGCCACTGAGAGGACTATTAACTTATCGAGTCCATATTGGACTAGTTTTAACACGAAGAATTCATCAAGTAGAACATTGTTTGATTGGATGTTTCTAGGGGTTATTGGGTTTCATGGTTGGTGTGGAGGTTGGCTAGATCTTTTGTTATACCGAGAGCTATTTTGTGGCGTCTTGACAAGTTTAGCATTTGCCTCCCTACCCTTGATTCTACAAAAGATTACAATGAAAATGGATGTAAGACAAAGTTATATAAGGTGATGTAGGTAAACCCAGCAATATTTGTGTTCATCCTATAATGCATACATGTATATGAGAAATGTTACCCAATTCAAATTTTCAAAAGTACACTAACTTATGTGATACTAATTATGGATTCTAAAGCCTAAAACTAGCAACTCTTCATAGTGATGGGATCGACGAAAGGGAAGGATGGTGAGATTTTTGGGAGTGAGAATAGTAGTTCTGGCGGTACTAGAGATTTTTTGGATTTGGGAGGGATGATTTTGATCAGTGTTTTCGTAGGGAGATAATGGCAAGCTTGGGTATTTGGGTTCTGGGCTTGATTTTATGAGTTACTTGTTAAACATATTGAATGAATATTAAACTCATTATTTAGTTGTTAACTTTAAATGTTAGTTGTTAATCTTATGAGTTACTTATTAGACTTATCAATTGGTGTTAAATTTATTAGTTTGTTATTAGACTTATAGCTTGGATGTTAAACTTATTAGTTAGCTGTTAACTTCAAAAGTTGGTTGTTAATTTTATGAGCTACTTGTTAGACTTATTGATAACTTTATAGCTTTGTTGTTAAGTATACACGTTAAATGTTAAGTTTTACGTTAGTTACTAAGTTAAATAGTTAGATGTTAAGGTTAAAAATTAGTTATTTTTGGGTTTTCTTAACATAAACATAACAAATAAGCGATAAAATTAACAAATAAGCTATATTGACTCATAAGATTAACGATCAACATTTAAAGTTAACAACTAACTGATAAGTTTAACATCCAAACTATAATTCTAACAACTAACCGATAAGTTTAACATCCAATCAATAAGTCTAACAAGTAACTCATAAGTTTAACAACTAATGATAAGTTTAACATCCAAACTATAATTCTAACAACTAACAGATAAGTTTAACATCCAATCAATAAGTCTAACAAGTAACTCATAAGTTTAACAACTAACGATAAGTTTAACATCCAATCGATAAGTCTAATAACTAAGTTTAACATCCAATCGATAAGTCTAAATTTAACGTCCAATCTATAAGTCTAATAAGTAGCTCATAAGAGTAACAATCAACTTCAAATTAATAACTAATTGATAAGTTTAACATCCAATCAAAAGTCTAACGAGTAACTCATAAAATCAACCACATAACTCAAATACTCCAAACATGCGGCTTGTCATTGACTATAAATGTTATTTATTAAGATTGTATATTTTATGTGAACCTCAATGTGTAACTGTTAATTTCGACTCTTAATAGCGAGCTCAAGGTTACTTATTAGGGGTTTTGTCTTTAGACCCAAAGGTTTACCCAGGTTAATGGTTAAAACCAAATACATTTCTTTGTACCTTTAGATCCAATCATATTTTTGTATTTTAACTTTAAACCCAAATTCTCAAATACACTACATACTTATGTGGTCCCCTAAAACTTTAAAAAATCAAAATTTACCCTTCTCTTTTTCTCATTTAATTCTCTCTCTCACCTCCTTGACTCTCTTACTTCCTTCTTCAACTCTCATAAACGCATTAAATATTCATTCACTCCATTAGTGTCAAAAGTTTAAATACTAAATAAACTAGGGGTTCATCTCTTTTTAGTATTCTAAGGTATAAATTTTCCGATTCCTAATTTTGTAGCATAAATTCACATAATGATTTGGGACAATTATAACATTAATATGTCATTTTCTTCATCATAACTTTTGACATCTTTATTCATGATTCATCATGATTGTTCATTATAATTAATAATACTAAAAGAATCAAAATGTTGATTTTAATTTCAAAATTTTGATTTTAATTTGTTGTGAGACCAAATTTCATATTTAAATTTATTTTAAGTTGACTATCTTTGATAAAACTTGCACATTATATTTTCTTTTATGACAAACAAAGATGGATGATAAATTATTGTGCATTGATGGATTTTAAAAGAAATAATCACTTCATTAAAATGAATATTAAGGAGAATTATAATGATTTAATGTTGTGGAGCAAAATCTTAAAGTATAGCATTTTTATTTTTAAATGTATAGCGAGTAGTTCGAAAGTACAGTGATATTGTTGAAAGTATAGTAGATGTTTTGAAGTACAACATATATTATTAAAACTATAATATGAAAATACTGAAAGCATAGCATGAAAAGACAAGTATAGCATGTATTTACGAAAGTATAGTAGGATAAAACACAAGTGTAGCAGATATTTTAAAAAGTGTACCGGTATTGTGAAAATGTAGCGAGATATTATGAGAGTATAGCGAATTCTTTGAAAATGTTATAATTTTTTCGAAAGTATAATATGTATTTTAAAAGTATTGCAAGTATTCTGAAAGTATAGCGTGTATTTCTAAAAGTGTAGAAAAATTTCAGAAAGTATATATCATTAAAGGTATAGCAAGGAAAAAACACAAGTATAGCAAGTATTTTTGAAAGTAGAGCAGGATAAAACACAAGTATAGCAGGAATTTTTGAAAGTGTAGCAGACATTTCGAAAGTATAGCGGTATCTTTGAAAGTATAGCGGTATCTTTGAAAGTATAGTAAATATTCTAAACGTATGGCGTGCATTGTTGAAAGTATAGTAAATATTCTAAGCGTATGGCGGGCATTGTTGAAAGTATAGTAGGATAAAACACAAGTATAGCAAGTATTTTTGAAAGTAGAGCGGGATAAAACACAAGTATAGCAAGTATTTTTGAAAGTAGAGCGGGATAAAACACAAGTATAGCAAGTATTTTTGAAAGTAGAGCGGGATAAAACACAAGTATAGCAAGTATTTTTGAAAGTAGAGCGGGATAAAACACAAGTATAGCAAGTATTTTTGAAAGTAGAGCGGGATAAAACACAAGTATAGCAAGTATTTTTGAAAGTAGAGCGGGATAAAACACAAGTATAGCAAGTATTTTTGAAAGTAGAGCGGGATAAAACACAAGTATAGCAAGTATTTTTGAAAGTAGAGCGGGATAAAACACAAGTATAGCAAGTATTTTTGAAAGTAGAGCGGGATAAAACACAAGTGTAGAGATATTTTAAAAAGTGTACCGGTATTGTGAAAATGTAGCGAGATATTATGAGAGTATAGCGAATTCTTTGAAAATGTTATAATTTTTTGAAAGTATAATATGTATTTTAAAAGTATTGCAAGTATTCTTTGAAAGTATAGTAGATGTTTTGAAGTACAACATATATTATTAAAACTATAATATGAAAATCTTGAAAGCATAGCATGAAAAGACAAGTATAGCATGTATTTCGAAAGTATAGTAGGATAAAACACAAGTGTAGAGATATTTTAAAAAGTGTACCGGTATTGTGAAAATGTAGCGAGATATTATGAGAGTATAGCGAATTCTTTGAAAATGTTATAATTTTTTGAAAGTATAATATGTATTTTAAAAGTATTGCAAGTATTCTTTGAAAGTATAGCGTGTATTTCTAAAAGTGTAGAAAAATTTGAAAGTATATATCATTAAAGGTATAGCAAGGAAAAAAACACAAGTATAGCAAGTATTTTTGAAAGTAGAAGCGGGATAAAACACAAGTATAGCAAGTATTTTTGAAAGTAGAGCGGAAAACATATTAATACATAATTAGACCAAACACAATTAGACTAGACACATCAATTGGATTATATTAATACATCAAGACATCATCATCGTCACATACAAAGACAAAAACTTTTTGTCTATGGGACTTTATAAGTCAATCACATTGTGCTTGTACCCTAAGCAATTAGACTTTGCACCATAACCACTAAATATTTATAATTCCCATTGACATTCACTTTTAAAGAAGTGGTTTTTTTCTAAATTCTATTCATGCACAATTCAATCCATCATCCATCTCTATTTATCTTAGAAGTAAATAAAATGTACAAATTTTATCAAGATAGTTAGCTTAAAGTAAATTTAAATATGAAAATTAGTCTCACAACAAATTAACATTAGAATCATAAAATTAAAATCTTTATTCCGAAATTAAAATAATTATTTTAATTTTGTAGTATTATTAATTCGTGTTAATTGTCATAAACAATCCTAAGGAATCATGAATAGTCATATAAAAATTATGATAAAGAAAATAAAAATTTAATGTTATAATTGGCCCAAATGCTTATGTGGATTTATGCTACAAATTAGGAGTTGAGGAATTGGGAGAATTTACATCGTAAAATACCGAAAGACATGAATCCCACTAAATTTTAGTAGCTAAACCTTAAGCATTAATGGAGTTGAGGAGTATTTAATGGGTTTATAAGAGTTGAAGATAGAAATAAGAGAGTGAAGGATGTAAGAGAGAATTAATAAATGAGAAAAAAAGAGGGGTAAACTTGTATTTTTTATTTAAAAATTGAGGTGACCACAATTATGTAGTAAATTATAGAATTTGGGTTTAAAGATAAATAAACAAAGATGAATTGGTCTAAATGTACCAATTATAGAATTTGAGTCTAAAACAAAACTCCTACTTGTTAAGTCTATACGTTGATTGTTAGCATTGTACCTTAGCATTTAATATTTAGAATTAACATTTTACCCCTACAGTTAACATTACACTACTAAACTTATAAAATTGACACTTAGCTCCTTCATTTAATATCTATATTTAACATATAAAATAGAAATTTCATAGATAACTTTTACACTTAACATACAACACTCATGTCTAACATAAACCGTTCAACATATATATAAAAGAGATTTCACAAATAACTTTTAAATTTTACATATAATGTTCATGTTTAACATAAACGATTCAAATCACCCTAAACATTCAGGGTAATTTTGCAAAACAAACTCTAAAAATCAATACAATCGCTCCCTCATCCTCACTATGCTTAGTTATTCTACAAAAGCTGCAAACAAAATGAACATGAGAGAGAGAAAGGATTCTCTCTCTCTCTCTAAAAGTTTTTTAATGTGTCGCCTCTTTAGAGTTTAAGGAACCCTAGGCGCCTCTAACAGCCACAAATCAACCTCCATGCGCTTCTCCTTCGCTTATCTCCCCTCAATGCTAGTCGTGGCTCTCCCTCTCCATTAGGCGACTTTCGGTTGTTGGAACAAATGGGAAAAATCAAGACAGAAAATATGAACTTTTCTAAAATATTTGCTATTGAAACTGGTTTGACTCGATGTGCGTCCTAAAATGTTAAACTTAAAGCAAAATTCGGCCTACTCCAGTGCAAGGATCCCATAGCCGAATTACTTCCAGGAACAGCAAATTGAGTATAATGGTATGCACTAACTAGACCCTCCACAATCACCTTGATCAGGTTCAAACTCTAGAAGACCTCCTCGGTCTAACTTCGGATTGTGACCCCCTTGGTCCGGCACAAAATTGGACTCAAGGCACTGTAATTTCTAGAGGATAGGTGAGGGAGCTTGTGTCTTCTGGTGTTGAGTAGAGGGCTTTATATAGATTTCTGACCTAGCCCAAGATTTGTTGGCCTATTAATGAGAGCAACCCAAATATCAAGTCAGTTACACCCACGCAGCCCACTACATCATTATCCAGTTTATTTAATGAGCCCATTAAACTACTCAGTTAAAAAGCCCAAAGGTTACATTATGACTAATTAATCAAGTCAGTTACACCAATAACAACGTGCTAAGTGCAAAGTGCACCTATAAAGCACCCATTGCACTATCATAGCACCTCAACTTCATTAGCTCCGATCCATGATCCGAACCCAAGTCTGAATATGAGTTTACACATATAAAGAATTATTAGATTAAATGAGTTGAGACTTGCCTTCAGCAAGCCTTGACCATGTGACCTATGACTTATTCAAAAAGATTTTAACCACTGGGCTATAGTGTTTTATTATCATAAAAATATATACTATAATACATACATACATATGCCTCTATGTGTGTGTGTGTGTTGGGGGTTGTTTGAAACTTAGCATAGATTTTGGAAAACTTTTTACAAAAACTCTAACATCGATAACCACAAAAATGCCCCCAATAAAGCCGCAAGATCATTACCCTAAGCTCCAGTAAGTGTCGAGTTGGGGGGGAAGGGAGGGGGGAGAGAGAGAGAGAGAGAGAGAGAGAGAGAGAGAGAGAGAGAGAGAGAGAGAGGCTAAGTTTGGGGGCTGAAGTTGATGGTGATGATCATAGAAAGTTGAGTTTGGGAGAGAGAGTGGGGAGGGGAGAGAGATGATGTTGGGGTTTGATGGTGATAGCCATGGAGAGTTAAGTTTAGGGAGAGAGATAGAAAAGGAGAGAGAAGAGGGGGATGATGATGAAGAGAGAAAGAAGAGGGACATTTTACGGATTTCTAGAAGGAGGGAGAAAGAAGGGGTTGAAATGCATAAAGTGGCGCTTTGGGTTAGGGTACCCTTTAAAAAAGTCAAGGGAGGGGCCACATTCCATGAGTGAAAAAGGGGTCTCAAAGCATTTTTTCTAAATGGTATGGGCCTATCATACTAGGACATAACTACTTCATCATAACCTGCTTATTTAGATACGCTTGATAATGCAGTCGGACTCACTTTATTACCTGAAGAAGGGGGTCCATAAAAGGATTAGACATAAGATCTAAACGAAAAAAATATGGGGAACTACAATAATCAAGGCTTAACTACACAAAAACTTTAATATCCTTATCTGCTAGACAAGAATAAAACAAGAATCAAAAGAATGATTATCAGTCTCAGATGGATATAGTATGTAGTGTTGTGCAAGCAATATATATCAAAACATAAACAATGTATTAAAGAAATCAAATACATTCTTGTTTGAATATGATTGAATGGGTATGCCCGCTTAAGATAATTATAGATATATAACTCATACTAATTAACTAGGCACTCATATTGAAGTCCTTTGACCAATCAACCAACTTTAAGTCGCGATTCATCTCATTACTTATCCCCCATTCCCACTATTATTTAATTTGTACATGTAATGCTATGCACTAAAATCTAATTCCTATGACAACCTCACACAATCTAATTAGTACTAACTAGAACGGTCCAGGATGGGGATCAATGGCCTAGTCAACTCATGTATTATGACTAACTAAATCCGTGTATACTTTATAGTCTAAGATATAGGTCTCTACACCCATTTACATATACAAATATTACAGTGTAACTCCAAATATATCAACGCTAGCACCATTTATTTCATAACGATATTTATTTTTATCGTTCATTCGCATTATAGCGAACTCACATTAATTTATTCATATGCTGAGTTATTCAAGTCATCAAAATACTCCATATATTATGTAGGTATCTCATATGACTACTCCTACATCATTAAATAATCTCATACTCTCTTATACATTGTTTAAAAATAGGTATATAGCCTAAATAGGCTAAACCTTGCATTGAAACTAAGATAATATCAAAACATGGTCAAATTAGACAGTTGAATATCCACCCAGATGGCTGAAATCAAACCAGACATCTGCCCAAAATTTTACACATCTCTCACAACTAACTACAAAATCTGGGTTTTCTATCGAACCCAATTCAGACGTCCGAATTCTGGTCCAGACTGCTGATCTGTGTTGCTCTACATGATTTTGTCTTGTTCAATGCTTTTTTTTGCCATTTCACCTCCAGTCTACTCATAACTCCTTGGAAGTGTTTAGAGAACCAAACTAACATGTTTCTACATGTTTTCCCAGAGTAAAAACAAAGACTACACATAATTAGGGTTTCGTGTATGTTTTGTGTGTGTTTTTCAGTTCTATCTATCGTGTAAGGATTAAAACCTAATAAATCTGATATAAACTTGTAAAATTCATCAGCAAAATAACATCTAAGAACCCTAACATTATTTGTATGAATTTCTAGGATTTTATATTAGAATCAATGAAAGAAAGATAAAAAAAAACCCCATAAAAGAATAAACAAGTAAAGAAATCTCTCGTCTGAATCGAACATTGTTTTCTCCTACTGATTCTCCTCCCTCTCTGGCCGATCTCTGCTATAGAATTCCTACTTTAGAGATTACATTTCAGAAAAAGAAAGAAAAATCCTAAGGATATGGGTATGTATAGGCATTGGACCTATTTATAAGTATTATTTCTTTTACTCTTATAACCTTGAGGGTTATATATGCAAAACCCTTTAATACTAAGTCTATTTCATGATTAGCTCATGAACCTCATTCTAATAAAGTTGTACTTTAGGGAATTTTACCATATCGAGTAGAAATAATTACACATTTTACACAAATCCCCTCAATTAAATATATAATTTAATTGAAAAATCAGGGGCCTTACAGACCGCTAATTATTTACTGATTGATCTTCAATGTGTCTTCATATGTAGGAGAATGGATAGGACTCCAATTTTGGAATGGAGGACTAGCAACTATTTATCGAGATAAAGAGGGATTGGAGAGCCTTTATGTTCTCTTTGGAGTAACTATCAGTATTTTAGTTGTTGTCTTTATGTGTTTATTTTTCTTTTCTTTTATTACTGTTTAGTTTCAATTACTTTTGTTTGTGGCTATTCTTCTTGTATTCTTTTGGGTGTTTTGTTCAACTCTTTTTAATGGAATGCGTGCATAATTACTCACCAGGTTAGTAAAATTAATATTTTTCTAAATGATTCATATTTTCAATTAGGAACAAGTGATGATGACATCTTGAGAAGGATAAAATGCCAGTAAACTTCACTCCTTCCTAAGTTGAAAAAGATAAATGCTATGTATAAATCAAGTAATGCTAAAATGCTAATTAAGAATGTATTATTATCTCCTCAAAAATAGTAGTGATAATTACACTATCCTATTTACATTATTTCTACACTACAAGAGAAAAAAACATGGAATCCAAGTTCTTTAATTTTTAAAATTGATGACTCGTCAAGAGAGTCCATACTTTTCTCCCTTGTAGTGTTGATATGTTGTGAAAATAGTGTCAATATTGCAAGTGCACAATCAATTTATAGTATAGTTACAATATCGATCCCACGAGGAAAGTGTGTAGAAAAAATTCTAATAATGGTTATAGATGTGTGTGGACAAAGAGGAGTGAAAGTGTAGAGTTATAGAGAGTGTGTGATTATTTATAAATAAAAGAAGATTAGAATAAGAGGGGAGAAAAAGAGTGAACAAATAAAAGAAAATAAAGACTAAACAAGGAGGAGAAATAAAGAAAATAGAAAAGAACAAAATCAAGAAGATAAAAAATAATCAAAAGAGAAAAATCAAAACAAGTAAAAGATGAAGGAAATCAAGTAAAGAATATAGGAACCTAGAATTGAATCTACTAGTTAATTTCATTTAGAATTTATGAACTATTCTTTTTATCATATTTTACTTTAGATTTACTAAGCATAGCCTATCAAACCACTTAAGGAAAGCATGACCTATTAAATTAGCATCCAAGTAAAATTCTCATTCATGAAAAGAACAAGCAACTAGATAGTAATTCTAGAATTCACAAGCATAACCTATCAAACCACTCAAAATAAGTATAGATTATCAAATTCTTTTTCTACCAATTAGTTCTCTAGTTGATTATCCTAAGCATGATTATTTTGAGCACAAAGAGAGCAATCTACAAATTATAAAAGAAATCAAACTAGTTTCATAAAATCCTAGAATTCTGTAAGATTTAGTTGTACATTTTGGAAAATTAAAAAAATCTAGACTAGAAAGCATAAAAGAAAGAGATCTAAAATAAAACTAACTACAAAAATAAGAACAAGAACAAGGAAATAAAGATCAAAACTATGAGCATAAAGGAAATCTAACTGATAAAAATAAAAACATAAAAATAAATCTACACTACAAAAGAAAAATACAAAATAAATTCTACAAAGTATGAAAAATAAATAATAAAATAATAAAAGAGTATGAAAGTAAATCTACACTACAAGGCATGAAATAAATTTAATCTACCAACAAAAAAAATCCTAAAACATGAATTTTAAAATATGAAAATAAAAGTAAAAATAAGAAAAACTTACATTGCAAGGGGTTGACCCCTTGAAAGCAAATCTTCATCTTCATCAATAAAGAAGAAGAAATAAAATTGAAAAAGAGGAATAAAAATTTTTATTAATGCAAACTTAAAATTTTATAATTTGGAGGACCTAATTAAAGGTCCTCCTCTCTAAAAGGAGTTTATAAAATTTTGCACACCCTCAAACCCTCACTCTCTACCTTTATTTATAGATTACATCAATCAATATTAACCCCTAGATCAAACTTAATCCCCAAGTAAAATAATTTTAGCCTTTAATCGTAACAATTTAATGGGTATCGATACGGTATCGATACAAGTATCGATACCTATATCAATATAGGTATCGATCTTGATATTAACACTAGTATTGATACAGGTATCGATACTCATATCGATACTTCTTCGATTCTGAATTTAGCTAAAATTTTTGGACTCTTTGGAGTTTTATGGGCTGCTTGGCTTGATCTTGGCTTCAATGAAAGCTAGAAATTTGAGAGAATTGAGTTCTTTTGGGCTCTTATTCATTAAATCTTCATTAACATGCAAATTAAGTTAAAAATACTTATTAGCAAATATTTTATTCAAGATAAAATAGATAATAAGTGTATAAATGTATAATAAAATGCGATGATCAAGTGTGTAAATAGTGTAGAAAAGTATAGTGTAGTTAGGTTAGGAGAGAGAAATTGAGGTAGTGCCCTTATGGTGCATGTTAGCAGGCGATTTTTCTCCTGCTAAGGTGCGCCCCGCTGAGGAAAATAGGAAGGAAGAGGAAGGAATTTGTGAAGTTATCAAGGTTTTTTGTTGAGACTAGTACTAATCTAAGATCTATTTCATCATCGGAGTTGATTATTGATCAATTTGATGGAGATGATGAGGGTTTAGAGTCAAATCCATTAGGGAGTACATGGCATTCAAAAGCGAGGAAGCAAGTGTTAGTGGAGGAGATTCTAGCTAATACGACTGTCTCAGCATAATTTGAGCCAATTCTGGTTTAGAAGTAGTTGTTGTTTGGGGATGAAAGTGTTGATGGAGGTCGACACTTATCTGCTAGGATTCCTGATCTTGATGGAAATTCTTTTTCCCCTTTGAGTGGGGCTGTTTAGGCTTCTGGTTGGGCAGTCGATGCTAAGTTGGATGAACATCATTCTCAGCAGTCAAATGATCAGATGGAGGAGGATTCTCATTCTCAGCAGCAGGATTCTAGTGTGCATGTGAAGAATGCATAGGGTAAGCAGCATGAATCTAGTGACCAGGAGAAGGTTTGGAGAAAATTATATAGTGACAATTATGTTGCTGCTAATGGTATGAAATCAACCTATTCACCTCTTATTTCATCTGAATTTCTTACAATTAGTGATGAAGAATAGGATGAAGGTGGTGAGGACTGGTGCTATTCTATAGTTAGGCATGTTCTTGGTTTAGATGTGAAGTATATGGCTATGTCTCATTATGTAGAGACGAATTGGAAGAAGTATGTCATGCCTAAAGTCATTTTGTTAAAATCTAGTATTTTCTTGTTCAAGTTTGATTCTGCTCAAGATAAGGAAATCATTTTTTCTAAAGAGCCATGATTTTACGGGTGTAGACCTTTCTTGAGGAGGCCTTGGACTTAAGACTTGTCTACAGATCAATTTGATTTGAAGACATTCCCTATTTGGATTTAGTTTCCTTCTCATAATTTGAATCTCTAGAATAATAAGTGCTTATCTCGTATTACTAGTATGATAGGAAGGCCTATATCTACTGATAAATTAATTGCTACTAGAGAAAGGCTTTCCTATGCAAGAGCCTTGATAGAGGTGACTACGCCAAAGGTATTACCTAAATCTATTAAGATTACGGGTCCAAAGTGTAGAGTACTTTAGCAAAAGGTTGAGTATGAGTTTTATCCTCGATGGTATAGCTATTGTAATAGGCTGGGCCATGATTTGGATCATTGCAGTAAGAAGAGGTCTTCAATGCAGTGGCTGCTTAAGAGGAGACGGGAGAATACAATTAATGTTCTAGTGACTCTACTAGTGCAAATAATGGTCATAAGGTGGCTATAGTTAATGCTACTGGTTCTAATGGTGCAAATGTTCAACAGGAGACTGTATCAACTGCAGTAGATATTATACATAAAAAAGCTCATATGTCATATTCTACATTTTTAAAAAGCCAAACATCTCTAGAGGCTAATCACAGTTCAAATATCAAGAGGATTACTTGGGGTAATGTTGTTGGGCAAACTCTAGACAAGGTATGAGTTCCTCTAATTCCTTTAGATCCTTATTTCCTAATGATGGAGGAGGGTTAGCGGATGATAATTCTGGAGTGTATATGAAGGATTATAGGATTAATAGGAAGCATGTCAGATTAAGCTACCATGGAGGTGGGTTTCTGGAATGTTAGGGGGTCTTAATAGGCCCCTTAAGCAGAAATTGGTTAGTAGATATGTACATAAGTATAAACATTTTATTTTTGCTTTATTGGAGACTAGAGTCAAGTATGCTAGTGCTCAAGGGATTGTTGAGAATTAGTTTAAGGGGTGAAAATGGATTGCTAATTACCAAGAGGCAATTAATGGCAGAATTTGACTTTTTTGGGGTTTGCTATCTATCTCTATTCTTCATACAAGTGATCAAGCTATCCATTATTTTGTTCAGGATATGGTGGACATTATAAAATTTAATTTGCCAGTGATACATGCTTCTAATTGCCTATCACAGAGAGAAAATTTGTGGAGTTTTTATAAAAGGATATAACGTGCATGAGCCTTGGATGCAGATGGGTGACTTCAACAATGTTAATTCTCAAGCAGGAAAGTTACCCAATATTCTAGTTATAGATTCTAAGGCGAGTGGTTTGGTTGATATGATTGAACACCTTAACTTGGCTCATATGAGGACTTTGGGTTGTTAGTTCACTTAGACTAACAAGTAAGATGCACAACAAAGAGTTTAGTCTCGTATCGATAAAGCTTTTATTAATGGTTTATAATTGCAAAATTATGAGACTAGCCAAGTAGATTTTTTACCTACAACTATTTTTGACCATTCTTCTGGATCTATTTCTATTTTAAGACTCATTATTGGAAAAAACCATTCAAGTTCTTTTTTATGTGGGTTACGCATGAAGATTTTTTACCTATGGTGCAAGCATGCTGGAGTGAAGGCTCTGTATTATCTCTTATTGGGAAATTTTTGAGCAAGGCTCGTCAGAGATCTTTTAATCACTTGCATTTTGATCATATAAGTCAGAGAGTTTAATAGAGTAAGGAAAATCAAATCTAAAGGAGGTACAAACTCTTTTACAAATATGAACTTGTTAATGAGCATCTCATTCAAAAGGAGAGAGTTTGTTTAGGGATGTACTTTGAACTCAAGTTGAAATGAGCTTTTATAAGTAGAAGTTTAGGTTGGATCGGATCTCTAAAGGGGGCACAAATTCTAATTTTTTCCATTCTTACATAAGATACAGGAGACATCAACATAAGGTTCTTTGTCTTTATGATGACAGGGGAAGAAAGATTATTGATAACTCTCTCACTATTAAAAAATTATTCAGTTTTATTAAAGTTTATTGGGATCTAGAGTTGATTGGCTTTCTGTAGTGGATCCTGAGGTGGTGCAAAGAGGCCACTATTTGAATAGTGACCAGAAGCATGAGTTATGTTCTCCTATTTTTGATTCTGAGATAGAGATGACGGTGAAATTTATACTTGAGAGTAATGCTCCAGGACTAGATACCTTCTCATTTGGTTTTTACAAAAAAGCATGAGGAGTGATTGGTGTTAACTTTAAGGAGGTTGTCAAGCAACCTTTCGTCACTGGCAAACTTCAAGGAGGTATGAATGCTACGACCATTATTTTGATGCCTAAAATTCTAAATCCATCTAGAGTTTTAAATTTTAGAACTATTTCATGTTGCAACACAATGTATAAAGTGATTTCTAAGATCCTCACTAGTAGACTTCAGAAATTCTTGCCATATTTGATTAGTGATAGTCAAGTGGCATTTGTTATAGGGAGATCAATTGTGAGCAATATTCTCATGGGGGTTGAACTTGTATAACACTATGCTAGAAAGTGTGTCTCTCCTAAAGAAATGTTAAAAGTAGACATTAAGAAGGCTTATGACACAGTGGATTAGAAATTTCTAAGGAGTATGTTTTTTCATTTTCATTTCCTAGAGATGTATATTCAGTGGGTAATACAGTGTACGACTACTACTAAATATTCCATCTTGCTTAATGGTGTTATGCATGGCTATTTTGAAGGGAGGAGGGGTCTTAGATAAGAGGATTCTTTATCTCCTTATCTTTATGTTATTTGCATGGAGTATTTGTCAAGGAGTATGCTAGATTTAAAGGACGATAGAGGGTTTAAATTTCACCCTAAGTGTGGTCCTCTTAGAATCACGTACTTAGTTTTTACAAATGATCTTCTCTTGTTTGCTAAGGCATACTTGACCTCTATGTTAGCTCTTAAATGAAGATGTCTCAATTTTCCGCTACATCTAGGCTGGAGATTAATCAGTCTAAAAGTTCCAATTTTGTTGTTGGGGGTAAATAAGAGTACATGATATTAGTTTTGTGGAGGGAGAGCTTCCAATAAAGTATCTCGGTGTCCCTCTTTCTGATACTAGAGCTGCACATAAGCATTGTTTTGAATTGCTTGGCAAATTGAAGCTAAATTGAAGCTATAGGGATCATTTAAACTTTCTAATGTAGGGAGATTAGAATTGGTGAAATTAGTCAAGTTTGGCATGCATGTATATTGGACAGTGGTGTACCTATTGCCTAAGAAGACTATTAAAAGGATTGATCAACTCTGCTATAATTTTGTGTGGGCGAAAAGAGAGGGTGAGCACAAAGCTCATTTGGTGTCATGGGAGGTCATATGTATGCTAAAGTCTCAAGGATGATTAGGCCTCTTACATACAGGTAATTTGAATAAGGTGTCAATGCTGAAAAATTTATAGGCCATCCACTTTAAAATGGACATGCTTATCCATTACTTAAAGCAAGCTTCAGCATGGAGGGTGCAAACTAGACCCTCTGATTTCTGGTTTTGGCAATTTTTAATGAAGATAAGGAACTGGCTATAGTGGCGGAGTCAGGAATTTCGACGGGAGGGGGGGTGTCAAAAAAAAAAGGGTTAAACCCTTAAGTCTTTTAAGAATTGTTCCATAATTGAGTCACTATTTAGTCCTTAAATCTTTCATATTTTGAAATTGGTCCTTCAAATCATGAAAATTGCTATTAGGTTCCTCAATTCTTAGGTTGTTTTGAAATTAGCCCTCAAATGTTCCTATTAGGTTCCTCAATTCTTAACTTATTTTTAAATTAATCCCTCCAATCAAGAGTAGAAGTAGCAATTGGAGGGATTACAAGTAATATCTGCTGTTGTGGACTATTAGGTCCTCCAATTCTCATAATTTTTTCAAATTTAATCTACCCGATCGCTATTTATATTCTTGAATGGAGGGACTAATCTAAAAATAAGTCAAAATTTATAGGACCTAATAGCAAATTCCATGATTTTAGGGACTAATTTTAAAATATGAAAGATTTAAGGGACCAATATGGAAAAAATTCTATTATTGAAGGAGGGGCTAGGGCCTTATTGGACCCTTACTGGCTCTGCCCCTGACTGGGTATGTGCTAGATGGTCTATTGAGCAGGATGTTGTTCACAATCTACAGAGTTGGCAAGTTAGAAAGAATCTATGTTTGAGTTTGGCATATAGGGGTTTTTCTGTAACTATCCTAAGGTGTGCTGGACTTCTATTGTATGCGGTATTTTTCTACACCAAAGCATCAGTTTATACTATGGCTAGCAACTAGAGGGAGATTACTAACTCAGGACAGGTTAGTGCATTTTGATGTTTTACAGGATAGTGTTTGTGCTCTATGCAATCAAGATAGGGAAAATGTAAATCATCTATTCTTCGTATGCCCCTATTCTGCTTTGGTTTGGAAAAAACTGTTGGCATGGCAAGGAGTTATGAGGGATCCTATGAAGTTTGAAGTTCAGCGCCTTTGGTTTAGTAGAATAGTGACTAGAAAAGTTTTGAAGAGCAGAGTTTTACATGCTTCATTTGCTGTTGCGGTTTACCAGTTATGGAGTGAGAGGAATCGGAGGAGATTTCACCATTGTGCACTTGGTGTAAATCATGTTGTCGAGAATGTCAAAGTAGAGGTAATTAGAAGGGCATATACTTGTTCTAGGTTCCCTCAGTTTAGGTTTCGGATTGAGAACTTGTCAGAAGGTTTTGTAGCTACCTAAGTATTGATAGATATTAAATAGAACCTAAAGTTGCAAGTGCACGGCTATCAAGTTATAGTATAAAAAGTTATCGATCCCACGAGGAAGGTGTTGTAGGGAATTAATCAAAATCGGTTCTTTGGTTGTGTGTGTGACAATTAGGAGTGATAAATGTGGTTGTGGAGAGATATGAGAGTGTGGTTGTGATTATGTACAAATAAAACAAAACTAAATTGAGAGGGGAGAAAGAATAGAGGAAAATAAAATCAAGAAACAAATAAAGGAAAATAAAGAATAAAGAGGAAAATCAAAAAGTAAAAATGGAGGATTCAATTAGAGATATGAGGAATCTAGAATTGAATCACTAGCCAATTTTACTTATAAATTATGAACTGTTCTCTTTTTATCACATTTTACTTTAGATTTATTAAGCATAGACTATCAAACCACTTAAGAAAAACATAACCTATCAAATTTTTATCCAAGTAAAATTAATACTCATGAAAAGAACAACAACTAGATAGTAATTCTAGAATTCATAAGCATAACCTATCAAACCAATCAAGATAAGCATAGATTATCAAATTTTTCTTCTACCAATTAGTTCTCTAGTTGATTATCCTAAATATGATCAATTTAAGCACAAAAGAATAATTCACAAATTATAAAAGAGATCAAACTAGTTTCATACAATTCTAGAATTCCTACAAGAATTAGTTCCACATTTTAGAAAATAAAAACAAAGAAAGAAATAAAATGAAGGGAATAAAAGTGAAAACTAACTCCAAAGAGGGTTCTAGCCTCTTTGAGAGAAAGAAAATAAAAATAAAAATTATCTCCAATGAGGGTTCTAGCTTCTTTGTGAGAAAATAAAAATACAAATAAAACTAATTACAAAGAGGGTTCTAGCCTCTTAAAATAATGCAAGAAAATAAATCTATACTACAAAATATATGCAAGAAAATAAAGACATAAAAGTAAATCTACTCTATAAAGCAATAAATCTAAAACAAGAGGGTTCTAGCCTCTTGAATATCTAAAATAAGAAAAGAAAATATTACAAAAAAATAAAAGATAAAAGAAAACTTACATTCCAAGAAGGTTCTAGCCTCTTGATGAAGGCAAATCTTCATCTTATCTTCATCTTCATGATTAAATAAAGCGAAGAAAAGAAAAATATGAAGAGATGAAATTTTTTTATTAATTGCAATAAAAGTTATAATTTTGGAAGGTCTTCTTAATTAAGAGTAACCCTCCTCTCCAAATGGAGTTATTACAAAAATTTTCGCACTCAAACCCCTCACTATCTACCTTTATTTATAGCCTATAACAATGAATGAGAACTCTTGGATGAAACTTGGAGATCAAGGATTTAATATCAGCCATAAAATCAATTCTGTTTCAGATCAATCGGTTGACCAATCGCCGACCGTCGGTTTGCACAGATTTGATTTTTTTATAATTTCTTAACCCGATTTCTTCGTGGATCCTTGAGCTTTCTTAGGCCTTCTTTTGTCTTCATATTTGAGCTCCAATAAATGGTAGAAAATTAGGGAGTTTGAGTCTTTTGGGCTTTTATTCATTAATTCTTCATTAACCTATAAATTAAGATAAAACATATTATTAGTGGTATATTTATTGATTTAAAATAGATAATGAGGGTATAAAAATATTATAAAAATGTGATTATCGGTATGCAGGGTTATTATGTGTATTCAATTTTCTAGTTTGGTTAATGAAGCGTTTTAGTTACCAAAGAAAAGGTATAATGCAATTATCATTATTCTTTTAAAAAAGGTTAAAAGCTATCATTATTAAAAGGGGTTTTTATATCAAAACCACTTTTACTTTTACCCAAATTGATACTTACCACCTTTAAAATTTTTTTTGATGTAAACCACATTTACTTGCTAACATATTTGCAATGTCACATCTAATTCAGTTTTCAGCCAAAAAATACACGAAATGATAATTTTACCCTCATCATTTTCTTATTTTTTCATATCCTTCCTCACAAACCCTAACCCTAGCCTCCTCATCCTCTTCTTCTCCCCATCTTCCCTCTCCCTCCTCCCCCAACTCCCTTCCCCATCTCTCTCATCCTCCTTCTTTCTCCCCGACCTCCCACTCTCTCATTCCTTTCCAAGTGGCAACTAGTATTAGGGTTAGGGTTTGGGGGAGGTGGCGGCCGTGCGTTAGTTTTAGGGTTTGTAGAAGAGGAGGATAGAGGAGACTAGAGTTAGAGTTAGGGGTTGGAAGGAAGAAGATAGGGGTAAAATGAAAATATCTAATTTTTCGGGAGTGAACAGTAAAAAAATGTGACATTGCAAACATGTTAGCAAATAATGATGGTTTATATTAAAAAAAACTTTAAAGATGATAAGTATGAATTTAATTAAAAAGTTAAAGTGATGTTGATGTAAAAACTCTTATTAAAAACAAAAGAAAAAAAGATTTGACTTCGATCCCCACGCAAACTGAAATGTTAAGATCCGGACATATCCAGACATTGACGTCATCGGACCACAGCGTCTCCACGCGCTCCGTGCCCACGTCACGTGCCACCCCGGATATATCTCCAAAATGGCACAATTCCCATCAACAATTTATTACAACTCCTTTACCCTCCCTGCCAAATAAATTCAAAAAAAAAAGCGAAATAAACACATTCGATGGCTCTCTCCTCACTCTCTTCTCTTGTTGATTGATGTTTGCTGCATGGCGAGCGCTTGGCAGCTCTTGTACCTACGGAATTCCCGCGCCGGCCGGATCCCCGACGAACCGCCGGATCCCGCCCTCGATTGTGATCTCCGGCGGCCCCGCCACCGTCACCGCCGCCGCAGCCGAGACGATCCCGATCCCGATCCCAGTCACAATCCCTCGCCTCGTTCTCAGCCTGCCCACAGGAGTTTTTGCCATCGTGCTGCTTCTCAGATTGTAAGCGGATCTAATCCTTGTAATTTTTGAATTGGGTTAGGGTTTAAATGAGAAATGAAGAGCTGGGTATTTTAGGTTGGGGGTTTTTGAGTTGGAAAATGGTGCGTGCATGTTTTGGGCGTTGAGAATTTGTCAGATTTGAGTTAGAAATCCAATTTTGTTAATGTTTTAGGTGGCTCTTGTGTGAACCTTAGAATTGGTATTTATGTGAAACCACTGAAAGAGAAAGCCATGATTCTCTTTATATTGGAGGAGAAGGAACTTGGTGCGTGTATGGTCTAGGTCCATTATTGAACTTAGAATTGAGGTTTAAGAATTACTGAATTAGGTTTATTGCTAACAGGACCCTTCATTTTTAAATCTTGCATAGTCAGTTACTTGAACAGACACCAACCATAATCCTGTGACGCAGACATTTTAGATGTAATGAGAAGGGAAAATAGAAAATGTCGAGAATGTCTTTGAGGAAAGAACAGAAGCAGGAGTTACATTACTTCCATAAAGATCTAAGTCTCATATTCATAAGTGTATACTAATATATTGAGATAGGTGAAAACATATCACTAAATAGAGCCTACTGCGCCAAAGCATGTGACCAATTATACGTGCATGTAAATATGTGTATCAAATTTAAAGTTGTAGCGAACAATTTAGGACACTTAGACATTTTACACCTGTGCCTACATAATGGTGCTTGTTAGCCATAGGGGATGGTAAAGTGTTGTTGGCTGTTATACGTAAATAGGAAAAGGATCAAGCTTTGTGCTTACAGAAATATGCATCATTAGTTCTTTACACCTTTCTGGTTTAAAACTATTCTTTCTTTGTCGAGGGACTGAAAGTATATACGGCCTCTAGCTGATTCAAAAGTGTCTTTGTTTTCCCTTTCAACCATTTGGAGTTTTATCGTAGTTTCGAAGAAATAAAATCCAATGTGTCTAATTTTAACTTTAGTTTGTGTAGGCATGCATGTCTTGTCTTATGAATTATTGGAGATGGCTGAATAAGATTGTGTTTCTATCAATGGTAAATAAGACGCTTGGTACCTCTGGGCACCAAACCCCGTGCCTAGGGCACAAGCTTCTAGGCAGGGCCTAGGCTCCGCGTAGATGCTTCTTTTATTTTGAATTTTTAATTTTATTTAACTGATAATAAATAAAATGTAGAAGAGAGTAGATTTCTACAAATTTAAATAGAGGAAAAAGTGGAGGAGAATGATATATGTTGGGTTTCCATGCTAATCACAATGAATTAACATCCAAAAAGGAAAAAAAAAAAAACAAGACATTAACGTATTTATTTTATGTCTGGTGGTTGTAGATTTGTCAGAGATGAGTTGAGGGAATCACCGACGGCGAAGTGGCAGCAAAGCAACAACCAAGTGGTGACAATTTGAGGAGAAGCTGGGCTTTTTTTTTTTTTTGGCTAGAAAGAGTATGAATCAGGGGATTTATCATGAGAAATTAAGATTTGGTTTGGGTTTAAGCTAATTGGTTCAGGTTTGACAATGGGTTTTAATACATATTTTTAGTGCGCTGCCCAGAGCAAGGCACCCACACTTGCCTAGGTGGGGACACCTATGTTAACCCAAGGCGGGTTAGGCACTGTGCAAACCAAGGCAGCCCTACCTGTTTAGAACGCTGGTTTTTGTAAATCCTAACATATCATGTGTATTTCACCCTCGAGGTAGAGTTGGAGCTACAAGAAAGGCACTTGCATTATTGCATACTAACTTGGGAGGTTACTTGGTAGGCATTAGAAAAGAACACCATACTAGATGGCTATAGGTTCATCGACGAGTGTGGAATTTGTTTTGAAAGGACTTATCTTAAATATGGTAAAATCTCCAAATATGGGGCTAATCTTTAGGCTTGTTACTTTTTTACTGATTAGGAAAGCTTTTGTTGGTCTTGACATAGATTTTTTTTTTGAATGGTTGAATCGATTCTTACTGAAATTGAAATGCTTCAAACACGTTTTTCGATTATACAGATGTCTTATGATTTATTACCATAGCTTTTGTTCTTCCTACATATGATGACTTCACAACACAAGGATAACCTTTATAAAAGCTAGTTCAACTTCTCAAGATAAGTACAAGGAGAATGTTCAGGATGAGCATGAGTAACTATTAGTTAAATTCGTTATATGTGGGAAGAAAAGGCTGAACCTTTGGCTTCTTGGGATGTCTTATTCAGTATAAGTTCATTTGCACATCTTTCTTACATGTTATCTTAGATTGAAATATGTAGTTTAGAATTAAATCTCTTTTATGTTATGCACATAGCATGCTATGAGCATGCGTACATAAGCTGAAGTTTATTTTATAGGAGAGTGGAAAACAAAGCATTAGACATGTTTCTCGTGTAATTATCTAAAATATAACAAGTAAAAACATTTGATATTTATTATTGAGTGATTAATGAAAAGTGGAGGATTCACTAGTCCATCTATCCTCTAGATATTCACTAGCTAGTTTCCTAGCTCCTACTTGCAGTATTTTCAACCTCCTTGCCTGTTATGGTATGGTAGAGCTCAAATTGCTTCAGTAGTCTATTACTTTATCTTATATAGTCCTACCCGTTAGTTTAGTCATGTTAATTTATAGTATATACTGATGATCTATAAACTATTACCCTATTCAGTTTATTTGGCTGATTTATCATATATCCTGCTCACTGAAAGAGTGAATGATTATATCTTTCCGATATTGCCTAATTTTAGAGAGAGTTTGCATTATGTAATATCCTTTTTCAGTTAACTAGAGGACTGTTTGACTGTTTCATGCTCTTACAATAGGTTGTGGAAACCAGGTAGAATATTTATCAACTGTGTGCTTGAGAAAAAATGGTATACTTAGTTCGTGAGTGGTTATTTGGTTCTTAGATTTGGCACAAGGTGATTATTCACAGAATAGCACCACACTGGTTAAAGCACTAAATTGCTGGGACCATAAACCCATACAGTTCTCATGGACGTGCAACTTCTCTGATTGTTGATCGATCACGTTTAGGTAGCTACTCACCGAAAATCTCAATTTGATGATTTCTGGGCCAAACATATATTATATACAAATGTTCCGCATAGCAAGCCGCTTTACACGTGCAAGCCGGCACATCAGGGAAGTTGATGTAGTTTGTCGCTATTGAATTAAGGACATTTACTCCTGAAGCTATACCATGTGGCTTTGCATATAATAGAAGAAGAACAAGAGCAGGATCATATAACAGAAAACAATGCACCCCTTCTCCATAGATGTGTCACTATTCTAAGCTAAGGGCATGTTTGGTTGATAGGAAGTATTAGAAGTAAGAAGTAAATCAAATCTATTACTTCTGAAATTATGAAGTAGGAAGTAGCGGAAGTATTATTTTTTTTGTTTGTTTCGTAAAATTTTGAAAGTAGAGGAAATAATGTTTCTTCCACTTCATTAACTTTTTTTGTTTGGTAGTAATTAAAAATATTGTTAGGAAGAGAGAAAGATGATATTTCAGGATTTTATTTAGAGTATGAGAATATCTATATAATAACAAAATTAATTTTATTCCTAAATTGACTCAATTTCATCTACTTCCGAGATACTTCCGAGCATTGAGGGGAGGAAAAAGATTCAAGAAGTAGAGACGACACGTAGGCGCCACGTCAGCTTCTAAGGAAGTACCGGAAGTAGCTGTTTCAGAGAAACAAACATACTTTTCTTCACGAAAGTAGCAGAAATGACGTCTATTTCATCTACTTCACCTACTTCATAGCTACTTCCATGCAAACAAACATGCCCTAAGATTCTCATTTGATTGTGTTCTTCACATCTTGTATTAGGGGAAGAAAGCATCTTCATGTGGAAGGAAGTAATATCAATTGTAGTGATTATTTATTTATTTTATGCGATGGGTGTTTGCCTTCCCTGTCTCCTTCTCTGCGAAGGTGGGTAACATTGTTGGGGAAATTACTTTATATGAACTACACTACGCAGCTAGATATTGTCACTGTGTACCAAGTATTACTTATTGGTTCAAATGTGCCACGATACTTAATTGAAACTATAGATATGATCTTCTAACTAGTTTCTCTCATGTTAGGAACATGAATCAGTTCGGTGGGATCAGAGAAGCACTGGTGATCCACAGACCAGAAGTGGAAACATCGGTGAAGTTCCAGTTGGTGCATCAAGTAGGTTCATAATCAGAAACAACCAACTCCCTGATGCTGTAGTACAAGCCCGAGAACGACTTGTTGAGAGGTTGAGAGGCGTTTCTCTCGTAGGAACCAGGTTCTCTACCAATCTGTAGTGTCATTATTTTTCATATTCTTGCAGGACTAATTGCAGATAGACCCCCTGACTGTTGCCAAATTTTGGATAGCCCCTTCGTACTTCTATCATTGCAGATAGACCACTTGGATTCTCAATCTATTATTTCGGGCTAATATTGGGCTTCATGGCTGAAACGTATGAGCTTCATAAACTGATTACTTCCTATAAGTTTGCATAATGACCATTACATAGAACCAGTTTAAACGGAAAAACAGAGTGGGGATTTCTTTTTTTCTTATTATTTTTGGTTTGGGGTTTTTTTTTGGGGTGTTAATTTTCAACATAGTAGTACAGGGGTTCTAGGGGGCTATTTGCAACAATAGAAGTATACAGGGGTCTATCTGCAATTTGGCGGTAGTACAGGGGGTCTGCCCGCAATCGACCCTATTCTTTGAGCCAAGTCATCTATAATGTTCAATTACATGGTAAACTAGTTCACAGCATTGACAAAACCATTGGTCTCAACTCAGGGACTCAACCTCAGGTTCAGTGATTTTTGACCCAAGCAATAGTGATTCTGTAGATAGGGGAGATGAAACTCCCCATGAAAACGGGAATAACCTGTACGAAGTTTGTTGGGAAGCTCTATCTACTCTGCACCTTGAAGTTTTCACAAACCCAGAAGCAACCGGTAAAATCAGAGCATCACAAGAGTGCTCTATATGTTTGGATAATTTCTATGAAGGCGACAGGCTAATCCGTCTGCATTGTGGCCATCGGTTTCATCCCGTTTGCTTACAACCATGGATTCGAACGTGCAGCGATTGCCCTTATTGTCGAGCAAATATAACATGTTAGATTGAGGTTTGCTGATCATATTACTACCTGAAGCTTGTTGTAATTTTGATCTTTAACTGAAGCATGTAACATGTACACGTATAATGTATGTAACACTCTTGTATAATGAGGATTTACTAAACTATGAACCATTTTCTTCCAATATAAGTTATTGAAACACATTAATAATTTTCATACAGCTACACCAATTTCCTCCTGGTATAACTCAAAATTTTGGTTCTCTCGACTCTCTACACATCCAAATTCCTCTTCAAACCCTAACACATTGTCCACATGCCCAACATCTCTCATCTGCTCAATCAAACCCTCCAAGGCCGTATAAATCTCCGGGGCAAGAGGGCTCGACCGGTCCCCAACGGAGAATGGCCGGAACCCTTTTCCAATATCGACCCATGCCACTCCCGGCGCTTTCCTCACTCCTCGATCCCTCATCACCATTCTCACCTCTGCCAGCTCCTTCCACAACCCTGCGGCTGCGTACATATTAGCTATCAGCACATAATGCCCTGCATTCTCTGTCTTCATCTCCAAAAGCTTATTCGCGGCCCTCTCTCCTACCTCTGTATTCCTGTGCACCGAACATGCGTTTAGTAGTGCAGCCCAAATTGCTGCGCTGGGCCGAGTTGGCATTTTACGAAGTATATCCTCGGCCTCCTCCAATAGCCCTGCTCGTGCGTATAGATCAACTAAACAAGAGTAATGCTCCATTCTAGGGTTTATTCCGTAAGTTGTTGACATTTTGTCGAACAGATCTTGGCCTTCTTTTACGAGCCCAGAATGACTACAGGCTGAAAGTACGGCCACCATGGCTATCATATCAGGTTGAATCTTAGAGGAAATCATGTCATGGAATAGCTGCACTGCCTTCATTCCCTCCCCTTGAACTCCATAGCCAGCAATGAGCGAGGTGTACGATACTTGGTCTCGATCAGTCATCGTGTCGAAAACTGCTTGTGCCACCAATATTTTCCCCGCCTTTGAGTACATATCGACGAGAGAGTTCCATATCAATAAGTAGTCCTCGAATCCTTGCTTAGTTATGAAGGAGTGCAGTTCACGCCCGTGCTGGAGATTTGCGACGCGAGCGCAGAGAGAGGAGAGTGTGACAATGGTAACATAGTTTGGCTCATTTCCTGACCAGACCAAGTCACGAAAGACCATTGAGGCCTCCTCGGCCTTGTCATGGATGGCGAAACCGGCAAGCATTGCATTCCACGTGATCAGACTGCGAACCCTAGTCCTCTGAAACAGAAGGTGGGCGAGCTCAGTATTATCATTGCATCTCGAGTACATCACAATTAAGGTATTTGTTACGGTCTCTGATCCATCGCAATGGCTCCGAATCACCACACCATGAATCTCCTTCCCCAATTTCACTGACCTAATCTGCGAGCACGCATTCAGACCGACGACCATAGTCGCAAGATCCAACGCTAGCCCACTCCAACTCATCTGCGATATCAATCGCAACGCTTCTCTCGGTCGCCCCATCTTCAGTCTGATATTAGCAACCGTGTTCCAAGTAATACAATTTGCCTCCGCCCCCTCCGCTCGCATCCTATCAAACAACTCCAGCGCCTCCTTCCTCATCCCCCTCGAAGCGTACCCCGAAATCATCGCATTCCATGAAACCGAATCCCTAACATGCATTCCATCAAACACTTCCCTTGCAACCTCCAACTCTCCACATTTGGCGTACATGTCCACCAAAGCATTGAAAACAAACACATTCCAATCCAGCCCAGATTCGATATACAATTCATGAACCCTTCTCCCAAAACCCAAGTCCTTGGTTTGCGCGCAAGCCTTAAGGACGGTCGGGTAGGTGAAGGGATCGGGGTCGATGCCCTTTCGAAGCATTTCGTCGAAAATGTTAAGGGAGTTCTTGGGGAAGGAGGATTTGAGGCAGAGGGAGATGAGGGTGTTCCACGATAGTACATCGAAGGAGTCGATAACGGCGAGGTGGGCCTGGGAGAGGAGGAGGAGGAGGAGGAGGAGGAGGAGGAGGAGGAGGAGGAGGAGGAGGAGGAGGAGGAGGAGGAGGAGGAGGAGGAGGAGGAGGAGGAGGAGAAGGAGGGCGGCGGTCTTTGCATTTGGAGGGAATTGGTTTGAGTTCAAAGGGAGGAGGGAGGGGGCTATTTGTACTGGGTTGAAATATAGAAAACCCCTTGGTAGTGTAAAAGTTTTTTAGTGAACGCCTCGGTTCTGTATAATTGAAAAGAACTGGGAAAACTGGTTTAAGGCACCTGGGAAAAATTTCAACATGAAGATAATCTCAGCTGTCATAGCTGTGAATTTGTGCTCATTTCTACTATTTATATTGACCATCAAGTTTTTATTTATATCAATATTAGTTGCCTTACACTGCAAATCGAATATTGGCTTGCTCGCATGTGATGATCGTCAAAGATATTTGAATGTCTAATTATATTGTTATAACTTTTTAAGAGGATTGCGATCCATGAATCTAAGCATTGCATTAAATCAAACTAAATTAGACACTCTCAAAATGGATTACGCTTCAGATTCGTTTTACACCCTTTTGGGGGAAAAAAGAACTCAGTTACTAAATACTTTTACTGGGACGACCCCTGATAGATGAACGTATTTATTTTGATATGATTAATAGCAAATTTAATAAATATTAATAGATAAAAAGGTTTAAAATTAACGTGTGAGTGTTATATGGAAATTTTCTGGTGAAAATTTTCACGTTTTCATAATAAAGAATATTCACGTGCCAATTTTAAATAACTGAAGTATATAATTGTTACGAAAAACAATTGAGAGTATATAACTACTAAGTGAGTGAAACTATAAGGTTTTTAAGTGCTATTTCGCCCCAATTTTTTAATTTGTCAATAAAATAAAATCCTTAGTTCAGGCCTGAGGGTTGTCGGCCTATTGACAATGGGCCTGGGTTTGGAATAACACTGAAAATGTGAGATGAAGGCAGAACTTTAGAAGAATGAGATTAATACTTAACTTAAGGGGCTCCCTGTTACACAGAAAGATACAACTATAATTATCTTCCCCAATAAATTATATATATATATATATATATATATATATATATATATATATATATATATATATATATAGACACACACACACCACAATCTTCTGATAGAATCGTTGATAAAAACATCTCTACGGCCGTAGATGTTTCGAAGCAAAAGCATTATTTAGTAGAGAAAAATATGATCCTTATAAAGAGGACCACTTTGTACTTCGAGTATGAGGGGGATGAGAGGATTACTGATAGGGTTTCTACTGTAATGTATAGGTTTGTATTTCGAGTCCTTGAGTTCTAACCGGATAAGGACAGGGTATATATGTTTCTAGGCTGGGTTTATGAAATAGATCACATGCATGAAGTCCAAGCAATATTTCCGAATACCTAGCTGCATGCATTCATTTATATGCAGATTCCACCATAAGAATCATCTACAAAGATAAGATTTTTATGCACCACGTGCAATTGTATGATTGAATCAACACTAATTTTGGGTACTAAAATTGATCGGCAGTGAAATTTTGGGTTATTTAAGTGTCACAATTTTTTTCACAAGTGGTGTCTTACATCATGTTTGGATTCGAAGTATCTAACTATGTGAACAAAATAAATCTGAGGTCCTGAGAGATTAAGGGAAATATTCTCCCAAATGAAGTGTTAACGTACTAGCCGGTCAAACCCTCCACAAAATAAACGGATGGCCATAGAGTGTGTTTGACAACTTCACACTAATCTGATTAAGTCATTAATCGGGTTAGGATTAAACCAGCGTGGCGGTGGTCCAAAAATAACGTAGGGCCTCTTTTTTGGGAAAAAAAGTCCGAATTTGTACAAGTTTTTATTTCAAGCCCTTATCCAAATTAGTGTCCTTATCCAAGTTGATGGGTGAGTTGCCAAACAACCCATAATAACAATTTGGCTAAATACCCGAAAACCCCCCTTGACTTTGGATGATTATCAAATAACCTCTCATAACTTTTTAAATATCACAAAACCCCCATAAGTTAGGTGTTATCAGAAAAAAGCCCTTCTAACTTTAAGATTTTATCAGAAGACCTCCTAACAGCATTGACCAAAATTTTTACTGGCAAAAATATCCCGCTGCGTAATTTTACTCACCCATGTGAAAATTACAGTTTTTTGATATTTAGTTTGGTAGGGAGTTTTCTAATAAAATCTTAAACTTAAAGAGGTGTTTTCTGATAACCCCCAACTCAATGACGGTTTTGTAATATTTTGAAAGTTATGGGAGGTAATCTTATAATCGTACAATTAAGCGGGATTTTCGGATATTTAGCCTAAGAATTTTCGATCACAAAACATAGATGAGAGGCAGAGGATTCAAATCCTAAACATAGCAACCAATAACCCATTTCCCTTTCCTCTCTCATCTTATTTAAACCATCAAACCCTCTCTCCATAATATTTCCCAACAAAACAAAAATGTCGACAAGCGAGCAACAACAACCACAACACAAGAGAGAGGAAGCAATTGTGAGCGAGAAGGAGCTGCCTTTAGAGAGTAGCCCTTATGTTCAATACTCAAACCTTGAGGATTACAAACAAAATGCCTACGGAACTCAAGGCCACCTCTCCGTCGTCGCCGACAACCAGCGAGGCGCGGGGGCCACCGATGCTCCGACGATCTCCGGCAACGGTCTCTCCGAGGGCCAGGTCGATCTCCTCGACCACATTAATCGCCATGGTGCCGTGTAGAATTTGAAAGGAGCTAATTATTTCGCGTCATGTTGTATGATAAGATATGGTATTTTGCTTTACATCCTTACATGAAAATGTTAGAAGAGTTTGTGTTCTAAGTTGCTCAATGATGTTATAGTGTAACATCTCTTGGCTTATGATGTAATCCCTTGTACTAATTGCAACACCGTTAATTAATCACATCTTTCTATCCATTGGCTGTTTATTTATTATAAGGTTAATTGTGGATACCCTAAACGCGCGTTCGTCACATTAAACTTACTACCCTGCGGTTGTATATATTGTTGAAGACAGACCGCCAGAAAGATTTCTATTGTTGTAGATATATAGACCACGGATCCGGATCTGGATCCACATCTTGATTTGATCTCTAATTAAGTGGTAATTGGAGAGGATCTAATAATTGCCATTTTTATTATTCATTTCAATCTCAATGGATAAGATAATGCGAAATGAGATACATGATGATTTTCAAATTACCATGGTGGTTCTAGGAGTATATACAAGCTTTATGATAAACAGAGAAATATTTTTCTAAAAATTAAAAATAATACCTAATTAACGAAAATATTTAAATATGACACATGTTGGATGATAAAAATAAATATTTGTTGATTGTTATTTCTCTTATTTGATAGCATCATTTTTCTTTTGTACAATATTTCAATACATATGGCTTTAGAAATTGAATTTAAATATTATAATTTAAATATTAAATTTATGTATGGCTTTAAAAATTCAGTTTATGTATGAGATTAGATCAATGATAAAAAGAAAAGTGACAAGAAATAAAGAAATGACAATCAACAAATATTTCTTTATCGTCAACTTATATAATATTCAAACATTTTTCAGTGATTAGGGAGACATTTTAGTTTTAGAATTTTTTATTTTTTATTTTTTATTTTTTTGTCGTAGATCATTATACATACTCCTAAAACCACTGTAGTACCTTACATGGCATTAACTTATCCAACAGTGTTGAAATGAATGTAGAGATCGTAATAATGTTGATGTTATTAATATATGAGTATAGTCCTACATCGGATAGGATAAAAAGAGCGATCAGTTTAAAATAGGAGTTGGAGCCAATACCTACTAACTATAGCTTTTGGTTTAAAATTAGTTCCTAGTCTCTATTTAAAGCTCATAAAATCCCTAACAATCTCAGTTGAGAGTAAGGATAAGAAAGAGCCTCGGGAGAGTACTATACTCACAAATTATTAATATGTGAGTATAGTCCAACATCGGATAGCTTATGGGTTAAAATTCGTTCCTTGGTTTCTACTTTCTAGCCTCTGTTTAAAACCCATCAGGAGAGTACTATACTCACAAACAATCTAAGTTGAGAGCAAGGATAAGAAAGAGCATCGGGAGAGTACTATACTCGTAAATTATTAATATGTGAGTATAGTCCTACATCGGATAGCTTATGGGTTAAAATTCATTCCTTGGTTTCTACTTTCTAGCCTCTGTTTAAAACCCATCAGGAGAGTACTATACTCACAAACAATCTAAGTTGAGAGCAAGGATAAGAAAGAGCATCGGGAGAGTACTATACTCGTAAATTATTAATATGTGAGTATAGTCCTACATCGGATAGCTTATGGGTTAAAATTGGTTCCTTGGTTTCTAGCCTCTGTTTAAAGCCCATCATGAGCTAGAGTACTTGGTTCCTTTGGTTCCTAGCCTATGTTTAAAGCCCATCAGGAGAGTACTATACTCACAAATTATTAATATGTGAGTATAGTCCCACATTAGATAGGATAAGAAATGCTTACCAGCTATAGCTTATAGGTTAAGATTGGTTCTTTGGTTCCTAGCTTTTGTTTAAAGCCCAATAGAGGAGAGCACTATACTCATAAATTATTAATATATGAGTACAGTAGTTATAGCTTATGGGTTATAATTAGTTCCTTAGTTACTAGCCTCTATTTAAAGTCCATCAGGAGAGTACTATACTCACAAATTACTAATATGTGAGTATAGTCCCACATCAGATAGGATAAGAAAGTGTAATGAGTTTAATACCTAGTAACTATAACTTATGGGTTAAAATTAGTTCTTTGGTTCCTTGTCTGTTTAAAACCCATCGGAGGAAGTACTATACTCACAAATTATTAATATGTGAGTATAGTCCTGATAGATTAGGTAAGAGTAATGAGTTTAATACCTAGTAGTTATACCTTATGGGTTAAAATTGATTTCTTGATTCCTAGCCTCTGTTTAAAGTCCATCGAGAGTACTATACTCATAAATTATTAATATGTGAGTATAGTCCCACATCGAATAGGATAAGAAAGTGTAATGAGTTTAATACCTAGTAGCGATAACTTATGGCTTAAAATTAGTTCTTTGGTTCCTCGTCTCGTTTAAAACCCATCGAGGAGAGTACTATACTCACAAATTACTAATATGTGAGTATAGTCCCACATTAGATTAGATAAGAGTAATGAGTTTAATGCCTAGTAGTTATACCTTATGGGTTAAAATTGATTTCTTGATTCTAGCCTCTGTTTAAAACCCATCGAGAGTACTATACTCACAAATTACTAATATGTGAGTATAGTCCCATCGAATAGGATAAGAAAGTGTAATGAGTTTAATACCTAGTAGCGATAACTTATGGCTTAAAATTAGTTCTTTGGTTCCTCGTCTCGTTTAAAACCCATCGAGGAGAGTACTATACTCATAAATTATTAATATGTGAGTATAGTCCCACATAGATAGGATAAGAAAGTGTAATGAGTTTAATACCTAGTAGCGATAACTTATGGCTTAAAATTAGTTCTTTGGTTCCTCGTCTCGTTTAAAACCCATCGAGGAGAGTACTATACTCACAAATTATTAATATGTGAGTATAGTCCCACATTAGATTAGATAAGAGTAATGAGTTTAATGCCTAGTAGTTATACCTTATGGGTTAAAATTGATTTCTTGATTCTAGCCTCTGTTTAAAGTCCATCGAGAGTACTATACTCACAAATTACTAATATGTGAGTATAGTCCCATCGAATAGGATAAGAAAGTGTAATGAGTTTAATACCTAGTAGCGATAACTTATGGCTTAAAATTAGTTCTTTGGTTCCTCGTCTCGTTTAAAACCCATCGAGGAGAGTACTATACTCACAAATTACTAATATGTGAGTATAGTCCCACATAGATAGGATAAGAAAGTGTAATGAGTTTAATACCTAGTAGCGATAACTTATGGCTTAAAATTAGTTCTTTGGTTCCTCGTCTCGTTTAAAACCCATCGAGGAGAGTACTATACTCACAAATTATTAATATGTGAGTATAGTCCCATCGAATAGGATAAGAAAGTGTAATGAGTTTAATACCTAGTAGCGATAACTTATGGCTTAAAATTAGTTCTTTGGTTCCTCGTCTCGTTTAAAACCCATCGAGGAGAGTACTATACTCATAAATTATTAATATGTGAGTATAGTCCCATCGAATAGGATAAGAAAGTGTAATGAGTTTAATGCCTAGTAGTTATACCTTATGGGTTAAAATTGATTTCTTGATTCTAGCCTCTGTTTAAAGTCCATCGAGAGTACTATACTCACAAATTACTAATATGTGAGTATAGTCCCACATTAGATTAGATAAGAGTAATGAGTTTAATGCTAGTAGTTATACCTTATGGGTTAAAATTGATTTCTTGATTCTAGCCTCTGTTTAAAGTCCATCGAGAGTACTATACTCATAAATTATTAATATGTGAGTATAGTCCCATCGAATAGGATAAGAAAGTGTAATGAGTTTAATACCTAGTAGCGATAACTTATGGCTTAAAATTAGTTCTTTGGTTCCTCGTCTCGTTTAAAACCCATCGAGGAGAGTACTATACTCATAAATTATTAATATATGATGCAGTAGTTATAGCTTATGGGTTAAAATTAGTTTCTTGGTTACTAGCCTCTATTTAAAGTCCATCGAGTACTATACTCACAAATTACTAATATGTGAGTATAGTCCACATCGAATAGGATAAGAAAGTGTAATGAGTTTAATACCTAGTAACTATAACTTATGGGTTAAAATTAGTTCTTTGGTTCCTTGTCTGTTTAAAACCCATCGGAGGAAGTACTATACTCACAAATTATTAATATGTGAGTATAGTCCTGATAGATTAGGTAAGAGTAACGAGTTTAATACCTAGTAGTTATACCTTATGGGTTAAAATTGATTTCTTGATTCTAGCCTCTGTTTAAAGTCCATCGAAGAGTACTATACTCATAAATTATTAATATGTGAGTATAGTCATCAGAATAGGATAAGAAAGTGTAATGAGTTTAATACCTAGTAGTTATACCTTATGGGTTAAAATTGATTTCTTGATTCTAGCCTCTGTTTAAAGTCCATCGAGTACTATACTCACAAATTACTAATATGTGAGTATAGTCCCACATTAGATTAGATAAGAGTAATGAGTTTAATACCTAGTAACTATAACTTATGGGTTAAAATTGATTTCTTGATTCCTAGCTTCGTTTAAAGTCCATCGAGTACTATACTCACAAATTACTAATATGTGAGTATAGTCCTACATCGAATAGGATAAGAAAGTGTAATGAGTTTAATACCTAGTAACTATAACTTATGGGTTAAAATTAGTTCTTTGGTTCCTAGCTTTTGTTTAAAGCCCAAAGAGAGATTGCTGAAAAAGAAAAATAAGAATGATATGCTTCTCTCTTCGTCTCTGTAGAGCATTAGGCTGGAGACACGAACATCTTGAATCCGGCGAAATTAATTCACGACGGTGAGATTGGTGAAGAATCCGACACCATATACCTCTACAATTTCCACTAAATTCCTTATTTTCTCAAAACCGATCTAAACACTAGTTCAAACCCTCACAAGAAAATGTCTGAGATCATGACAATTTATACATTACCTCTCTCCAGTGATAACCACATTCTCACAGTTATTCTTCTTCCTCATTGACCTTCATTCTCCATATGGCCATCGAAACGGACCCAGACACTGAAATCTTCTTGACGCCCCTCCTCCTCCTCCTCCCAAAAAAAACCACCGCCGGAGGTTCAATGGGTGGTCGAGGAAGAGATCCACCAGCGCCGCCATCGCTGCTTTTCTCTCGTCTTCATCTTTGATCTCTATTGATTCCTGGAGAAAGAAAGTGTAGAGGGAGAAGCAGCAGTGAGAAAGTAGTTTGTGTAGGGGTATTATATAAAGGGTTTTTCTAACGGGTGCCCTAGGCACCCGTTAATTTGGATATAGCATACCATATATGCTAATGACCCATTATTAGTTTCTAATTGCCAATTAAGGCTCCCTTAATTTGTGTTTATTGTCAGTTTACTGGACTCATGTTTCTATTAAAAACCTAGCCTATAATGGACATTATCAAGACTAAAAAGAAATTAAATTAGTTAGGAATAAATTTCTATTTATCTCTTTTTACTTCCCTCTAAATAATATGTTCCTCCAAATAGTAATTAAAAGAACTATGCAATTTATGTTAAGTCACATGAGTATTTGAACTATGCACAACACATATTTTCTCATTTCAATAAGGATTTCTTAACTTATCATGGAACTATGATTTTTCATTTAAACTACTGAAATTATGAGACTTCTTTAGTTTTAATATTGTTTTCTATATAAATGAAGAGAGTTTGAGTTTTTTCTTTATATTTGTTGCAGGAAAATATTATCTGGAGGAAGTAAAAAAGTAATAAATGGATTTTTTCCCCTTTACTATTTTAATTTCGCTTGAGTCTTAATAATGTCCAGAATATGTTGTTTTTCATGAATATGAGAGTTTCGTAAATTGACAATAAGCACAAATTAAGGGGAGGCTTAATTGGCAATTAGCAACTAAAAATGGGTCATTCACATATATGATATGCTATATCCAAATTAATGGGTGCCCTATGTCACGTTAGAAAAACTCTTATTTAAAACCAATACAAAATGAGGTAGGGAGTGCAATGTGTTAGCCTTTCTTGAGCTAGCGTATGTCACAATGGTGCTCATGGAGTACGTAAGAATTTCTCCGTGAAAAGAGGGTCAAAATTTTTTCCACCTCACTTAGTGGGTTTATCTACATTCAATGTGGCGATAATAAAGGAGGTCTATCCACAGTAAACCTTTTATTATATTATAGAATTTTCAATCAAATGCGGATTTTTTTTTTTGAGAAAAAGGATGGAATATCACAGATATTCCAGCCAGCTAAATTAAAAAGAAAAGTTGTTACAAGAAACAAAACCATATCCCCAACTCCAAGAATATGGTCTATAAGTTCTACATTTTAATCCACTACAAAATAACCATCACAAACCCAAAAGAGCTGATCATACTACAAAACATATCAGCTTCACTAAAAGTCAAGATATCATCATAGTCCCCTAAACTTTTGTTACAGATAATATCAAATAGTAACATTAACATCATTCCTTGCTTCAGCCTGAATCGAGCTCCCTCCAGCGATTCCTTGAGCCACCGCATCATTGATATTCATGGTTGACCTCTGCCTTTTCATGATCCTCTCATTAGCTCGAAGAGCCCTTGCAGACATCTCAATATTCCCTAACCAGAAAGTTGAAAAGTGAACAATTTTGTTAAGAACATCAAGTGAACATTTGCTCTTGTTATCAAACAGTCTATTATTTCTCTCGCCAAATGCACCAAGTAGGCGCACAAACATAAATGTCTCTACAAAGATTAGCATTAAGGTTATCGATAAACCCCAGTGAGCCATAGATGTGCGAGAGAGATGGTTAAAGTCCTCATTTATCTTAAGTACGTGTTGAATTGTTCTCCATAAAGAAAGAACAAATCTACATTGCGAGGAAAATATGATCATGAGTTTCTTCAACTAAATTACACAAGCGACATGTAGAATTCATTTGCATATCTTTTTTATCAAGGAATCTTTTGTGTTCAATTTTTTTTAACGGCCGACCAAAAGAAAATCTTCACTTTCAATGGAATAGGGACTTTCCAAATATTAGCACAATCAAATCTCAAACCCCATCAATAAGAAGATTATAACATGATTTTCTTGAATAAATCCACGAAGACTCCCAATTCCATAATGCATTATCATTTTCCTCGGACAACCTAAGCTGAATTAATTAAATTCATAATTCAAAATATTTATTAACTAAACCACTGTTGGTAGCGGACCGTGAACCGTCGAGAGAAACCACCACAAGCGATAGCAAAACACAATAAAGAGTAAAGACCACGAGATTTACGTGGTTGACAAGTTGCCTCGTCCACGGGGGTAAGGAGGATTTTCACTAATAGAAAGAGAATACAAATTAGGATTACAAGTTCTCACAAAGAAACCCTAAAACAAACCTCTCAATCTCTCAAAGATCTCCTCTCCAAAGATGCACAAAACCCTCGAAAAATTTGCTCCAAAAGCGTGCTTAATTACATCCAAATAATCGGGTTTAGGGTTATATATAAACTCTAAGCGAACGGGTTTAAAACCAAAACCCGTTTCGAATCTGCCAGTTAATTAGACTACTACTTCAGATTAGTCGACTACTCACTGTAGATTAGTCGACTACAACACGATTAGTCGACTACTCGGACTACGCGAGAAACACACATTTACGTAGATGCGGATTAGTGGACTACTCTGCAGATTAGTCGACTACTCTATTCCCGGTCAGAAACACGTTTTACGTCGGCTGCAGATTAGTCGACTACAATACCTAGTAGTCGACTCTTGAACTGGCTGTCTTGTGCATGTTTTGTGCATGTTCTACAATTCTCCACCTCGTACATCATTTGATTCACCTCAAATTTTGGGCCGAACACGAAGAACACCAAGAACATCTAGAGATCACCATTAGCCAATCGGGCCAATCCACTGCGTCACTACACGCGGCTGCCCTCGTACCCTCCACGGGATCAAGCTCACCGTAGTTCACCTCAAATCATCTCCACCTTACCCATTACTTAGAAGAATCATGCCCTCTTAGGCAAATCAACAAGAGCGATATGAAGCAAGTCTAAGCAATGCTTAAACTTACTACGTGACCACCTTGGTTAACATGTCATGGGATTCTCATTTGTGTGCACCTTCATGAGGGAAATATCACCTCCCTCTATGACATCCGCACAAAATGATACGACATCGATATGCTTGATGCGAGCATGATGAACTGATTCTTCGCCAAGTGAATTGCACTCATTGTCACACCACAAGTTCCGTTTTCTGCTCAATCCCGGATCGTCTAGAAGACCCCACAACCACAATGCTTCCTTCACTCCTCTGCCATGGCCATGTACTTTCGGCCTCTGTAGTAGAAAGTGCTGCTGTAGCTGCAACATCGATCGCCAACTACTTAGAGGGCCCATGTATCTTGAATACATAACCGTAGTAGATCGTCGTCTATCTAGATCGCGCATAATCGAGTCCACAAACCCGTCAATCGACATGTTTCTCCACCAAAACCGGACCGTATCAGCGGTACCCTTTAAGTACGAGAACCCACTTCTTCCCGTGCGCCTTTCCGGATTAAGCCATGAATCTGCGACCACACTAACGCTGGAAATATGATCATGAGTTTCTTCAACTAAATTACACAAACAAAGATGTAGAATTCATTTGCATATCTTTTTTATCAAGGAATCTTTTGTGTTCAATTTTTTAACAAATGACCAAAAGAAAATCTTCACTTTCAATGGAATAGGGACTTTCCAAATATTAGCACAATCAAATCTCAAACCCCCATCAATAAGAAGATTATAACATGATTTTACTGAATAAATCCCTGAAGACTCCCAATTCCATAATCTGTTATCATTTTCCTCAGACAACCTAACTGAATTAATTAAATTCAGTAATTCAAAATATTTATTAACTAAACCACCTGTTGGGCGCGCGGACCGCGGAACCGTCGAGAGAAACCACCACAAACGATAGCAAAAAACACAATAAAAGAGTAAAGACACGAGATTTACGTGGTTCGACAAGTTGCCTCGTCCACGGGGTAAGGAGGGATTTTCACTAATAGAAAGAGAATACAAATTAGGATTACAAGTTCTCACAAAGAAACCCTAAAACAAACCTCTCAATCTCTCAAAGATCTCCTCTCCAAAGATGCACAAAACCCTCAAAAGTCGCTCCAAAACGTGCTTAATTACATCCAAATAATCAGGTTTAGGGTTATATATAAACTCTAAACGAACCGGGTTTAAAACCAAAACCCGTTTTCGAATCTGCCCAGATTAGTCGACTACTACTTCAGATTAGTCGACTACTCATCGTAGATTAGTCGACTACAACACGATTAGTCGACTACTGGACCAACGCTAAACACACATTGCCGTCGCAGATTAGTGGACTACTACTGCAGATTAGTCGACTACTCTATTCCCAGCCCGAAAACCTGTTTTCTGTCCGCTGCAGATTAGTCGACTACAATACCTAGTAGTCGACTCTTGAACTGGCTGTCTTGTGCATGTTTTGTGCATGTTCTACAATTCTCCACCTCGTACATCATTTGATTCACCTCAAATTTTGGACGAACACCCGAAGAACACCAAGAACATCTAGAGATCACCATTAGCCAATCCGGGCCAATCCACTGCGTCACTACACGCGGCTGCCCTCGTACCCTCCACCGGATCAAGCTCACCGTAGTTCACCTCAAATCATCTCCACCTTACCCACATCGCCAAGGCCATGCCCTCTTAGGCAAATCAACAAGAGCCGATATGAAGCAAGTCTAAGCAATGCTTAAACTTACTACCAGTGACCACCTTGGTTAACATGTCCATGGGATTCTCATTTGTGTGCACCTTCATGAGGGAAATATCACCTCCCTCTATGACATCCGCACAAAATGATACGACATCGATATGCTTGGTACGAGCATGATGAACTGATTCTTCGCCAGTGAATTGCACTCATTGTCACACCACAAGTTCACGTTTTCTGCTCAATCCCGGATCGTCTAGAAGACCCCACAACCACAATGCTTCCTTCACTCCTCCGCCATGGCCATGTACTCGGCCTCGTAGTAGAAAGTGCCATCAGTAGCTGCAACATCGATCGCCAACTAACCGGAGCCCCATGTATCTTGAATACATAACCGGTAGTAGATCGTCGTCTATCTAGATCGCCCGCATAATCGAGTCCACAAACCCGCAATCGACATGTTTCTCCACCAAAACACGGACCGTATCAGCGGTACCCTTTAAGTACACGAGAACCCACTTCACTGCTTCCCGGTCGCCTTTCCGGATTAAGCCATGAATCTGCGACCACACTAACCGCTGTGAAATATCGTGTACACACCATTGCATACATCAAACCGCTAATCGCACTAGCATAGGAATACGCTCCATGTCGCCTTCTCTTCATTTGTAGTGGGAGATTGATTACCGAAGCCTAAAGTGTGGAGCCAATGGAGTCACCACCGACTTAGCACTTTGCATCCCGAACCTCGCGATCACCCGCTCTATGTAGCCCTTCGACTCAAGAACAATCGTCGATTCGCGCTCTCTTCTAATCTCCATACCCGGTATTTTCCTAGCGGCACCCATGTCCTTCATCTCGAACTCTTCACCAAGTTGAGATTTCAACCTATCTATCTCCACCCCGCTCTTAGAAGCAATAAGCATGTCATCCACATACAAAAGAAGATAGATAAAATTACCTCCTGAAGCTTCGAATGTAAACACAACAATCATGATCGCCGGAAAACCCATGCCTCAAAGATGAAGGAGTCAAATCGCTTGTACCACTGCCGGGAGATTGCTTTAATCCATACGGTGACTTCCTCAAACGACACACATGATTCTCCTTATCCTCAACCTTGTAGCCCTCGGGTTGATGCATGTAGATCTCTTCATCCAAGTCTCCGTGCAAGAAGGTGTTTTAACATCGAGTTGATCCGCTCATAATCACCATAAGCAACAATACTCAATAGCACCGAATAGATGTGTGTTTCACCACCGGAGAAAATATCTCATTGTAATCCACACCCTCCTTCCTCAGGCAAACCCTTAGCCACTAGCCTCGCCTTGTATCTTACACCACCGAGCTCGAGATCTTCCTTTCTTTTAAACACCCACTTACAACCAATAGCTTTTCTTCCTACGGGCAATGGGACCACCTCCCATGTTTGGTTCTTCCAAGAGATTCCATCTCTTCCTCCATCGCAGCCAACCAACTCTCACTATCCTTGTCCCGAATAGCTTCCTTGAAGGAGACCGCTCGTCCTCCTCCACCGAGAGCGATTCAACCATATTAGCACGCCCATAGTGCTTGGGGTTGATCAGCCCCGGCTTGATGCTGTATGCTCGCTTTGGCCTAGTGGAAGCCAAATTATCCACGAGCTGCTGTTGTTGTAGTGCACGTGTATTTTCTCTTTGAACCTCCTCCCGCTCAAGCTCATCATCTACCGACTTCCCACTTAGCACGATTAGAACCTAGTTGGTCTTTAGGTTCTATTTCAATAACCGAGACTTAGAAGTCTCACCACCATAACACCATCATCCTTGGGCCCTAGCAATCATGGATTTCTCATCAAAGGTAACATCCCTGTGATCACGAACTTTGAATCTTCCAGACACCAAAGGCGATAGCCTTTACGCCTTTGCATATCCCAAGAATATTGCCTTCTTGGCCCTCGCGTCAAGCTTTCCCTCGTTGGCGTGATAGTAGGCGGTACATCCAAAATTACGAGCCTATCATAATCGCATGCTCCCGACCACACCCTAGGGTGTATCACCATCAATGTCGAATGTGGTGAACGGTTCACAATGTAACAAGTCAGTAGCCACCGCTTCGCCCACCATTCGCCCAACCACGTGATAAGATCGATACTCAATAGCACCGAATAGATGTGTGTTTCACCACCGGAGAAAATATCTCATTGTAATCCACACCCTCATACGTGCAAAACCCTTAGCCACTAGCCTCGCCTTGTATCTTACACCACCGAGCTCGAGAGATCTTCCTTTCTTTTAAACACCCACTTACAACCAATAGCTTTTTCTTCCTACGGGCAATGGGACCACCTCCCATGTTTGGTTCTTCGAAGAGATTCCATCTCTTCCTCCATCATGACCAACCAACTCTCACTATCCTTGTCGAATAGCTTCCTTGAAGGAGACCGGCTCGTCCTCCTCCACCGAGTCGCGTATTCAACCATATTAGCACGCCCATAGTGCTTGGGGTTGATCAGCCCCGACCGATGCACAGCGTATGCTCGCTTTGGCCTAGTGGAAGCCAAATTATCCACGAGCTGCTGTTGTTGTAGTGCTGTGTATTTTCTGCTGAACCTCCTCTGCTCAAGCTCATCATCTACGACTTCCCACTTAGCACGATTAGAACCTAGTTGGTCTTTAGGTTCTATTTCAATAACACGAGACTTAGAAGTCTCACCAGTCCTAACACCATCATCCTTGGGCCCTAGCAATCATGGATTTCTCATCAAAGGTAACATCCTGGCGATCACGAACTTTGAATCTTCCATTACACCAAAGGCGATAGCCTTTCATGCTGCATATCCCAAGAATATTGCCTTCTTGGCCCTCGCGTCAAGCTTTCCCTCGTTGGCGTGATAGTAGGCGGTACATCAGAAAATTACGAGCCTATCATAATCGCATGCTCACGACCACACCCTATAGGGTGTATCACCATCAATGTCGAATGTGGTGAGCGGTTCACAATGTAACAAGCTGTAGCCACCGCTTACGCCCACCATTCGTTGCCCAACCACGCATAAGATCGCATACTCCTTTGCCTTTTCCCGCGGTGTTGGTTCGATCTCTCGCGACCCCATTCTGGCGTGGTGTAGACCCGGTGTCGGTGTCGAACAATTCCCTCGATCCGAGAACTCCTTGAAAGCACCATCGTATACTGCATGCGGTTATCGGATCTCGGCGTCTTCAATTTCTTTCTGTCTGTTCTCAACCATTGTTCTCCACTTCTTGAATGTCTCGAACACCTCATTCTTGTGCTTGAGAAAATAAATCCAAGCATACCTAGAATAATCATCAATAAGCGAGACATAATACACGGAACCACCCTTGGAAGTTGTCGGCCGGACCCCAAACATCCGTGTGCACATAATCTAGTATCCCTCTGCTCTTAGACTTCTTTGTTGAAACTTGACCACGTGTGACTTTCCATACACACAATCCTCGCAAAAATCCATGCTAGGTTCCTTGATTCTTCAACGGACCCTCTTTACCAAGCGAGAACTAGACCCTTCTCGACATATGCCCAAGCCGCCTATGCCATAACCGTGTGTGCTCACATGGGTCTCCACCACTTCCTTCAGTTCCAACCCGGCATCTCTGTCGCACATCGTGCACGAGAGTATATAGGTTACCGTGGCGAACACCCTTCATCACTACTAAGGAACCACGAACAACCTTCTTCACTCCGTTTTCCGTCACAATCACGCAACCACCGGAGTCCAAAGCACCAAGCGAGATAAGATTCTTCCGCAAGTCGGAACATGCCTCACATCCGTCAAGGTTCGAACCACTCCATCATGCATCTTGATTTTGATATTACCTAGCCCCACTGTTTTACAAGCATGGTTATTCCCCATCAATACAGTTCCCCATCAATGCCTCTCGTAGGTAGTAAACCACTTCCTATTTGGACACATATGGTAAGAGCAACGAATCAAGAATCCACTTCCGGAGATCTCCTCGCCACCGCGGACGACATAGCATTCCTTATCGCTCCTTCCTGCGAAGCGTAGCTCGCTTCTTCCTTGCCCTCTCTCCTCTCAGTCTTGTTGTTGTTCTTCTTTCCACCTACTCTCTTATTTGGACAGTCGACTTTGAAATGTCCAGCTTCACCGACTTGAAACATCCTTTTCCGCAAGAGGTCTTGATTTAGATCTAGACTTTCCTCCCTTGCCTTTTCCTCGCTCATTGCTCCTTCCTCTTGCAAACAATCCCTGCGCTTGTTCCTGTTACCGCCGGTGGCCATGTCACTAGTTCACAGTCTTCAGAAGATCGTCCGCTAGAAGTGCCGTTCTAGTCTCATCCATCTTGATTTTCTCCCACAAGCCTCGGTGTTTGCACGGTTCTCATAAGACTTGGTAGAGAGCAGTAGTAGAAGCCTGATCCTCGTCTCCTACTTTAACATCTATGTCTTTCAAATCGATATGATCCTATCAAACTTGTTGATGTGTTCCCGGATTGATGAGCCCTCCTCCATCTTGCAAGTATACAATTTGGATTTTAAGTAGATCCGGTTAGTTAGACTCTTCGTCATGAAGGTACCCTCTAACTTCTTCCACCGCCCATGGCCGTTTCCTCTCCATCTACCAAGAAAGCTACATCCCTCTCGAGGCATAGGATAATCGGCGTGCTTCGAGATCCAACTCCTCCCAATCCTCATCGGACATATCCTTGTTCTTCTTCTCCTTTCCATCCAAAGTCTTGTGCAATTTTTGCGAAATTAGAAAGTTTTTCATCTGCATCCTCCAATAGGAAAAATCGTTCTTCCCATTGAACTTTTCAATCTCGAATTTTCCCACTTTGAGTGATTTACTGGTTGACGCCATCCTCTGTTTGTCTTCGTGAATCCGCTTCTCTCAGGAATCACCGAACACCCCCTCAAATTAGAAATTACACCACTTCCAATCCGAACAATAGCTCGATACCAATTGTTGGTAGCGGACATGGAACCGTCGAGAGAAACCACCACAAACGATAGCAAAAACACAATAAAAGAGTAAAGACACGAGATTTCACGTGGTTGGCAAGTTGCCTACGCCCACGGGTAAGGAGGGATTTTCACTAATAGAAAGAGAATACAAATTAGGATTACAAGTTCTCACAAAGAAACCCTAAAACAAACCTCTCAATCTCTCAAAGATCTCCTCTCCAAAGATGCACAAAACCCTCGAAAAGGCGCTCCAAAGCGTGCTTAATTACATCCAAATAATCGGGTTTAGGGTTATATATAAACTCTAAGCGAACGGGTTTAAAACCAAAACCCGTTTTCGAATCTGTCGGATTAGTCGACTACTACTTCAGATTAGTCGACTACTCATGTAGATTAGTCGACTACAACACGCATTAGTCGACTACTACTTCAGATTAGTCGACTACAACACGCATTAGTCGACTACTCATGTAGATTAGTCGACTACTACTTCAGATTAGTCGACTACTCGTTCCCGCCGAAAACTGTTTTTACGTCGGCTGCGATTAGTCGACTACTCATGTAGATTAGTCGACTACAACACGCATTAGTCGACTACTCATGTAGATTAGTCGACTACAACACGCATTAGTCGACTACTACTTCAGATTAGTCGACTACTACTTCAGATTAGTCGACTACTCGTTCCGGCCGAAACACGTTTTCGTCATTTGCGAGATTAATTAGACTACCTGGTAGTCGAACTCTTGAACTGGCATCTTGTGCATGTTTTGTGCATGTTCTACACCACCAATAAGTTGTCTCACAAATTGAATATGCCAATACCAAGACTCTCCTTCCTTCTTCCTCAATGAAAGCCGCGATCGCATAAGAATTAGTTGCTAAAGTAAACAAGTCGAGGAAGCAGAGGATAGAGAGCGGGGCCTACCATTTATCACTCCAAAGCAGTATTATCCCAACTCCTGTCACCACTTTGGTATTACACATAAAAAAATCAAGGTTTGTCAGATTCCTTTCCAAAATTGAGAAAGGCAAGATCTATCTCTACTTTCAAACATGTTTCTATCTCTATAGTATTTAAAGTAAATAACTTTTTTCCATAAGGTGGGTTATTTGTCAAACCATTTCCACAACCATTTCCCGGAGTGCTTTGTTCATTGTCTTAATATCAATAATACCCAATCCCCACATTTCTTGGCTACGGACTTCCCCAATTAACAAGATTGGAAAGTTTTTAGATTCCATGGATCCAATCGGAAAAACCTTCTTCTTAATTTGTCAATTTTATCCTGAGACCCATGAAGGAAAAAGAAAGTAGGAGAGCCAAAAATAGGCATTGAAGATAAGGCAATTAACCAAGATTAATCTCCCTCCTCTAGGCAGGATTTTCCTTTCCATAAAGCAAGTCTTTTTCAATTTTTCAAATAAAGGAAACCAATCATCTCTATATAATTTTCAGTGCGAGAGGAATCCTAAGTAAGTAATAGGGAATTGGCCACTTCTACAGTTCAACATGGTAGCAAGATTTAATTGAAGTGGTTCATTTTTCTCTAAAACAATAAGCATACTCTTGTTAAAACTTATTTTCAATCCGAGGCTAATTCAAAACCATAAAGAATCAACTTTAACACAACGGATGTTCTACCTTGGATTTACAAAAATTAAGGTATCATCTCGCATATTGAAGACAAATGGTCTTCTGAACCATATAATCAGGACCCAATCCTTCTAACAAATTATTTTCCACAGCTATATTCAAAAGCTTAGTAAAAGAATCAGCAGCCAGGACAAAAAGAAGAGGAGATAAAGGATCTCCCTGTCTAACTCCTCTTTTAGACAAAATCCAGTGCCCAGGACTACCATTCAAAACAATGGCAGAAAGACCCCCTTTCAAACATAAAGTAATCCAAGATATCCAACGACTACCAAAACCTTTTGCCTTAAGAACCTCTATAATAAAATTTCAATCAAGAATATCATAGGCCTTTGCAAAATCTAGTTTTAAAAGGATCCCTCCCTGTTTATTATTCTGAAAACAATCTGATATAATCTCCTGAGCTGCAGCAACACCCTCAACTAACAATCTCCCTTTAATAAAACCAGATTGTACAGGGTCAACTAACATTTGAAGTTTGGTGTTCAATCTGTTTGTAAGAACCTTAGTGATGAACTTATAAACAACATTTAATAAACTGATAGGTCTATAATCATTGACTGCAATAGGTTCATTTTTTTTTTGGAATCAAAATGATGTGGGCATAGTTAAGCCTATGAATCTCTAAGGATCCCTCAAAAAACTCATCAAACAATTTTTTAACATCAAATTGTACCCAATCCCAGAAGATTTGAAAGAACAAAGCAGAAAAACCATCTGGTCCTGGTGATTTATCACCATTCATTTCAAAAACAGCTTGTTTAATCTCCTCTAGACTGAAAGGACTTTCTAAATCTTCAGCACCCCAATTATTCCTAGAATACAATAAAGACCAGTTCAAATCACACCTATGTGACCTGACTTACCCAAAGACCTGTTTATAGTGTTCATAAAACACTTTAGCAATCCCCTCATCGGACCCGATGTTTGTATCATTAACCAAGATAGATGAAATCGGTTATTTCTTTTCCTCCCATTGGCTAGTTTGTGAAAGTAGTTAGTATTATTATCCCCTTCTTTTAGCCAATGTGCTTTAGATCTTTGTTTCCACAAAATCTCTTCACGGCTTAAAATCTCATTTAATTGATCAATAATAATACTTTTTGGGCTAATTCACTATCATTCAGATCTCTATTTTCCTCCTCAATCTCCCACTCAAGAAGTTTATCCAACAACTCTTTTTTCTTCACTTTCACACTGTAAAAATTAGAATGGGTCCATTTTTTAATACATTTTCTCAAAAATCTTAGTTTACCCACTATGTTCTTAGGCATTGTTACTAGTTGGAGCACATTGCCACCAAGTAGGTGCAGTTTTTAAAATCTTCAGATTGCAACCATATCTTCTCAAATCTAAAAGTTTATTAACTTGATTATTAGTCCCAAAGTCAAAACAAATCGGAGCATGGTCGACAATTGACTTGAAAGTCCTTGTTGTCTGAGATATAGGAAAAGTATCCTCCCAAGCGAATTAAAATAAACTCTATCTAATCTAGCCATAGAAGGAGAATTTCTCTTGTTTGACCATGTGAACTTTACGCCATGCAAAGGACTATCAATAAGTTCCAATTCATTAATAATATCATTGAATTTTTCCATGTCCCTAACATGATTAGTTCTCCTTTTCTTTCATTTCGATTAGCGATGATATTAAAATCCCCGCCACCACCCATGCTCTGTTATTCTATTCCTAATATTTCTCAACTCCTGCCAAAACATTTCCCTCTCTATTTTCATGTGGCCCATAAAGCTGAAGAAAGGTTTAAAATAAAACCATTCAAATTATTTTGAAGAACGATGGTGAGCACATAAACCCCATGAAATCATCCAATTTTCCCCATTTATTAATATTCCAACCTATCATAATACCCCCTGAGATCGATGGCGGTAAAAACCCAATCAAAACAATTTCCTCCTAGACTTTTAAAATGCTATCGAAACATTTTGAAGCTTAGTCTCTTGAAAACAAATAAGATAAAATTTATTTAATTGACAAAATCCCTAACCCCAAATCTTTTTCACTTTTCCTAAACCTCTAACATTCCAAGTAAGCAGCATAATATGAAAATACTAACCCACAGGAAAAAACACTCAACATGAGAAACTACTGAAAAGTAGCTCTCTCCTTTTCCATATTCCTTATATGCTCAAGAGGGTCAAAACCATCTTGAGCTTCCAACTCTATAGCACATAAAGATGCCATTTTATGTAGCCGACTATCGAGAATTTATCAAAAAGCATTGGAACCAAAGTAGTACCAAAGTTAGAATTATCACCTGACTGTGTAGAGGTAGAAAAAGAACCAGATGGCATACCCTCATTTAATGCAGCAATTCTGACTTTTGCTTTATCCAAGGCATTCATATGTTTAGCATTAACCAATCTTGAACTCCTTCTGACTAAAGTAACTCCAGTCTGCACTTCTGGGGGTAAAACCATCAAAGGCACAATATCCTCCACAACAATTTCCTTACAAGCATTCATTTGCCAACCATCAACAGATCCTTGCTCCTCAATATTCACTATCTCTACCTTCTCTGAAGATAAACCATCAGCAGCTGAAGATAAATCATTCGCAGACCCTTCTTTTTCTTTTGATGAGCTATTATTTTCCCAATCATCTATTGCCTCCTTATGATCACCATATCCTATTCCATCAGCCAGTAAACTAATCTTGTTTTTTTCACCTGAACATACTGAATTTACCTTTTCATCAACATTCTCATTAAACTTCACTTCAATACTAGTATCCATCTTTTCCAATTCCCCAATCTCCACTTCCACCATTTCCTGTTCCACAACAAAGGTATGCACATTTGTCTCCAACTCTTGTTCATTAATCAAGACAGGTTTAGGGTAGGAATTTTTAGCTTGATTCCACAATTTACTAGCAGCTGAATCCCAAGGATTTTGTCTGTAATCTTGCTTAACTGAAAAGGAGCTAGTATTAGACTTATCAGAATTTCCACTATTTTTTCTTTCTTTAAACCATCCCCGACTTGAAGTTGATCCGGACTCTGAGACATTTTTTGCTTCTTCTTTGTCATTTTCATAATCTTCTTCCATGATTGACATGATGGCCACTTCAATATTATCTTGGTAAGCACCAACAAAACTTTCAATATTTTGGTATATCTATATACTCAAGACATTTCACTAGTATAAGCTGCATCTACAAGAGCGGAACCATCGTTTGTCAAAGCATCCATGAACCAAATCAGCAAAGGTCTAACCATTGCTTCAAAGGCCTCCCAATTCCATAAAAAGGAGGGACATGCTTCAATTTAATCCATATCTGTGCTGATCTAGATTGAAACATTTCCTTCCCAAGCATTCCATCTCCTAAACTTAATTTTGCAAGATCTTAATGAGATTATTCCACTCTAATAAGTTCATCCATACGCTTCGGGCTGAATCTTAACCAGCACTTCTCCATTAGTAAACAGTTTTATCTCCCAATGTTTATTAGAAGGGAAGAAAGCCCTTAATTCCAGCTCAAGTTTCTCCAATGAAATATTACCTCCTTCCACAAAAGTAATAACAGCAAAATTCCTAAACCTCTGAAATTCAGAATTCACCATCCCAGTAAAATCTAAAAATGAAGAAGAAAAACGAGGTCTATCACCTGAAACTCTCAATTCAGCTTCCAGATCTCCATAATCCCTAGGCCCTTGATCTTTGAACCTATTCACAGTCTCTTGCAGATTCTTTGTATCTACTTCATTCAACAGAGGTCTCTTACCCTTATCATCTTTCTTAATATTGTCCAAATTAGAGACATGTTGCTCAACAATCGGCCTGGTAATCTGAGAAATCATCGGTTGAGTAGCCTCCCGTTTCCATTGCCAAGGATTGTTATTACCAACTTGACGATCGTCAACTTGAAATCCTCGCCTATTCAACTGATCATCTCCAAGACCTCGAACACCCCTGCCACTATGACCACCACCCATGAATCTACCACCCCTAGTATAGTTACCTCTACCACCTCCAAGAGCAACACCATCAAATCCTCCATTACCCCGTCCACTACCAACAGCCCGACCACCAGTACCTCTTCCTCCCTCAAAAGTTCTACCCCCTCTCATTCCACTAGCAAAATTTCCATTATTAGCAACATTTGATCTACAATTAGAAGCACTATGCCCAATCAAAAGCGGATTAAAGAGAGATTTTCACAAAGCATAAGCAATTAAATTGTGTTACAATTAGAAGATGTCTTGCATGGCGAATTCATTAATATCGATACAAACCTGACTTGAAAATTCATCAAATATTGATACCCCGACGTCTTTTGACCATGTAAGATTTCTCTACAACGATTTCCTCAGTAACGACGACGTCATATTAAGTCTTGCATGCGAATTCATTAATATCGATACATTAATATCGATACAAACCTGCCTTGAAAATTCATCAATATTGACACCTCGACGTCTTTTGACCATGTGAGATTTCTCTACGTATACAACGATTTCCTCAGTAACGACGACGTCATATTAAAATTCTGATGCCTCAAGCAATAGTACTTGATGAAGAAGATAAAATTCCCATTTCTTTGAAGATTAATTGCATGCTAATTGTCATCAAATCCGGTTGCAATCTGAAGTAATTTCATTCGTTAACTGAATTTATAATTTTGACAAGAGCGTCATCAGTAAGAACCAAGCCAAGTCCCTAGATGACTAGAGAAATTAGGATTCTTGTTCTCATGTGGGTCTGATTTGAGACTAAATATTGCTTCTTCTTCTTCTTCTTCTTTTTTTTATTTTTTATTTTTTATTTATTTTATTTTTAAATAGTTTCCTTCATAAGTAATTAATCATCAAATATATATATGTTTGAACATCCTAATTCCAAATTTGTGATCAAGTAATGAGCCTCACTATTAGAATACAAATTATATCAAAATATTTCGTATGTTAATGAGTTATTTTGATCCATACAAGTAGACAGTAAAACTCTCCAATTAACTGTCTACTTTTTTCGGTATGGATCAGATCATTTCGTTCGCATATGACTAGATTCATAGAGTTACAATTTGAGAATAAGAGAGAGAGTGGAAACGCAATGATGCCTTCTCTCTCGTTCACTTTACTTTTGCTATTGCAAGCAGGTTCAGTGAAATTTCATTTGTCATGCGTCTCACTAGTTGACTCATAGAGCTTCTAGCTTCTTTACTTGCAAAAGAAGAAAAAGAAAAATTCGATTCAAAAACGCATGCTGACAAAATCCCCAGGTTAGCTTCAAATCATTTCGAGCTACGTTCGGAAAAAGGATCGAAGAAAATGGCAAGCGCGTTATCTTAGTTCAGTCATACGTCACAACAAGACTTGAGACTAGACTTTGATTTAGAGTTAATGGACAGCACAATAACGCATTTAAAATCATTTCATTTTCGGTGGACTGTTCTAAATTACATTTCTGTAGAAATTAATCTTTTATTATTTCTAAACTTTTTATTAATAACCATTTAATTCGACTCTGTATCAGTATCACATTAGCTTCAGAGTTTATTATTCTCTTATAAGAGTTGAACGTGTACTCGTTATATATAGTACAAATACAAATTACGGTAACTATAAATGACTAATCTCCTATACTACAAGAACACATTTTATATAATATCACCATGATTTTATTCCAAGGTAATGATTTAAATAGATTGGACAGCCGGCGGGGGCACTGCCCCTACTTTTAAAGTTCCAAGCTATTACAATAAAACTCTAAAGTTATGGTAAAATTTGAGAGTTATATTTTTATATGCTAACATGTCACCGCCAGTTGAGCGTCCTTTTTATGGCGAAAACTTAGACTTACACAGTGACGCCGATTTTTAGATACTTCGCTTTAAATTCGTGAATAGTGAGATTTGAGCCTGGGTTGCTCTGATATCATCTTAAAGTTTCTGATAGTTACACCAAAACTCTGAAGTTGTGGTGAAGATTGAGGGTAATATTTCTATATTCTCACACCTACAAAATAATTTAACTTACTGTCCATGAGGTTTGATATTTTTATAATTTTGATCCTATAGATAGTAACTCTATCAATATTTCTGACCCCTGTTACGATTGTATCCAAAAGAAAAAAAATGATACGTGAGAGGAAAGTAAGATTAGGACTTGAGAGATTGACTTCAATCTTCATTGATTACATTGATTGCTATTGAAATTGTGACATAGGTAATCGCATAGATTGCCAAACCTCGTCAAATCCCCAGATTTCTTCTTGGTTATTTTATCTTATTTTCATTCTTTCTTGCTAAATTTTAGAAAGCCCACTGAACTTTGGATGGTTATCAGATAGACCTGCATAACTTTCAAAACGTCAGAACAAAACCCCCCCCCCCCCCCCCCACCCCCAAAGTATATGCGTTATCAGAAAACTTTCTTTACTTTTAAAATTTTTTTAGAAACCCCCCTAACAACACTAACTGCAAATTTCATATTGTGGGTAATGAGGGGATATTTTTACCGGTGAAAATTGTAGTTCACATTTTTAAGGGTTTTCTGAAAAATTCTTGAAGGTTTTTCTTTGGGGTTGGGAGGGGGGGAGGGGGGTTCGATAACCCTTACACTTAGGGGGGTCTTCTATATTTTGAAAGTTATGAGGGGTATCTGATAATAATCCAAACTTAAGGTGGTTTCCGAAACTAGCCTTCTTTCCTTGTATGTTTTTCTATGGGGGTAAAAAAATCTTTGAGTGTGTTTGGCAATCTATCAAGAACAAGATTAGGATCAATCCTGACCTAGTTTAATCATAAACTAATTTTAGTTTGGTATTTAGAGGGGTGACCAAACTAAAATTGGTTTGGTGACCCTTTTTTAGCCTAAAAAACTTGGCTAACTTCGGTTCAGTTTTTTGACAAATAAAAAAGCATCCGAAACCGAATCGGTTTAGCGCTGACTCAGTTACCAAATACACCTTTTGTACTGTTCCTTCGCCACGTTTTCGCTTGCTGCTAACACAGCTGTTCAATGGACAATCTACTGTAAGTGGGCTCCAAGATAGCATCTCGCACGCTGCTTCCCCTCTCGCAACAGCCGCACACAAAATAGAATTATTGGGAACAAATTAATCTTTGACAGCTTTCATACTTTGTCCGCGTGCAGCATTCATTTATACGCTTTTTAATGTGTTTGTTTTCTTCATAAAATATCTAAATAAATATCTTAAAAGACCGACGGCTTAGAGCGCAGAGGAACTCATGAACTGGGTATGAAGTGATGGGAATTGGTTTTGTTGATTTGTTGCACTTTTTGCTAATTAATGCATTTTGTCTCAAAAATCTTACAGCTTTTAGCTATCCTTACTCTTCAAAATAATAGTTTAAATTTGAATAGTCATTTTAACATGTACCATAAAAATTTCAAATTAGTTTTCTATGATATGAAGAAAAGGTCTTGGCCATATTTGATTTGTGACAATGAGTCAAAGATAATGATAAACTGGTTTCTTTCCGCTGATGTTGTAGACTATGAAGTTTAATGAATGGGTGTCTCTTAAGATAGAAGAGAACAAATATTTGTTGATTATCGATATGAAAATGGATGCACATTTATACAAGTTTTGGAAACTTCATGTAAAAAGTCCCAAAGAAGAGGCAAAAAAATAAAAGAGAGAGAGACTACATTCTGCCTAGTATAAGTTTATATGCCACTAATGCAGACTATAGGATATCAAGAAGAGTATGAATTATTATGTTTTATAGCATCATTGTATGCACCAAGAAGAAGCTTTAATACATAATCATTACAACTATATAGCCCTTTGCGATCTTGTCATTCTAATTTCATGGCGCCAAACCATCGCATTTTTTAAAAGACATTTAAAAAAAACATTGGTTAACTGTCATAAGTTGAAAATCAACTAATGGCTATAATAATGTGCCAGTAAAGCACTAATACTGTCTAATTAGTAACCTTTCTTCTTTTCTTAACTGTCGCCCACCAAAACAAAAGTAAGGATGGGCGGCAACTCCAAGTTAACTTGATTGTAGTGCAACAAAACCATTTTCAATCCTGACTCTAGTTTGGCAAAACACGGGACTACGATTTTTAAACTGGTTTTGTTTGGACCCACCTCACCTCTAATCAAGAACTAAATTGATTTAAGTCAAAACTGGTCTAGGAGAGAAGTTACCAAAATGACATTGAGAATCTATTATCATAAATCCTTTGGAAAAGAACCTTTCTAGGCTAAATAGCACAGAAGTCACTTTTTTCAATTATAAAGATCTGTCAGTGGTAATTGTGATTTATCTAGAAGAAAAATGTGGATAGGTGTAATTAACAAAACTTATATTACTAGTTATAAATTTCAATGTTTCAGTTAATATGGAATGTTATGATAAAAGGAAAAAAAATTTAGATAGCTAATTAGTTATTATCCTTTAATTTGTTAGTGATATTTATCAGATTCAGGTCCTCTTCACTATCAAAAAACATTAGTGGAGAGACCACTACTTAATCACAACGACTGATTATCTAGTTGATGATTATAATTTTTTTTCTTTGAGTGCAAATTAGGAATGAGTGCAATACACAGTAGGTACGGTAAGTGTTAGATTAAGAATGTATCACAATCACCCACTAGATAATCAACAGTTAGAATGAAAATTAGTATCATATCCACTACTTCTCTGTAGTGGAGAGGATCCAAATTGGCATTTATCATCCCCCCAGTGGGGAGTTTTGTTATTGCTAAACAATGTTTATTGTTACACAATATGAGCATATGCATGCTAAGGGTGACACCTAGGTGCCAAATGAATGCAACTCCAAAACAAGAATAACGGAACTGTAATAAACCATGACCAGGAGCAAAGTAAAAGAACATACGCAATTTCATCATGATAAAAAATTGGGGATGGTGTTTTAAGTGAGGCGAGGAACATCAGCCCGAGGACCCCCCTTCAAACCTCACCTAAATGGCGACCTCTTCAAGGCATCAATATTTGTTTAAGGTGTAAATAATGGGAAAAACCACCGGTAATCACACACCCTAGCATTAGTCGTTCGCAATTATGCAAACTCTGCTTTCAGACGGGTTAGGGTAACGAAGAGGTCCACGGCCCATCATCCCCGGATGCGGGGACTGAGCAAGCACCTTGGTTATAAACAATTGACAATAGAGTACGCTTTCCGATGTGGGACTAACTTTTACAGCCTAGCTACTTGGGCATTAGTCGTTCGCAATTATGCAAACTCTGCTTTCAGACGGGTTAGGGTAACGAAGAGGTCCACGGCCCATCATCCCCGGATGCGGGGACTGAGCAAGCACCTTGGTTATAAACAATTGACAATAGAGTACGCTTTCCGATGTGGGACTAACTTTTACAGCCTAGCATTCTCCTCTACTTGGGCAATGGAAAATGGGCACTCAAAATAATTCGTACCCCAATATCGGACCAAATTTTAATTTTCCAGTCCTGGTCGGGGTCAAAAACAAATTCTCCTCTCATTCCACATTCCCGGACCCACCGAGCTGTGTGAGGTGTAAAGAACACGTCAAAGTCTCACCATAAAACCCCCCCCAAACATTCATTTCACCCAAAAAACAAGAGAGAAATTTTAAATTATAAAAAAAAAAACCTAATTTGTTTCCAATTCAAACCTACTATCGATCAAAAGAAGAGAAAAAGATGATGCTTCGATCGTTGTTCCGTCCTCTAGACCGCTGCTTCGGCCGCCTGAGCTCCGGCGACGCCCTCCTATGGCACCTCGACCTGAAGCCCCACTCCTCCGGCGACTTCTCCATCGCCGTCGTCCAAGCCAACTCCTCATTAGAAGACCAAGGCCAGGTCTTAACCTCTCCGTCGGCGACCTACGTCGGAGTCTACGACGGCCACGGCGGACCCGAGGCCTCCCGCTTCGTCAACTCCCGCCTCTTCCCCCATCTCCAAAGTACAAACCCTAACCCTAACCTCCAAAATTTCTCAATAAAATGCGATCAACGTTTCAATTTTTCTGCAGAATTCGCGTTGGAGCAAGGGGGATTGTCGACGGACGTCATAAAGAAAGCATTTGACGCCACGGAGGAGGAGTTCTTGCATTTGGTGAAGCATTCGTGGGTCTCTCGGCCGCAGATTGCGTCGGTGGGGTCGTGTTGTTTGTTGGGGGCGATTACTGAGGATGTGATTTATGTGGCGAATTTGGGGGATTCGAGGGCGGTGTTGGGTCGAAAGGGGGTTGATGGGAGAGTGGTTACTGAGAGATTGACGAGAGATCATAATGTGGCGGTTGAGGAGGTGAGGAAGGAGATGGCAGAGAATCATCCGGACGATTCGCATATTGTTGTTTATACCCGAGGAGTTTGGAGGATCAAAGGGATCATCCAGGTGAGGAAAAAGTTTCAATCTTTGATTTGGTGATTGGGTTTTAGTGTTATGCAGTGAAATTGTCTGGAATTTTCGTTGTGCTGCAGTATAGATTACTTAGATGGTAGAATTTATAGGTTGGTAATGTTTGCAGATTTGAATTCTCCAAGTTTGGATGTGACTTGAATTAGAACCAATTAATGGGAAACTAAGGAATTGCTTGCTTGTTCTGACGTTCGTTATCTTGTTTTAAATATCCATTTCACTAAAATTTATCTAGTGTCACGTATCAGGGGAAAAACTTGTGTTTAGAGTTTTGAGCGAGGACTGGTTTGTATGATTGTGTTAGGTATAGGTTATGACTTAAATTGTTAATGGCCGTGGTTGGTTCCTTAGATGGAAGTTCAGTGCTTCTTGACATTTCTTATATTCTACAATCCAGAATAGGGAATGAATTATAAGTTATCTTCTTAGTATCGTGGACTGTTTGTTGAACAGTTGATTATGGCTGTAAAATTTTCTGAGGAGTTGTCAGATTTCAGCAAATCATTTAATACAACTCAATATAGGTATTCAAAGATAAAGCAGATTGGTTGATTTGAGGTCAATAGGAATAATTTTTTACGGAGGAATAACCATCACATTAATCTTGTTTATCATCTGATATATTCCTCTTAGGCGCTCAATACAAAATATAAGCCAGATGTTTACAGACACTGAGTCTGTTTCAACTTTTATCGTTTAATGTTTGATCTCTTAGTTAGACTGATTATTCCTTCCAAATGTGGAATTTGGTTTATCATTTTGTGAGGCAAGGGAGTATTATTTTCTTGCAGCCATGATGGATAGTAGACAGGCCAGACAAGAAAGAATATTTTCCTGCTGCTTCAGTGGGATTGTCCACCAGCAGCATGTGGCCCATTTTATTTGCAAGAAGATGTAAATGCTCATCCTTCAGTGCTACTGAGTTGGACTTTAATGAAGGTCTTTCATGAAAATAATGTCCTGGATAGAAACATCACATGGATAATTGGATTAGGACCTCCACAAGTATTATGTGAAGATTCTTCTTGTTGTTCTTGGTCCTTTCTCCCTTTAACAATCATTATCTAGTCAAATAATTTATAGGAATAATGCTCATCCTTGATAAAACTTTAACATTCTTTTATTTTAAGAGAAGATATCAGCAAACTGATGCTGCTGGTCTAGTCAGTCTCAAGTTTATTTTCATGTTTTTAAGTGGAGGTTTGTATACAGATGTTAGGAAGAGAATGCTTTTAGTTTATATTTTTACGTTCTATTGGATAGCTAAGCTGGGATATTTGTGTGAATATGCTGATCCTGTTGTGTGTGTAGCCTATTTTTGTTGTTACGCGTCAAGTCAAACATAAGATATGAACCCTCTGTCGCAGCTATGCTAAATGGGGCAATCTAGTCCACAAAGGAAACAATATAGATTGAGTTGTTTGTTTTAAAGAATTTGAGTATGTCTTTTGATAATGATGAAGTTAAAAGTAGTAGTTCTGGAAGTTCTTTACAGAATGACTTGTTTGAATATATAGTTAAACTTTTATTCGTTGATGGCTACGGATTTGGGTCCTCGCTTATCATTCTTCTAACTAATGATACTGAAGTTGCATGCTTCATCCTTTTTTATTACTGTAATGATGTGATTTTCTTCTCCCTCAGAAGCATAACTATTATTAGCTCAACTGTGAGCTTTAACATCACGTGCTAGCTTGACTTGCTATAAAGCTGTATTCTATTTGCCGGATAAAATTCCGGAATTTATTTCTTTGTCTTTTCGTACTTAATAATATCTTCGTGGTTCCTTTGTAAGTCATTATGCATCTGAAAATCTCCTTTCAAAAGCTAATGTTATGCAGTATTAGCTTTTGAGATCATATTCTTTATAAAGTAAGAAAGCTAAGCAAGTTGTAGCATTATTTGTTATATGGAAATCTTATCCTCGCCATTATTATTATTAGCACTAAACTCGAATCATTCTAAAAATGGTTATTGAGACCACATCATATTGTATAGCTATTCAGTTGTTGCAGCCGTTATTCTGTTTTATAATCATTCAAATCTATTCCATGTTTTGCCTTTTAGTGGTGATCTCTATACTCGGAAGGGTATTGCTTCTATGCCTCGTGAGATTCTCATTACGACCTATTGTCCTGTCCCATATTCAACATTCGTAGCTTCGAATTTGAAACTGATGACCATGTACTGATATTCTGATCTAAATAGAATTGAAATTTGATGCTTCTTTCGAGTTTACATTGCACTACTTTGAGAAATAATGAAGCCATTTTTCCAGAGTACATTGATATTATACAAACTCACATGTAATCGCACCTTTCTGCTACTTAATCATAAATTACTTGCTTTAACCTATAGATTCAAGTGTAATATGGAAAACTGTTGGCATCTTTGGGCAATCAAGCACATTGCCATCTTATAATTCAAATTTTTTGTTATTGCTGCAAGAAATCTAGCATGAATATCAATGATTACAGGATTTTTTTTTCTCTCTAAGCAGGTATCAAGGTCTATTGGCGATGTATATCTGAAGAAACCCGATTTCAGTAGAGACCCATTATTCCAGCAATTTGTAGCTCCTGTTCCATTGAAGAGACCTGTCATAACTGCAGAGCCCTCAATTGGAATGAGAAAGCTTAAGCCACATGATCTGTTCGTGATATTTGCATCTGATGGCCTATGGGAGCAATTAAGTGATGAAGCTGTTGTCGAATTGGTCTTCAAGAACCCTAGAGCAGTAAGCTTCCTTCCATCTCTCCTCCATTATCTTCAATTTTCTTGAGGTGAAAAGTTTTTATATTTTCAAGAGGTAACCATGAATGGGTTAAAAAGAAAAAGAATCCTACTGAAGGCGCTCCATAGAATATGATACGGGGAGGAAAGCGAGGCTGACATCTGACATATCACGAATTTTGATGCACATATCGGTAATAACTATCAATATGGTCACTATTATCAGTCAGTAGTGATAGTGACTGCACTTAGATAGTGATGCCACTGATATGACAGGTGTTACCATCCTCTCCTTCATCCCTATACGAGATTCTACAAGGGTCCTCTTTGGATATCATGCTATATGGTTTTTACTTGTATTCAAATCTCTGTTATTGTCAAATCTTCATATTCGATCATTTACTTATTTTGTGGTCAATCTCAATTATGGAACGATTCTCTGTTTTCTGTCAATTAACTTTTTATTTTTTAGGAAATCATATATCTTCCAAAACTACTTCAGTCTTCTAACGTTCTTCAAAATTTTGCAGGGGATTGCGAAGAGATTGGTAAGAGCAGCACTAAATGAGGCTGCGAAGAAAAGGGAGATGAGATATGATGACATAAAAAGATTAGAGAGAGGAATAAGGCGACACTTTCATGATGATATAACCTGCATTGTGATTTACCTAGACCAATATCAGCAAGGTAAGCCATTGAGATCCGATGGCAAAAATAGTTATGATTATACCAGTGCTCCTGTTGATATCTTCTCCTTCAATTCTGATGAATCTGAGGATCCTCTTCGGCCTGCGAAATGAACTGTGGAGTCATGTCATAAACAAAATACATATACACAGTTATATCTAACAAAAAATATGGTGGGTGGAAGAATTTGGATAAAAATAAATTTGCAGGAGATTGTGTACATATCATGTGACTTTTGAATCTGTTCATAGGTTAGATTCGCAAATTTCGGGTTTTTATAGGATTTTTTCTTTTTCATGTTTTTGCATTGTTTTCTTGTTGAAGTCGAATAAAAAATTGATGTGTAATGTATAATTTGATCCTTTTTGAGTTATACCTGTTTCTTGTCATGTCTGCTGATGCTTACGTTTAAGTTACAAAGTAATACATGCTATGTGTGGAGCAAGTGTAGGTATTGACATATTTATGATTATATTCTTATAGGTAATATGTACAAGTTTAGTGATTCTTGACTCATATTCGATAAATTTAAATTTGTTTTCAGATTTTCTTTTGGGATACTATTGAATATGATTGATAATTTTTTTTTAAAAAAGAAGGAAAAGTTGACCTTCAATTTAAGTTCATTGTATGTCAAATTATGAAGAAGAAATGCATCACATTAGCTATTCTTCAATAATATTGTACTATATAGATTATCATCCATGTGCATTAGATCATCACCATTTATTGCATATTTGGGTACCAATTTGTGTTTGTAGTTTAAATAAAAGATATCAAGCGTCTATACTTTGTCAAAATAAGGACGTGAAATTTTTGGCTTCAAAATGAGTGGAGAGGGAATGAAAAGCGATGGGGAAGGGAAAAAAGATTAGGACCATACACTAGAAAGAATGGTCTCTCTTTGTTGAATATATTCTCACATAAATAAATCCACCTATATTTCTTACGGGCTGTTAGTCAACTGGAACATTTTTATAGAAGTGGAATAATTTTTAGTATGTGATAATTTTTTAAAGTGGGATAATTTAGCGGGATACTTGGGAGTAATTTTTCAAAGCGGGATATTTTAGTGGACAATTGTTAGTATAATTAAGAATAATTTTCAATAACCAATAAACATATAAGTCATGCATTTTGATGATAAGACTACTATTTATATATTTTAAAACTTACTATTATTAATAATAATTATCTACGTTAGTGTTAATTAATCTTGAAGAACTATTGGAGAGACTATAAGATATTATTATTATAATAATTTATAACTTTTGATTTTTTGGAATTATTATTGTAATACAAATTAAAAACAAAGTTTTCCCTTTTCCTCTTTCTTTTTCGATCGCTAGACATCATTCTCATCTCTCAATTTTAATTAATTTTAATAAAACATGAATTTTATAATTTTTTAAATTTAACTTAATTATACAATTCCAATATTTAATAAAAAAATAACATTAAATAGAAGGGTAAGAAGAGATGTGATCTAATCTTATGGTGTGGTTTGAAGATGATGGAGAAATAAAATATGAAAAATAAAAAGCAAATAAGAAAGTTCTAGTTTTTACCATCTAGTTCTAGTTAAAAACTTAGGACAATTTGAGAGACTAAAACTCTTTCTTTTCTATATAAATTTGATAAAAGTGGGATAAATTTTTACAATTACCTCATTTCTACTTTTTATTCAGTTCTAGTTGACTTACAACGTATAATTTTATCCTAGTTCTAGTTTCAATTGACTAACACTATAAAATTTGTCCCACAAATTATCCAGTTATAATTTTAGGTTGTACTTGATTAGCCCCTCGGGGAGGGTTAGTCAAATAGAACTCAAAAATAGAACTAGAATAATTTGTAGAATAAAATTTTATAGTGTTAATCAACTTGAACTAAACCTAGAATAAAATTTTACTGTGTTAGTCAACTAGAACTCTAACAAAACTAGAACTGGGATAATTGTACAAAATTATCCCGCTTTTTTTATTTTTCTATACAAAAATGAGAGTTCTAGTCTCTCAAATTATTCTAAGTTTTTGCTTGGAACTAGGTGGTAAAAAAGTAGAACTCCTATTTATTTTATTATTTTTTATATTTTTTTCCTTTACTTCTTTCTTACTATGGTCATCACCATCATTAGACCATGCCGTCAGATCAACTCTCGTTCCCTCTTAGTCATCTCTGATATTTTCCTTTTTACCGAATATTATAATTATATAATTAATTCAAAAGTAAAGATTGTATCAATCCATAATTTATTAAACACTATTGAGAGATGAGGGAAAGAGATCTCGGGGAGCAACAAAGGAAGGAAAATGTGAAAACTTTTTAGACTTGTACTATAATAATAATTAAAAATAAAAAGCTACAACATATGTTATAATAATAATTGTCAATATCTTATACTCTAACCAAAAGTTATTTAATAGTAAATAACATTCTCGTAAACCATTATCAATCAATAATAGTAAGTTTAAAAATAGTATTTATATCCTCAAAATGCATAAATATATACTTCATGATTATAAAATTTTATCTCACGTTATTTTATCAAAATATCCCTTCACAAAATTGTTCCTATTTATCCCACTAGCAAAAATTATTCTACTTTAACAATTATCCCACTTCATATGAAAATGTCGAATTGACTAACACCCCTTAGGAAATAAAACTAGTCCTGAAAGTTCTGACTTTTGACAAGCTCAGGACATGCTTCATTATAATAAGGATGGGAGGTATCCATCTTATTCATTAAAAATGTCATTTTCTTTGTTTCTTTGAAAAACAAAACTATATTCTCCTTTTGCCGCTTTGAAACATTAAAAATGCTACTACTCTTATAAACTAGTTGACTATAAGCCTCTGATAGATAGTCTATTCACCTACCAAATCTAAAATTTTCAAAAATATTCAATCAAAACGGGGATATAAAATAACTGTAAGGTATACAAAGACAAATTTCTGAAGGCTCTCTATGTCTTAACGGATGTATAGATTTGAGACATTCCCCAGTCTAAACATTTTCTTCTTTTAAATGTTGAATTTGAAAATATCTCTGTGATATTTTGGGTTGGTGATGGAGGTTGACAAGTCAGTATCATTAGGGAAGAATTAGGATAATTTTGGATAAAGACGGTAAACTTTTTTGGCAAGTTAGTTCATATGTCACGACCTTTTTTTCCCCCTTCCTAAATAATCCAAAGACTCAAGCAATAGAATCTAATTATTCTCATTACAGATGGAAAGATAGAAAAATATTGCTAATTATAATGCAGACATGGTTTGATTTGTAGTTGGCTTTTGAAAGGTAACTCTAGGTCGATCATTGATTGTATTGTTTTTGTGTTGTCTTTGTATGTTTATGTGCTCGGTATCAAAAGACGAAAAGTATATTATTTTACACCTAATTGGTCCGTGAACAAGTATCTGTCAAATGAATCTCTGTCACTTGAGTCTGTATATTTCCTGAAAACAAGAATTGCAAGCTTGAGTCCTAAAATGAACATAATTTGATTCGATTATTTGGTATAAGTTTGACTTAGGTCTGAAATTCTGGCCACATTAGATTCGAGTCACATCCAAAGCTAGAATATTACATGCAAATTGAACTCGGGTCAGAATATATCTTGTTTAAACTGTAATTAATAAAGATTAAAAATGGAGTAAATTATTTATTTATCGTATGCTTACAAAATCAACATTTTAGAATTTTCATAAAAGTTGATTAATTTTTTCCTCTTGACATATGAAATTAAAACATGTCAAAACTATTGGAAATCTTATTTTTAGGTAGTTCATTTGAATTACATCACATGCAATTATCACAAAATTCTTAATCTGGGACTAAAAGTAGCAGATTTGAATTGATAGTATTCACATGTTGAATACTATAGATAGCTGTCAGGTCCAATAATCTATATCTATATCTATCTTTCTATACTATTTATAAAGAGAATAAGCATGTCAAAACTTTTGATTTCCCAAAATACCCTTCAAAGTTCATCTAATGATGCCCTTCAATTAATTAATTCATAACATAACCAATCCAATACTATAATATTAAACGTAAAGTATCATCTTATCTATATCTTAACGGATGTATAGATTTGAGACATTCCCCAATCTAAACATTTTCTTCTTTTAAATGTTGAATTTGAAAATATCTCTATGATATTTTGGGTTGGTGATGGAGGTTGACAAGTCAGTATCATTAGGGAAGAATTAGGATAATTTTGGATAAAGACGGTAAACTTTTTGGCAAGTTAGTTCATATGTCACGACCTTTTTCCCCTTCCTAAATAATCCAAAGACTCAAGCAATAGAATCTAATTATTCTCATTACAGATGGAAAGATAGAAAAATATTGCTAATTATAATGCAGACAGGGTTTGATTTGTAGTTGGCTTTTGAAAGGTAACTCTAGGTTGATCATTGATTGTATTGTTGTTGTGTTGTCTTTGTATGTTTATGTGCTCGGTGTCAAAAGACGAAAAGTATATTATTTTACACCTAATTGGTCCGTGAACAAGTATCTGTCAAATGAATCTCTGTCACTTGAGTCTGTATATTTCCTGAAAACAAGAATTGCAAGCTTGAGTCCTAAAATGAACATAATTTGATTCGATTATTTGGTATAAGTTTGACTTAGGTCTGAAATTCTGGCCACATTAGATTCGAGTCACATCCAAAGCTAGAATATTACATGCAAATTGAACTCGGGTCAGAATATATCTTGTTTAAACTGTAATTAATAAAGATTAAAAATGGAGTAAATTATTTATTTATCGTATGCTTACAAAATCAACATTTTAGAATTTTCATAAAAGTTGATTAATTTTTTCCTCTTGACATATGAAATTAAAACATGTCAAAACTATTGGAAATCTTATTTTTAGGTAGTTCATTTGAATTACATCACATGCAATTATCACAAAATTCTTAATCTGGGACTAAAAGTAGCAGATTTGAATTGATAGTATTCACATGTTGAATACTATAGATAGCTGTCAGGTCCAATAATCTATATCTATATCTATCTTTCTATACTATTTATAAAGAGAATAAGCATGTCAAAACTTTTGATTTCCCAAAATACCCTTCAAAGTTCATCTAATGATGCCCTTCAATTAATTAATTCATAACATAACCAATCCAATACTATAATATTAAACGTAAAGTATCATCTTATCTATATCTATACTACTTATAAAGAGAATACCCATGTCAAAACTTTTGATTTCCTTTTTACCCTTTCAATTTTGATAATTCATAATTATACCATTATTTATGTAACTAATGATCCATAACCTCTTATTAACTATGGACCCTTCATATTCCTAAAATATTTGGTCATTCACTAGAACTAGTATTCAACCCGTGCAAAGCAAGAGAAAATACAATTTGAATTTCATCGTAGTCACATGATCATTTTTGAATTAATTTTGGGAGAGTGCACGAGAGATTCTTGTTTTATGTTATCAGAGTTACAAATTTAGCCTACGCTCTTTTGAGGTTTTGCTTTTATATGAAAAGTAGTTGATATAGTAATAATTTATAATAAAAATAAAATTTAGAAAATATATTATAATTTATTATAAAGAATTATTAATTATAATAAAATAATTATTATTATTATTAATAAATTATTATACATAATTATAATTATTAACAATAGTATAAATAAAGTCATATAATATTAAATACAAAAACATCCACGTGCAATGCACATGGATGTATAAAATATTTATACATTCTTTATTAAAATAATATAATATTAAATAAAAAAAATATCCACGTGCAATGCACGTGCAGTATACTAGTACTATAATAAAAGTGGGTTGCCATGTTAAAACGTTTCTACCCAAAATGTCCTCCAACACATCCATTCATACATACATACTCAATTTTTTATAACCTCCCCATTGCTTGCACATCCATGCATACATACATGAAGACATACATGCTCAATTTTTCATAACCTCTCAATTGATTGCCATCAATTTTTCAATTAACCACCCACTCATAACACTCCTCTACTAACTCATGGTACACTAAATATAACTTTATTTGCACTAATGATAAAAAAATATTATAACTATTCCACTCCTACCAAATCACTATAAATAACAATAAAATTTTATCAAATCTCTCCAATCAATATTCCAATTCATAATTAAAATTTAGATTGAGGAGAAAAGAGCCAAATCGAGCTCTCTTTGCCATGACTTTGGCATTCTCCAATCAACATTACAATCTTTATAATTTTCATGATCTTTTCTTGATCAACATTACTACATCTTGAGATTTAAGGTGTTCAATTATTTTTGCCCTTTTTGGAGATGATGTAAATATATGTGATTCATTTAATAAATAATAATTAAAGTTTGTTCATTTTCGCATTCTATTTTGGTCTCAAACTATATTTGTCGGCATTTTGTTAACTATGAGGTTTTGGTGATTCTTTACATGATTACATGCATTGAATTCAAGGAGCAAAAAGAAACTCCTATCTTAATTATGTAGCTTATCGGTTTGAGGCTAAAATTATTCTATATTAGTAAATTAATTATAATTAATTGAATAATTTAAGTAATAACTAAGTTAATTTAATATATTATAACGGCATATTCATATTAGATTCATTGAAAATATTGGTGGAATAAAATTGAATGTTGAAAATAAAAATAAAAATAAAGAATATATTGACAATTTTACAAGGTCCCATATCTATTCATCTTTTTATCTATGTTTTAATCTTTGATTAGAATAATTTGGTTTGTTGTTTAATCGTTGAAACTGAATGATGATATTATTGACGAATGATTTGATCTCTTGCATTGGCAATCTATTTTAGCTTCTTAATTCTTATATCATAACATTTTTATTGAAGTTCATGAAACTAAAAGTAGTTATTCATTCAGTGAAATTATGTAAACAACTGATTAATTATAAATCTTGACTCAATAAACTAGCATTTCAAAAGCAAATTAGAATAAGTTATTCGCTAACTAATAAATTTTTGAACTTGAGTTATTAGATTTATTATAAAAAAATAATCTTCTATGACAATGTTATTTACTACAATCCATTAAACAATAAAACTATTGTTTAATGTCAATCTAGATCAATAACTAGGTAATGAGATGAGAGATATAAGACTAGTTTTCACATATATCTACTCATATCATAAGTTTTGGGAACAATAGCAAGTCAAGAATACTTTGATTACTAAATTGGCTATTAGTTTAGTAAAATTATGCGAACAATGAATTAATAACAAAATTCAAAACCTTAAAGTATCATCTCAAAGGCTAATGAATGGCATAGCAATGGGAGGAGAAGAATTAGACCATACATCTCTTTGGATTTATCAAAACAAATTATTAGCTAGCTAAGAAATTTCTTAACTTTGTGTTATAAGTTTCTTTTACCAATGTTGTTTCTTGCAAACTATTAAATCATAGCTCAACTTCAATTTAGATCACGAACAAGGTATTGAAGGAGAAAGATATATGTTAAGGATACCAATTTTCTCCATTAAAATTTCTAAATAGAGTTAAGTTTGAAGGGTTAAGACCAAATTACCCTTGGTGAAATTAACCTCCTCCCATAGTAACAAGGTAGGTAAAATGTAAATAAAACAATCAATAAGGGTAAAACAAAGCTATAATTGACGTGTGAGTAGCACATGCTAATACTTGCACATTTAAGTAACATAATGTACTAATTTTCCATGTTTAAAAAGTTGGGTATATAAGTGTAGACTTTTACAACTTGGGGTGTATAAGTGAAAAGTAGGTGAAACTATAAGGTATTTAAGTGTTTTTAGCCTTTTAGAAAACCCTTAAATTTGGGCATTTCTTAGATAATACCACTTAACTTGCAAAATGTCATAAAACCCTAGAGCTTTGGTGATCTCAATAAATCCTTAAACTTTCAACAATTTTCAAAAATCCTTCTTAATGGCATTAACGCTTAGTTTGTACTTTTCACATGTGGGTAAAATTATGCGGGGTGATTTTTACCAATAAAAATTGTGTTTCATGCTTTTAGAGTTTTAATGTGATTTTAGAGAACCCAAAACTTAAGGAGGTTTTGTGACATTTTAAAATTCGAGGGTTTATCCTAGGGCATTTATGAAATTTACCCTAAATGGAATATATAAATTTTATGATTGGAAAACTGATTTGATACCTAATAAAGTGTCGAATGCAAATCAAACTAATTTGAAATACTATTATATAATAAAAATATTCATTAGATATATAAAATTATCATTGCAATGCGCACTTATAGCCTACATATAAACATGAAAATGGACACTGTGTAATGCACGTGCACCATACTAGTTATGATTAAACATGTGTTCTCTACTTGAGAAACTATCCGTTTCATGAATAGGTGATGTTGCAAATATTATAAACTTGAACTAACACAAAATATACGAATTAATAATGAGCATGTTAATAAAGGATGAGACTAATTAAGGCATTCTTGAGAGAATAAACATCTCCATCTCCCCACTTACTCTCCTCCTCCACCAACTCCGTTCATCTTCTTCATCTCATAACCAAAAGAAATCTTCATCCATCTATAATTATCCCTCTCTCCCTTCTCCCACCTCTTACAAATCACTCTACTATCAAAATACTGAAATGTCTCTCCTCCAAAGCTTTGCTTTTCTCCTTAGACTCCCTCATCTCCCTTTCCATTAAAAGCTAACGACCTCCCCTATAAAAACCCAAATTCTCTCAAATCCCTCTTTCCACCACCCTCAAGGACTATGGTGTCGGCCGCACATGGAGTCACAATGGTGTAGCCCTAATCATACTATGACGAGATCGCAGTCTTTTTTAAAAATAATCTATCATACCTAGGCCTCGATTGTTGCAAGATAGTGAACCATCACACATCACTGCTGATTGTTAAGGCTCGACCCCATCAAATTTATGGATGTGTAAGGGAATGCCTTTGTGGGTTTTATGACGCCAAGAGGGCAGGGCAACAACGTCTTTGTTGGAGCAGATGTTGGTATTCGGATGGATGAATAATGAGATGTTTAGTGGTTTATAGTGAGATTTGTTTGTTTATGACAGATATGATTATTAGTGTAGTGTAATTAATGAAATATTATTTTATTAGAGCTGAAATATTATAATGAATAATTTAAGATAATTTTAATTCAAAGGCTTAAGGAGATGTTTGGTTTGTCCGAAGGATTGCAAAGGCATTATATGCAAGTGGAAGATTTTATATCAATTGCATCATTTCACTGTTGTTGTTTACTATTGTCAATAAACATGTTTGTCACATTTGAATGTAATTATAATAGTTTTGAAGTGCAAAGGAGACTTTGTAATTTTTATAATTAACCCCTAATGTAAACTTGAATACTCGGCGAACATCTATAACTACATTTACAAAGAAAAATTGTAATATTTTAACACTAAATCCAAGCATCTATAACTATAATGTTTGCAACAATAATAGTAACACTACAGTTGCATATATGTCATAGTTATAGTGAACTAATTAACTCCTAAACAATCTAATCTTAAAAAATCAAGATCACAAAACTGAAGGAAACTAGTATTACATAAAATATACTTTGTTTTCTGATGGGAAATAAATGATTACCTCCTAAGTTGCAAGTATACAACCTTTATCAAGTTATAGTATAAAAGATTATCGATCCCACGAGGAACGGAAGTAGGAAGAGTTTTGCTCAAGTTTTGGTTCTCAAATTATGCTGACAATTAGGAGTTTATGTACAAATAAAATGAAAATAAGAAAATGGTGAAAGTGGATGTGGAGAGATAAAAGAGAGTGGATTGTGGATTATGTGCAAAAGGAGAAAATAAAGTTGAGAATGTGGTTGTGGTTATATGCACATAATAACAAAACTAGGTTTGAGATTATATGCACATGAAGGAATATGAGATTGAGAGAGAAGTAAAATCAATGAAATATTATTTTATTAGAGCTGAAATATTATAATGAATAATTTAAGATAATTTTAATTCAAAGGCTTAAGGAGATGTTTGGTTTGTCCTAAGGATTGCAAAGGCATTATATGCAAGTGGAAGATTTTATATCAATTGCATCATTTCATCTGTTGTTGTTTACTATTGTCAATAAACATGTTTGTCACATTTGAATGTAATTATAATAGTTTTGAAGTGCAAAGGAGACTTTGTAATTTTTATAATTAACCCCTAATGTAAACTTGAATACTCGAACCTAACATCTATAACTACATTTACAAAGAAAAATTGTAATATTTTAACACTAAATCCAAGCATCTATAACTATAATGTTTGCAACAATAATAGTAACACTACAGTTGCATATATGTCATAGTTATAGTGAACTAATTAACTCCTAAACAATCTAATCTTAAAAAATCAAGATCACAAAACTGAAGGAAACTAGTATTACATAAAATATACTTTGTTTTCTCGATGGGAAATAAATGATTACCTCCTAAGTTGCAAGTATACAACCTTTATCAAGTTATAGTATAAAAGATTATCGATCCCACGAGGAACGGGAAGTAGGAAGAGTTTTGCTCAAGTTTTGGTTCTCAAATTATGCGCGTGACAATTAGGAGTTTATGTACAAATAAAATGAAAATAAGAAAATGGTGAAAGTGGATGTGGAGAGATAAAAGAGAGTGGATTGTGGATTATGTGCAAAAGAGGAGAAAATAAAGTTGAGAATGTGGTTGTGGTTATATGCACATAATAACAAAACTAGGTTTGAGATTATATGCACATGAAGGAATATGAGATTGAGAGAGAAGTAAAATCAATGAAATCAAAAATAAAGGAAAATAACAAACAAATGAAAAACAAGGATAAGAGGAAAATAAAGAAGGTAAAGTATGGAGGATTAATTAAAGATATGAGGAATCTAGAGTAGATCCACTTAGCTTATCTCAATCTCATGCAAATGAGTTGGATTTGTTAGCTAGTTTCAAACAATCTCTAGGATCCCACTAATATTAGCTCCACACTTAGAAAGGGTAATTCCCTAGAGGGTTCTAGCCTCAAGGTGAATTAAAGAAAAGGAAAATCTACTCTAGAAAATAAATACAAGAATTAAATACATTGCATGAAAGTAAATTGCAAGGAATTAAATTGCATGAAAGTAAATTGCAAGAAAGTAAATTGCATGAAAGTAAATCTATTCTACAAACAAGAAAATAAAGAAGAAAATGAAAAGAAATAAAATAGAAACCAACAACTCGATCTTAATCTAATCCTCCTTTTGGTCCTTGGATTAGAAGAAGAGAAAGGAAATTGAAGGGTGAAACATTTCATTTATTGTGTAACAAAAGTTATAATTTTGGAAGGTCTTCTCAATGAAGAGTGACCCTCCTCTCCAATAGAGTTTTTACAAAATATTTCACACTCAAAACCCTCACCTTCACCCCTATTTATAGCCCAACGAGTTGATGTGAACCATTGGATCAAACCTAGCCAAAAGGAAGAGAAATCCACCATTAATCTTAATTCGTCAGAAACCGACGGTTGATTTATACCAACCTTAATAACCTAATAACCATATAACCGATTGGTTCCCAACCAATTTGTCTTTTCTTGATTTTTCTTCACGAATTTCTCTTGGATCAATTTGGTATCTTGGGCCTTTGTTTGTCTTCGATTTGGGCTTCAAATATTGGTAGAATTTCGAGAATTTGAGTCATTTGGGCTTTTATTCATTATTTCTTTATTAGCACGCAAAATAAGATAAAATGATTATTAGTAATATCGTTATTCATATAACATAGGTAATAAGGGTATAAAATGTAATTAAAATGTGATAATCAAATACCCCCACACCTAAACTTTTGCTAGTCCTCTTGCAAAGAAAATAAAAACCTAACTCACTTTGAGGAATGTGGTTGTATTTAGCACATACAACAAGCCTTTAAACCCTAGGTTACCCTAGTGGACGAGTTGTAGTCTCGTGAGGGTTTGCAGTGAATATACCCACAAAATTCAGTCGACTTGCCAAATTAAAGAAGTTAATAAAATAATTAATTCATTTGATATCTTCAAACATTCCAATTGAAGTTGGTTAATACTCAAGAAAACGTTTTTATCATAACTCCAATGTAATTTTCTTAAGAAAATCCTTTCATTATAGTTATACAAAACCAAGTTTAACTTAAAAATTTACTTTAAAAGTTTTGAAAAGAACATGCTAACTCTTTGTTTTAAACAAATTTCAAGTCTTTAAATCCATTTAATTTTTCAAGAACATATACAAATATAACTATATATAAAAACATGATTAGTATGACAAATTTTTTTTTTTAACTCTTTATTCCTTGGTGGTTTTGTTCTTTTTAATCGGGCTTTCTAAGTGACCATTTAGCGAGTTTTGGGCCAATGAATCCCAACCCAATTGGGCTTAGGTCATTAAGTATAGAAATACTCCTCGGGCTTAATTACTCAGTCAACTTAGGCTTAGTAAAATAGAACCACCACTGATTTTAAGAGAAATTTTTCTTCTTTTTGTTAAGTTAGTATAATATATATATGTGTATATGTATATATGTTCTGAACAATATTTGGATCAAGACAACTTGAAAAATTATTTTCAACTCTAAGTTAGGCATGCAAAAATTCCATTACTTTAATTAAAAATCTAAGTTAACACTTAAGTAAAGTATACTACTTGAAAATCATTTCTCAAGAAATTTATTTGGAGTTGTCATAAAAGGTAACTTGAGTATAGAACTAACTAAGGATTAGAAGACTTAAATTCTATCAATTTGATCAATTATTAATCAACTCTATTAAGTTGGCAAGTGACTATTTTTTTTATGATGAAAAGAAAAAATGACATAAAAAATGGTAAGAAAATAACTAAGATAAAGATAAAATGACTAATCCCCACCCCACACCTAAATTTTGCATTGTCCTCAATGCAAATTCTATTATGCACAAAGTAAAACAGATAAGAATGGAAGCACTTACATTTGTTCGGTCGACTTGAACAATGATAAAAATGCAGTAATTACCTTTGGTATGAGAAGGTGAAGTCAAAAATTTATTCTCTTTTTTTTTTTTTTGAAATAAAGAACAACAAGAAACTCTCACATGAGAGCAGAATAAATTCTTGTTATTATTATGAGACAAAAATATAGAATAAAAGATGAAACATGAAAGCTCACATTCTACATTAAATCCTACCTTATTGCTGAAAATTCTACCCGAAATTTAAAGAATTTCAAAATGATAATATCACGAATTTTTTTAACTCTTTATTCCTTGGTGGTTTTGTTCTTTTTAATCGGGCTTTCTAAGTGACCATTTAGCGAGTTTTGGGCCAATGAATCCCAACCCAATTGGGCTTAGGTCATTAAGTATAGAAATACTCCTGCTTAATTACTACCAACTTAGGCTTAGTAAAATAGAACCACCACTGATTTTAAGAGAAATTTTTCTTCTTTTGTTAAGTTAGTATAATATATATATGTGTATATGTATATATGTTCTGAACAATATTTGGATCAAGACAACTTGAAAAATTATTTTCAACTCTAAGTTAGGCATGCAAAAATTCCATTACTTTAATTAAAAATCTAAGTTAACACTTAAGTAAAGTATACTACTTGAAAATCATTTCTCAAGAAATTTATTTGGAGTTGTCATAAAAGGTAACTTGAGTATAGAACTAACTAAGGATTAGAAGACTTAAATTCTATCAATTTGATCAATTATTAATCAACTCTATTAAGTTGGCAAGTGACTATTTTTTTTATGATGAAAAGAAAAAATGACATAAAAAATGGTAAGAAAATAACTAAGATAAAGATAAAATGACTAATCCCCACCCCACACCTAAATTTTGCATTGTCCTCAATGCAAATTCTATTATGCACAAAGTAAAACAGATAAGAATGGAAGCACTTACATTTGTTCTACGACTTCAACAATGATAAAATTCTCAGAATTACCTTTGGTATGAGAAGGTGAAGTCAAAAATTTATTCTCTTTTTTTTTTTTTTTGAAATAAAGAACAACAAGAAACTCTCACATGAGAGCGAATAAATTCTTGTTATTATTATGAGACAAAAATATAGAATAAAAGATGAAACATGAAAGCTCACATTCTACATTAAATCCTACCTTATTGCTGAAAATTCTACCCGAAATTTAAAGAATTTCAAAATGATAATATCACGATGTGCTTAAATTCCAAAAATTTCGTGGTTTTAGTGATGTGTGCGACAATGGAAGGTAGGTATTAATGGTTGTATGCTTTTGAACTTAGATTCGTTATTAACAAAATTTCATCAAAAATAAAATCTTGTTGTTTTCTATTTTCTAAAAATCTAAGTTCATTGACAAAGGGTTCTTCAAATGTTGGCTTCAAGATGCATGTATTCAACGTAATTCTCTCGCTTTGAAGGACTTGATTATTAACCTCGTTACTCCGATCAAGTAATGGATTGCATTCACTTGATCTTGAAAGTTGAACTTGACCCCGCTTCCTTGGATTGGTCACGGGTTGACTCGAAAATGATCTTTTCTCTCTCACTTATAGCTAGCTAGTTGACCAAGCCGGTTTCTAATCTAGCTATGGCTTGAGTGTTGGAGTTGAGAATTTGTCCCGTTGATTGCATAAAGGAGTTCATCGTGCTAGATGTTTGAGTCAACAAGTTCGTGGTCCGTGCGAGGTTTTAATCAAGGCTTCCAAACCCCTTTCCAAAACATTAAGACGCTTCTCAACATTTGAAGGAATATGATTTGTAGATTGATGATGAGGAAACCGATTTGGAAATGGTGATTTGGTTGTGGAAAATTGGTTTGAGAACTGAAAGAAATCATGTCTCCTAGGGAATTGTTGGTTTGAAGAGGAGTGAAATTTTGATTTCCAGAAATTACCCGATTCTATACAAAATTGATGATTTCTCCAACCCGGATTATAGGTTGGAGAAAATGGATCATTAATCGGATGTCGGAATGCATTCATCCGTTTCTAGAGATTGAGTATTTCCTAAGAGTGGACATTGCTCAAGCATGGGTCAGAAAGACAAGCTATGACAACCCCAAGCGTAAACTTGATTGATTTGGTAGGAGCTCGTTCTTTGGTTTCTAAAGTTTCTAACTCACAGAGAATTGTAGCCATCTTAGCTTCAGAGGCTATGTTTGACTCTAAGGAAGGACCTCTAGAACTGGATTGGGTAATCGATGAATCACGTTGTTCCCACTGCATGGTTTTCTGATAAATTCTCTAAAAGTCCCAAGCTTCATCGATATTTTTCTTCATGAAATCCCCTTGACACATTGACTCTAAGGAAGTTTTTGAAGAATAATCCAATCCTTCAGTTGTTGCATATATATCACTTCCTTCAACTCTCCATGAGGAATGTTTGTTTTAACATCCATTTGGAATAACTCCAAATCAAGATATGCAACAATAGCCAAAATGATTCTAATAGATGAATTTAGCTACGAGGATAATCGCCTCCTGAAAATCTATTCCACCTTTCGGTTGTAACCTTTGGCAACTAACCGTGCTTTGAATTTATCAATAGACCCATCAACACTAGATTTTTTTGAGCACCCATTTGCATCCTATGGTTTTTTTATTTTTCTCGTAGATCACTAAGCTCCCAAACTTTATTCTTTTCTATAGAATCAAGTTCTTCTCTCATGGCTTTCACCATAGATTCACTCATGCATTTCATCGCTCGAGAAGTTTAAGGGATCTAGTTCTTCTATATTTGTATCTACAGAGAAACAAGATGGCTCACATGAATACAAATAGTAATCATCCATCCATGAAGGTTGTGTTCTTGGCCTTTTATTGCCTACAACCGTTGATGAGGTACATCATTTTCTATAGGTATTTCATCATTTTCAAGGTTAGGTTCATTCACAATATCTGGTCATTAGTGGGAACAACATTGTAATAATCATCATCTATTACGTTAGAGGTTCTATTTCCTCTTGAACTTGTTCCTCTTCCTCTAGATTCTCTAAAAATGTAGCATCTCTGCTTTCAATGACCCCTTTTCTTTATTATAGAACTTATAACCTTTTGATTTTTTCAATACCCTATAAATCTACACTTTAATGTTTTAAAGTCTAACTTATCTCTAAGTTGACTTGGAATGAGAACATGGGCTATACATCCCCATTTTCGAGATGACTTAGATCCGGTTTCTACCATTCCATAACTCATAAAGTGTAGATGCAACTGATTTGATGGGAATTCTATTTAAAATGTAGTTGCAAGCACAATGCTTCTCCCCAAAATTTCGAGAGACTCGAATGAGACAACATGCATCTAACAACATTTAACAATGTTCTATTCTTTCTTTTCAAAGAACACCATTCTCATAGGTGTATACTGCATTGTTGTATGCCTTTTAATTCCATGTGAATACAATAACTCTCAAATTCTTTAGAGTTATATTCCCACCTCTATCGGTTCTTAATATTTTGATATTCCTTCCAAGTTGGTTTTCAACTGCCTTATATCTTTAAAAGCATTTAAAAGCTTCCAATTTTCTAGATATAAGATAGAGCGGTGTAAACTTGGAATAATCATCTATAAAAGTAATAAAATATTCCTTATTACTATGAGTTTTGACACTTGGGGACCACAAATATCCGGTGTATCAACCCTAAAAGTCATTGGCTCTTTGTCCGCCAATAAAGGTTTCTCGGTCATTTTACCGCTTAAACAATGTTCACATGGTGGTAATTGAACATTAGATAGTGTAGGCAATAAGTTCATTCCGATAATTTCTTTCATTTTTGAAATACTAGCATGTCCTAGTCTAGAATGCCACAACCGGACTTAAATATAACAGACAAGTAGTTCAAATTGGAAATTTTATTATCGAATTATTACAAACCTTGGAAGAATGCATAATTCATGCTCGGTACATATTTTCCCATAGCATCCACTTTATTATTTTTGCCTATAGAAACCCTATTGTAGAACCTAACTTCAAGTCCTTTCTTCATCAAACTTGGAACAGATTGACATAATTCCACGGCGAGAACACATCTTTGAGGACAAGAACACTATCCCCAAGATCCATCTATATGAACCAATACCTTCTACATCGAGATAGGTATTGTTTCCCATATAGATACTGCTTCCTTCAAATTTGGTGAATTCGCGGACTCCATTCTTGTCCTTATGTATATGTCCGGTCGTGACGGAGCGATCCACTAACCATTGATGTCCTCCATCACAACATTGCACTCCGTCACCGATTCGAATTCCTTCTTTGGTACTTCCCGGCTTATAGCCTCCCTTGTTCTCTTGTTTTCTCCTTGTGGACAGTTGGATCTGAAATGCCCAAACTTTCCACAAGTGTAGCAAGCCTACCGGTACCTTCTTCTTAAATTGCTGATTTTGGACCTCTAAGTTGTGGTTTATTAGGGTCGAATTTCTATTTCTTCCGCTTTGTTGCCTCTGGTGTACATAGTTCATTTCTGTTGCACCATGTTTAGTTCGTTCCTTCCTACTAGCTATTAAATCTTGTTCTATAGCTAAGTGCATTGGCAAATCCATAATGATTTAATGTAGGGATTCATTCTTAATGTAGTGGCCTACAAAGAAGGGAAGGTGGAAGACTATTCAAGATAGTTGCCACTTGCATTCTTTCTGGGATTTCGGTCCCGGCAGTAGATAAGTCTTAGCCATGACAATCATTTTATTTATATGTTCTACGACATTGTCTCCTCTTGCATTCGAGAAGAATTATACTTAAGTAAGAGTAGTTGAATATTAACTTCAGGCAAAGGTCGTGATTTATCTTTTATTGATTGCCACATGTCCATAGAAGTTTTACAAGTTTCAAAACTTTAATTAAATTATCTTCCATGAACATTAGCATAAGGTTTTTCGCTTTTGTCTTTCGACTTCCAATCGCCGAACCCCTTCTTTTCCTTAACAAGAGGTAATTTAAGGTAGGAGCACTAGTTTCGATGACTTCATCTATATTGTCATGTATAAGTCATATCTTATTTTTCTATGCCACATATCATAATTACTACCATTAAATTTTTCGATCTTTGCCAATTCACTTAGAACCAATTTACTAGCCATTTGGTAGAGAACTAAAACTGAATTTTTAATAAAAAAATTTAGATATGTGTACTACTAATTAATGCTAAGATTCATATATATACTATGTGAGCAAAAATTGAAATAAATTAAAATGAACCGATTTTTGTGAGTTGAAAGGAAACTCCACTTTGAGCCGAGATCGTCACTTAATGGTGTTGATTGAAGAAGTAGATGTTGAAGTCGAGTCAAGGCAGCAACTCCATCTTTGATCAAATTAGTTGTGTTCGTCGAGATGCAAATTGCAACAAAATAAAGTCTCGGACGGACAAAACAAGCTGCTTTCGAGGTGCGTCGGATCGCAATAAGTATCATGAGAACGTAAACTCAAGGGCTTAAATGATACTCGGGTTGATGTTGAAATCGCGACAAACTAAGGACATGGGTTCTTTGAAAAACTCTTTATGTGGAGGGGCTTTGGGAAAAGGAAAACAACAAACTTCCTTTAAAAAATAGTTAATGATAGAGGATGCAAGATCTTCACGCTCATAAACAAAATAATAATAATGGCAAGTTGGATGTGACCACTGCTGGACTTAGAAAGAAAAAAAATTGAAATTGGTGCAGAAGTTCACGTGATGGGTTTTTCTCGAACGAGAAAGAGGGAGAATAGAGAACACTACTGGATAAAAGGTTTTCTCCGTTCAAGAGGTAGTGGATCTTATTCTTCTTCTCTGCTAAAAAAAAAATGGCGTGGAGAGGTTGACCGGCTCGATACCTGAAGATTTTAGAGGAGGGAGGAAAGTATTTTGTTTTTGCTCCTAAGAGGGTAGTCTTTCTTGTTTGTGTGTGTCTTTTCGAGAGAAATCATTTCAATTTATAGAGGCTTTCACCCAATCATCTCTACCCCAAAATCACCTTCAAATAAATACAATTAAAGGCCATTTATCACCCTAATTCAAATTTCGATAATGACCCATTAATTCTTCATTAATGGCCAATTATCACCCATTAAACATGTGGATTATTTGGTTGATTTGGTTAACCATTTCTAACATCTCTCGTCACTTGAGTCTCGATATTTCCCGAAAACAAGAATTGCAAGCTTGAGTCCTAAAATGAACATAATTTGATTCGATTATTTGGTATAAGTTTGACTTAGGTCTGAAATTCTGGCCACATTAGATTGGAGTCACATCCAAAGCTAGAATATTACATGCAAATTGAACTCGGGTCAGAATATATCTTGTTTAAACTGTAATTAATAAAGATTAAAAAATGGAGTAAATTATTTATTTATCGTATGTTTACAAAATCAACATTTTAGAATTTTCATAAAAGTTGATTAATTTTTCCTCTTGACATATGAAATTAAAAACATGTCAAAACTATTAGAAATCTTATTTTAGGTAGTTCATTTGAATTACATCACATGCAATTATCACAAAATTCTTAACTGGGACTAAAAGTAGCAGATTTGAATTGATAGTATTCACATGTTGAATACTATAGATAGTCATTGTCAGGTCCAATAATCTATATCTATATCTATCTCTCTATACTATTTATAAAAAGAATAAGCATGTCAAAACTTTTGATTTCCAAAATACCCTTCAAAGTTCATCTAATGATGCCCTTTAATTAATTAATTCATAACATAACCAATCCAATACTATAATATTAAACGAAGTATCATCTTATCTATATCTATACTACTTATAAAGAGAATACCCATGTCAAAACTTTTGATTTCCTTTTTACCCTTTCAATTTTTGATAATTCATAATTATACCATTATTTATGTAACTAATGATCCATAACCTCTTATTAACTATGGACCATTCATATTCCCAAAATATTTGGTCATTCACTAGAATATATTAATAATTTATAATAAAAATAAAATTTAGAAAATATATTATAATTTATTATAAAGAATTATTAATTATAATAAAATAATAATTATTATTATTAATAAATTATTGTACATAATTATAATTATTAACAATAGTATAAATAAAGTCATATAATATTAAATAAACATCCACGTGTAATGCACATGGATGTATAAAATATTTATACATTCTTTATTAAAATAATATAATATTAAATTAAAAAATATCCACGTGCAATGCACGCAGCATAATTAAGTACTATAATAAAGGGGTTGCCATGTTAAAATGTTTCTACCCAAAATGCCCTCCAACACATCCATTCATACATACATGCTTAATTTTTATAACCTCCCCATTGCTTGCACATCCATGCATACATACATGAAGACATACATGCTCAATTTTTCATAACCTCTCAATTGATTGCCATCAATTTTTCAATTAACCACCCACTCATAACACTCCTCTACTAACTCATGGTACACTAAATATAACTTTATTTGCACTAATGATAAAAACATTATAACTATTCCACTCCTACCAATCACTATAAATAACAATAAAATTTTATCAAATCTCTCCAATCAATATTCCAATTCATAATTAAAATTTAGATTGAGAAGAAAGAGCCAAATCGAGCTCTCTTTGTTTGCTATGACTTCGACTTCCAATCAACATTACAATCTTTATAATTTTCATGATATTTTCTTGATCAACATTACTACATACTGAGATTTAAGGTGTTCAATTATTTTTGCCCTTTTTGGTGATGATGTAAATATATGTGATTCATTTAATAAATAATAATTAAAGTTTTCGTTCATTTTCATTCTATTTTGGTCTCAAACTATATTTGTCGGCATTTTGTTAACTATGAGGTTTTGGTGATTCTTTACATGATTACATGCATTGAATTCAAGGAGCAAAAAGAAACTCCTATCTTAATTATGTAGCTTATCGGTTTGAGGCTAAAATTATTCTATATTAGTAAATTAATTATAATTAATTTAATAATTTAAGTAATAACTAAGTTAATTTAATATAAGTTAATTTAATATATTATAACGGCATATTCATATTAGATTCATTGAAAATGTTGGTGGAATAAAATTGAATGTTGAAATAAAAAATAAAAATAAAGAGTATATTGACAATTTTATAAGGTCCCATATCTATTCATCTTTTTTATCTATGTTTTAATCTTTGATTAGAATAATTTGGTTTGTTGTTTAATCGTTGAAACTAATGATGATATTATTGACAAATGATTTGATCTCTTGCATTGGCAATCTATTTTAGCTTCTTAATTCTTATATCATAACATTTTTATTGAAGTTCATGAAACTAAAAGTAGTTATTCATTCAAGGAAATTATGTAAACAACTGATTAATTATAAATCTTGACTCAATAAACTAGCATTTCAAAAGCAAATTAGAATAAGTTATTCGCTAACTAATAAATTTTGAACTTGAGTTATTAGGTTTATTTAAAAAAATAATCTTCTATGACAATGTTATTTACTACAATCCATTAAACTATTGTTTAATGTCAATCTAGATCAAAGAACTAGGTAATGAGATGAGAGATATAAGACTAGTTTTTCACATATATCTACTCATATCATAAGTTTTGGGCACAATAGCAAGTCAAGAATACTTTGATTACTAAATTGGCTATTAGTTTAGTAAAATTATGCGAACAATGAATTAATAATAAAATTCAAAACCTTTATCATCTCAAAGGCTAATGAATGGCATAGCAATGGGAGGAGAAGAATTAGACCATACATCTCTTTGGATTTATCAAAACAAATTATTAGCTAACTAAGAAATTTCTTAAATGTTATAAGTTTCTTTTACCAATGTTGTATGCCTTTTAATTCCATGTGAATACAATAACTCTCAAATTCTTTAGAGTTATATTCCCACCTCTATCGGTTCTTAATATTTTGATATTCCTTCCAAGTTGGTTTTCAACTGCCTTATATCTTTAAAAGCATTTAAAAGCTTCCAATTTTCTAGATATAAGATAGAGCGGTGTAAACTTGGAATAATCATCTATAAAAGTAATAAAATATTCCTTATTACTATGAGTTTTGACACTTGGGGACCACAAATATCCGGTGTATCAACCCTAAAAGTCATTGGCTCTTTGTCCGCCAATAAAGGTTTCTCGGTCATTTTACCGCTTAAACAATGTTCACATGGTGGTAATTGAACATTAGATAGTGTAGGCAATAAGTTCATTCCGATAATTTCTTTCATTTTTGAAATACTAGCATGTCCTAGTCTAGAATGCCACAACCGGACTTAAATATAACAGACAAGTAGTTCAAATTGGAAATTTTATTATCGAATTATTACAAACCTTGGAAGAATGCATAATTCATGCTCGGTACATATTTTCCCATAGCATCCACTTTATTATTTTTGCCTATAGAAACCCTATTGTAGAACCTAACTTCAAGTCCTTTCTTCATCAAACTTGGAACAGATTGACATAATTCCACGGCGAGAACACATCTTTGAGGACAAGAACACTATCCCCAAGATCCATCTATATGAACCAATACCTTCTACATCGAGATAGGTATTGTTTCCCATATAGATACTGCTTCCTTCAAATTTGGTGAATTCGCGGACTCCATTCTTGTCCTTATGTATATGTCCGGTCGTGACGGAGCGATCCACTAACCATTGATGTCCTCCATCACAACATTGCACTCCGTCACCGATTCGAATTCCTTCTTTGGTACTTCCCGGCTTATAGCCTCCCTTGTTCTCTTGTTTTCTCCTTGTGGACAGTTGGATCTGAAATGCCCAAACTTTCCACAAGTGTAGCAAGCCTACCGGTACCTTCTTCTTAAATTGCTGATTTTGGACCTCTAAGTTGTGGTTTATTAGGGTCGAATTTCTATTTCTTCCGCTTTGTTGCCTCTGGTGTACATAGTTCATTTCTGTTGCACCATGTTTAGTTCGTTCCTTCCTACTAGCTATTAAATCTTGTTCTATAGCTAAGTGCATTGGCAAATCCATAATGATTTAATGTAGGGATTCATTCTTAATGTAGTGGCCTACAAAGAAGGGAAGGTGGAAGACTATTCAAGATAGTTGCCACTTGCATTCTTTCTGGGATTTCGGTCCGTAGAGATAAGTCTTAGCCATGACAATCATTTTATTTATATGTTCTACGACATTGTCTCCTCTTGCATTCGAGAAGAATTATACTTAAGTAAGAGTAGTTGAATATTAACTTCAGGCAAAGGTCGTGATTTATCTTTTATTGATTGCCACATGTCCATAGAAGTTTTACAAGTTTCAAAACTTTAATTAAATTATCTTCCATGAACATTAGCATAAGGTTTTTCGCTTTTGTCTTTCGACTTCCAATCGCCGAACCCCTTCTTTTCCTTAACAAGAGGTAATTTAAGGTAGGAGCACTAGTTTCGATGACTTCATCTATATTGTCATGTATAAGTCATATCTTATTTTTCTATGCCACATATCATAATTACTACCATTAAATTTTTCGATCTTTGCCAATTCACTTAGAACCAATTTACTAGCCATTTGGTAGAGAACTAAAACTGAATTTTTAATAAAAAATTTAGATATGTGTACTACTAATTAATGCTAAGATTCATATATATACTATGTGAGCAAAAATTGAAATAAATTAAAATGAACCGATTTTTGTGAGTTGAAAGGAAACTCCACTTTGAGCCGAGATCGTCACTTAATGGTGTTGATTGAAGAAGTAGATGTTGAAGTCGAGTCAAGGCAGCAACTCCATCTTTGATCAAATTAGTTGTGTTCGTCGAGATGCAAATTGCAACAAAATAAAGTCTCGGACGGACAAAACAAGCTGCTTTCGAGGTGCGTCGGATCGCAATAAGTATCATGAGAACGTAAACTCAAGGGCTTAAATGATACTCGGGTTGATGTTGAAATCGCGACAAACTAAGGACATGGGTTCTTTGAAAAACTCTTTATGTGGAGGGGCTTTGGGAAAAGGAAAACAACAAACTTCCTTTAAAAAATAGTTAATGATAGAGGATGCAAGATCTTCACGCTCATAAACAAAATAATAATAATGGCAAGTTGGATGTGACCACTGCTGGACTTAGAAAGAAAAAAAATTGAAATTGGTGCAGAAGTTCACGTGATGGGTTTTTCTCGAACGAGAAAGAGGGAGAATAGAGAACACTACTGGATAAAAGGTTTTCTCCGTTCAAGAGGTAGTGGATCTTATTCTTCTTCTCTGCTAAAAAAAAAATGGCGTGGAGAGGTTGACCGGCTCGATACCTGAAGATTTTAGAGGAGGGAGGAAAGTATTTTGTTTTTGCTCCTAAGAGGGTAGTCTTTCTTGTTTGTGTGTGTCTTTTCGAGAGAAATCATTTCAATTTATAGAGGCTTTCACCCAATCATCTCTACCCCAAAATCACCTTCAAATAAATACAATTAAAGGCCATTTATCACCCTAATTCAAATTTCGATAATGACCCATTAATTCTTCATTAATGGCCAATTATCACCCATTAAACATGTGGATTATTTGGTTGATTTGGTTAACCATTTCTAACATCTCTCGTCACTTGAGTCTCGATATTTCCCGAAAACAAGAATTGCAAGCTTGAGTCCTAAAATGAACATAATTTGATTCGATTATTTGGTATAAGTTTGACTTAGGTCTGAAATTCTGGCCACATTAGATTGGAGTCACATCCAAAGCTAGAATATTACATGCAAATTGAACTCGGGTCAGAATATATCTTGTTTAAACTGTAATTAATAAAGATTAAAAAATGGAGTAAATTATTTATTTATCGTATGTTTACAAAATCAACATTTTAGAATTTTCATAAAAGTTGATTAATTTTTCCTCTTGACATATGAAATTAAAAACATGTCAAAACTATTAGAAATCTTATTTTAGGTAGTTCATTTGAATTACATCACATGCAATTATCACAAAATTCTTAACTGGGACTAAAAGTAGCAGATTTGAATTGATAGTATTCACATGTTGAATACTATAGATAGTCATTGTCAGGTCCAATAATCTATATCTATATCTATCTCTCTATACTATTTATAAAAAGAATAAGCATGTCAAAACTTTTGATTTCCAAAATACCCTTCAAAGTTCATCTAATGATGCCCTTTAATTAATTAATTCATAACATAACCAATCCAATACTATAATATTAAACGAAGTATCATCTTATCTATATCTATACTACTTATAAAGAGAATACCCATGTCAAAACTTTTGATTTCCTTTTTACCCTTTCAATTTTTGATAATTCATAATTATACCATTATTTATGTAACTAATGATCCATAACCTCTTATTAACTATGGACCATTCATATTCCCAAAATATTTGGTCATTCACTAGAATATATTAATAATTTATAATAAAAATAAAATTTAGAAAATATATTATAATTTATTATAAAGAATTATTAATTATAATAAAATAATAATTATTATTATTAATAAATTATTGTACATAATTATAATTATTAACAATAGTATAAATAAAGTCATATAATATTAAATAAACATCCACGTGTAATGCACATGGATGTATAAAATATTTATACATTCTTTATTAAAATAATATAATATTAAATTAAAAAATATCCACGTGCAATGCACGCAGCATAATTAAGTACTATAATAAAGGGGTTGCCATGTTAAAATGTTTCTACCCAAAATGCCCTCCAACACATCCATTCATACATACATGCTTAATTTTTATAACCTCCCCATTGCTTGCACATCCATGCATACATACATGAAGACATACATGCTCAATTTTTCATAACCTCTCAATTGATTGCCATCAATTTTTCAATTAACCACCCACTCATAACACTCCTCTACTAACTCATGGTACACTAAATATAACTTTATTTGCACTAATGATAAAAACATTATAACTATTCCACTCCTACCAATCACTATAAATAACAATAAAATTTTATCAAATCTCTCCAATCAATATTCCAATTCATAATTAAAATTTAGATTGAGAAGAAAGAGCCAAATCGAGCTCTCTTTGTTTGCTATGACTTCGACTTCCAATCAACATTACAATCTTTATAATTTTCATGATATTTTCTTGATCAACATTACTACATACTGAGATTTAAGGTGTTCAATTATTTTTGCCCTTTTTGGTGATGATGTAAATATATGTGATTCATTTAATAAATAATAATTAAAGTTTTCGTTCATTTTCATTCTATTTTGGTCTCAAACTATATTTGTCGGCATTTTGTTAACTATGAGGTTTTGGTGATTCTTTACATGATTACATGCATTGAATTCAAGGAGCAAAAAGAAACTCCTATCTTAATTATGTAGCTTATCGGTTTGAGGCTAAAATTATTCTATATTAGTAAATTAATTATAATTAATTTAATAATTTAAGTAATAACTAAGTTAATTTAATATAAGTTAATTTAATATATTATAACGGCATATTCATATTAGATTCATTGAAAATGTTGGTGGAATAAAATTGAATGTTGAAAATAAAAATAAAAATAAAGAGTATATTGACAATTTTATAAGGTCCCATATCTATTCATCTTTTTATCTATGTTTTAATCTTTGATTAGAATAATTTGGTTTGTTGTTTAATCGTTGAAACTAATGATGATATTATTGACAAATGATTTGATCTCTTGCATTGGCAATCTATTTTAGCTTCTTAATTCTTATATCATAACATTTTTATTGAAGTTCATGAAACTAAAAGTAGTTATTCATTCAAGGAAATTATGTAAACAACTGATTAATTATAAATCTTGACTCAATAAACTAGCATTTCAAAAGCAAATTAGAATAAGTTATTCGCTAACTAATAAATTTTTGAACTTGAGTTATTAGGTTTATTTAAAAAAATAATCTTCTATGACAATGTTATTTACTACAATCCATTAAACTATTGTTTAATGTCAATCTAGATCAAAGAACTAGGTAATGAGATGAGAGATATAAGACTAGTTTTTCACATATATCTACTCATATCATAAGTTTTGGGCACAATAGCAAGTCAAGAATACTTTGATTACTAAATTGGCTATTAGTTTAGTAAAATTATGCGAACAATGAATTAATAATAAAATTCAAAACCTTTATCATCTCAAAGGCTAATGAATGGCATAGCAATGGGAGGAGAAGAATTAGACCATACATCTCTTTGGATTTATCAAAACAAATTATTAGCTAACTAAGAAATTTCTTAAATGTTATAAGTTTCTTTTACCAATGTTGTTTCTTGCAAACTATTAAATCATAGCTCAACTTCAATTTAGATCACAAACAAGGTATTGAAGGAGAAAGATATAGGTTAAGGATACCAATTTTCTCCATTAAAATTTCTAAATAGAGTTAAGTTTGAAGGGTTAAGACCAAATTACCCTTGGCTAAAATTAACCTCCTCCCATAGTAACAAGGTAGGTAAAAATGTAAATAAAACAATCAATAAGGGTAAAACAAAGCTATAATTGGCGTGTGAGTAGCACATGCGAATACTCGACATTTAAGTAACATAATATACTAATTTTCCATGTTTAAAAAGTTGGGTATATAAGTGCACTTTTACAACTTGGGATGTATAAGTGAAAAGTAGGTGAAACTATAAGGTATTTAAGTGTTTTTAGCCTTTTAGAAAACCCTTAAATTTGGGCATTTCTTAGATAATACCACTTAACTTGCAAAATGTCATAAAACCCCAGCTTTGCATCTCAATAAATCCTTAAACTTTCAACAATTTTCAAAAAATCCTTCTTAATGGCATTAACGCTTAGTTTGTAATTTTTCACATGTGGGTAAAATTATGCGAGTGATATTTTACCAATAAAAATTGTGTTTCATGCTTTTAGGGTTTTAATGTGATTTTTCGAGAACCCCAAAACTTAAGGAGGTTTTGTGACATTTTAAAAATTCGAGGGGTTTATCCTAGGGCATTTATGAAATTTACCCTAAATAGAATATATAAATTTTATGATTGGAAAACCGATTTGATACCTAATAAAGTGTCAATGCAAATCAAACTAATTTGAAATACTATTATATAATAAAATATTCATTAGATATATAAAATTATCATTGCAATGCGACTTATAGCCTACATATAAACATGAAAATGGACACTGTAATGCACGTGCACCATACTAGTTATGATTAAACATGTGTTCTCTACTTGAGAAACTATCCGCTTCAAAGGAATAGGTGATGTTGCAAATATTATAAACTTGAACTAACACAAAATATACAGAATTAATAATGAGCATAATAAAGGATGAGACTAATTAAGGCATTCTTGAGAGAATAAATATCTCCATCTCCCCACTTACTCTCCTCCTCCACCGAACTCCGTTCGCTTCTTCATCTCATAACCAAAAGAAATCTTCATCCATCTATAATTATCCTCTCCCTTCTCCCACCTCTTACAAATCACTCTACTATCAAAATATGAAATGTCTCTCCTCCAAAGCTTTGCTTTTCTCCTTAGACTCCCTCATCTCCCTTTCCATTGCTAACGACCTCCCTATAAAACCCAAATTCTCTCCAATCCCTCTTTCCACCACCCTCAAGGACTGTGGTGTCGCACATGGAGTCACAATGGTGTAGCCCTAATCATACTATGAGATCGCAGTCTTTTTAAAAATAATCTATCATACCTAGGCCTCGATTGTGAATTCTCTCTTCTTTGGTACTTCGGCTTATAGCCTCCCTTGTTCTCTTGTTTTCTCCTTGTGGGCGGTTGGATCTGAAATGCCCAAACTTTCCACAAGAAGTGGCATCTTGCAGGTTCTTCTTAAATTCTTTGTGATTTTGGACCTCTAAGTTGTGGTTTATTAGGGTTGAATTTCTATTTCTTCAGGTTTGTTGCCTCGGTGTACATAGTTCATTTCTGTTGCACCATGTTTAGTTCTGTTCCTTCCTACTAGCTATTAAATCTTGTTCTATAGCTAAGTGCATTGGCAAATCCATATGATTTAATGGCGATTCATTCTTAATGTAGTGGCATTCTGACAAGGGAAGGTGGAAGACTATTGATATAGTTGCCACTTGCATTCTTTCGGATTTGGTCCGTGATAGATAAGTCTTAGCCATGACAATCATTTTATTTATATGTTCTACGACATTGTCTCCCTCTTGCATTCGAGAAGAATTATACTTAAGTAAGAGTAGTTGAATATTAACCCGGCGGTCGTAGTATTATTATCTTTGATTGCCACATGTCCATAGAAGTTTTACAAGTTTCAAAACTTTAATTAAATTATCTTCCATGAACATTAGCATAAGGCTTTTCGCCTTTTGTCTTCGACTTCCTTTGCTCGAACCCCTTCTTTTCCTTAACAAGAAGTATCGGTTAAGGTAGGAGCACTAGTTTCGATGACTTCATCTATATTGTCATGTATAAGGTCATATCTTATTTTTCTATGCCACATATCATAATTACTACCATTAAATTTTTCGATCTTTGCCAATTCACTTAGAACCAATTTACTAGCCATTTGGTAGAGAACTAAAACTGAATTTTTAATAAAAAATTTAGATATGTGTACTACTAATTAATGCTAAGATTCATATATATACTATGTGAGCAAAAAAAAATTGAAATAAATTAAAATGAACCTGATTTTTGTGAGTTGAGAAAGGAAACTCCACTTTGAGCGAGATCGTCACTTAATGGTGTTGATTGAAGAAGTAGATGTTGAAGTCGAGTCAAGGCAGGCAACTCCATCTTTGATCAAATTAGTTGTGTTCGTCGAGATGCAAATTGCAACAAAATAAAGTCTCGGATCGGACAAAACAAGCGTTGCTCGAGGTGCGTCGGATCTGCAATAAGTATTGGGCGGCGCCAGAGAACAGAAACTCCAAGGGCTTAAATGATACTCGGGTTGATGTTGAAATCGCGTGACAAACTAAGGACATGGGTTCTTTTGAAAAAACTCTTTATGTGGAGGGGCTTTGGGGAAAAGGAAAACAACAAACTTCCTTTAAAAATAGTTAATGATAGAGGATGCAAGATCTTCACGTGGGCTCATAAACAAAATAATAATAATGGCAAGTTGGATGTGACCACTGCTGGACTTAGAAAGAAAAAAAAATTGAAATTGGTGCAGCAAGTTCACGTGATGGGTTTTTCTCGAGAACTGAGAAAGAGGGAGAATAGAGAACACTACTGGATAAAAGGTTTTCTTCTCCGTTCAAGAGGTAGTGGATCTTATTCTTCTTCTCTGCTTAAAAAAAATGGCAGCGGGAGTGGAGAGGTTGACCTGGCTCTGATACCAGTGAAGATTTTAGAGGAGGGAGGAAAGTATTTTGTTTTTGGGCTCCGGTAAGAGGGTAGTCTTTCTCTCTTGTTTGTGTGTGTCTTTTCTGAGAGAAATCATTTCAATTTATAGAGGCTTTTCACCCAATCATCTACCCCAAATCAGCCTTCAAATAAATACAATTAAAGGCCATTTATCATTTTAATTCAAATTCGATAATGACCCATTAATTCTTCATTAATGGCCAATTATCACCCATTAAACATGTGGATTATTTGGTTGATTTGGTTAACCATTTCTAACATCTCGTCACTTGAGTGCATATTTCTGAAAACAAGAATTGCAAGCTTGAGTCCTAAAATGAACATAATTTGATTCGATTATTTGGTATAAGTTTGACTTAGGTCTGAAATTCTGGCCATTAGATTGGAGTCACATCCAAAGCTAGAATATTACATGCAAATTGAACTCGGGTCAGAATATATCTTGTTTAAACTGTAATTAATAAAGATTAAAAATGGAGTAAATTATTTATTTATCGTATGTTTACAAAATCAACATTTTAGAATTTTCATAAAAGTTGATTAATTTTTCCTCTTGACATATGAAATTAAAAACATGTCAAAACTATTAGAAATCTTATTTTTAGGTAGTTCATTTGAATTACATCACATGCAATTATCACAAAATTCTTAATCTGGGACTAAAAGTAGCGATTTGAATTGATAGTATTCACATGTTGAATACTATAGATAGCTGTCAGTCCAATAATCTATATCTATATCTATCTCTCTATACTATTTATAAAGAGAATAAGCATGTCAAAACTTTTGATTTCCCAAAATACCCTTCAAAGTTCATCTAATGATGCCCTTTAATTAATTAATTCATAACATAACCAATCCAATACTATAATATTAAGCGTAAAGTATCATCTTATCTATATCTATACTACTTATAAAGAGAATACCCATGTCAAAACTTTTGATTTCCTTTTTACCCTTTCAATTTTTGATAATTCATAATTATACCATTATTTATGTAACTAATGATCCATAACCTCTTATTAACTATGGACCATTCATATTCCCAAAATATTTGGTCATTCACTAGAATATATTAATAATTTATAATAAAAATAAAATTTAGAAAATATATTATAATTTATTATAAAGAATTATTAATTATAATAAAATAATAATTATTATTATTAATAAATTATTGTACATAATTATAATTATTAACAATAGTATAAATAAAGTCATATAATATTAAATACAAAAACATCCACGTGCAATGCACATGGATGTATAAAATATTATACATTCTTTATTAAAATAATATAATATTAAATTAAAAAATATCCACGTGCAATGCACGTGCATTACACTAGTACTATAATAAAGGGGTTGCCATGTTAAAATGTTTCTACCCAAAATGCCCTCCAACACATCCATTCATACATACATGCTTAATTTTTATAACCTCCCCATTGCTTGCACATCCATGCATACATACATGAAGACATACATGCTCAATTTTTCATAACCTCTCAATTGATTGCCATCAATTTTTCAATTAACCACCCACTCATAACACTCCTCTACTAACTCATGGTACACTAAATATAACTTTATTTGCACTAATGATAAAAACATTATAACTATTCCACTCCTACCAATCACTATAAATAACAATAAAATTTTATCAAATCTCTCCAATCAATATTCCAATTCATAATTAAAATTTAGATTGAGAAGAAAAGAGCCAAATCGAGCTCTCTTTCTTTGCTAGCGACTTGGCTCTCAATCAACATTACAATCTTTATAATTTTCATGATATTTTCTTGATCAACATTACTACATCTGAGATTTAAGGTGTTCAATTATTTTTGCCCTTTTTGGTGATGATGTAAATATATGTGATTCATTTAATAAATAATAATTAAAGTTTCGTTCATTTTAGCATTCTATTTTGGTCTCAAACTATATTTGTGGCATTTTGTTAACTATGAGGTTTTGGTGATTCTTTACATGATTACATGCATTGAATTCAAGGAGCAAAAGAAACTCCTATCTTAATTATGTAGCTTATCGGTTTGAGGCTAAAATTATTCTATATTAGTAAATTAATTATAATTAATTTAATAATTTAAGTAATAACTAAGTTAATTTAATATAAGTTAATTTAATATATTATAACGGCATATTCATATTAGATTCATTGAAAATGTTGGTGGAATAAAATTGAATGTTGAAAATAAAAATAAAAAATAAAGAGTATATTGACAATTTTATAAGGTCCCATATCTATTCATCTTTTTATCTATGTTTTAATCTTTGATTAGAATAATTTGGTTTGTTGTTTAATCGTTGGCTGAATGATGATATTATTGACAAATGATTTGATCTCTTGCATTGGCAATCTATTTTAGCTTCTTAATTCTTATATCATAACATTTTTATTGAAGTTCATGAAACTAAAAGTAGTTATTCATTCGATGAAATTATGTAAACAAGCGATTAATTATAAATCTTGACTCAATAAACTAGCATTTCAAAAGCAAATTAGAATAAGTTATTAGCTAACTAATAAATTTTTGAACTTGAGTTATTAGGTTTATTATAAAAAAATAATCTTCTATGACAATGTTATTTACTACAATCCATTAAACTATTGTTTAATGTCAATCTAGATCAAAGAACTAGGTAATGAGATGAGAGATATAAGACTAGTTTTCACATATATCTACTCATATCATAAGTTTTGGGCACAATAGCAAGTCAAGAATACTTTGATTACTAAATTGGCTATTAGTTTAGTAAAATTATGCGAACAATGAATTAATAATAAAATTCAAAACCTTAAAGTATCATCTCAAAGGCTAATGAATGGCATAGCAATGGGAGGAGAAGAATTAGACCATACATCTCTTTGGATTTATCAAAACAAATTATTAGCTAACTAAGAAATTTCTTAACTTGTGTTATAAGTTTCTTTTACCAATGTTGTTTCTTGCAAACTATTAAATCATAGCTCAACTTCAATTTAGATCACAAACAAGGTATTGAAGGAGAAAGATATAGGTTAAGGATACCAATTTTCTCCATTAAAATTTCTAAATAGAGTTAAGTTTGAAGGGTTAAGACCAAATTACCCTTGGCTAAAATTAACCTCCTCCCATAGTAACAAGGTAGGTAAAATGTAAATAAAACAATCAATAAGGGTAAAACAAAGCTATAATTGGCGTGTGAGTAGCACATGCGAATACTCGAACATTTAAGTAACATAATATACTAATTTTCCATGTTTAAAAAGTTGGGTATATAAGTCTGGACTTTTACAACTTGGGATGTATAAGTGAAAAGTAGGTGAAACTATAAGGTATTTAAGTGTTTTTAGCCTTTTAGAAAACCCTTAAATTTGGGCATTTCTTAGATAATACCACTTAACTTGCAAAATGTCATAAAACCCCTAGAGCTTTGGCGATCTCAATAAATCCTTAAACTTTCAACAATTTTCAAAAATCCTTCTTAATGGCATTAGCGCTTAGTTTGTACTTTTCACATGTGGGTAAAATTATGCAGAGTGATATTTTTACCAATAAAATTGTGTTTCATGCTTTTAGGGTTTTAATGTGATTTTCGAGAACCCCAAAACTTAAGGAGGTTTTGTGACATTTTAAAAATTCGAGGGGTTTATCCTAGGGCATTTATGAAATTTACCCTAAATAGAATATATAAATTTTATGATTGGAAAAACCGATTTGATACCTAATAAAGTGTCGAATGCAAATCAAACTAATTTGAAATACTATTATATAATAAAAATATTCATTAGATATATAAAATTATCATTGCAATGCGCACTTATAGCCTACATATAAACATGAAAATGGACACTCGTGTAATGCACGTGCACCATACTAGTTATGATTAAACATGTGTTCTCTACTTGAGAAACTATCCGTTTCAGTGAATAGGTGATGTTGCAAATATTATAAACTTGAACTAACACAAAATATACAGAATTAATAATGAGCATGTTAATAAAGGATGAGACTAATTAAGGCATTCTTGAGAGAATAAATATCTCCATCTCCCCACTTACTCTCCTCCTCCAATTCGAACTCCGTTCGTCTTCTTCATCTCATAACCAAAAGAAATCTTCATCCATCTATAATTATCCCTCTCTCCCTTCTCCCACCTCTTACAAATCACTCTACTATCAAAATACTGAAATGTCTCTCCTCCAAAGCTTTGCTTTTCTCCTTAGACTCCCTCATCTCCCTTTCCATTAAAAGCTAACGACCTCCCCTATAAAAACCCAAATTCTCTCCAATCCCTCTTTCCACCACCCTCAAGGACTGTGGTGTCACATGGAGTCACAATGGTGTAGCCCTAATCATACTATGGCGAGATCATGATCTTTTTTAAAATAATCTATCATACCTAGGCCTCGATTGCTGCAGGATCGTGAACAATCACACATCACAGCTAGTTGTTAAGGCTCGACCCCATCAAATTTATAGATTTGGAAGGGAATGCCTTTGTGCGTTTTATGGCCTTGAGGGGCGAGTGCGTCTTTGTTAGGGCGGAGATGTTGGTATTCGGATGGATGAATAATGAGGCGTTTAGTGGTTTAGAGTGAGGTTTTGTTTGTTTATGAGAGAGATGATTATTAGTATAGTGTAATTAATGAAATCTTATTTTATTAGAACTGAAATATTATAATGAATAATTTAAGATAATTTTAATTCAAAGGCTAAGGAGATGTTGGATTTGCCTGAAGGATTGCGAAGGCATTATATGCAAGTGGAGGATTTTGTATCATTTCACTGCTGTTGTTTACTACTGTCAATAAACATGTTTGCCACATTTGAATGTAATTATAATAGTTTTGAAGTGCAAAGGAGACTTTGCAATTTTTATAATTAACCCCTAACAGAAACTTGAATACTACAGTGAACATCTATAACTACATTTACAAAGAAAAATTGTAATATTTTAACACTAAATCCAAGCATTAAATACATTGCATGAAAGTAAATTGTAAGGAATTAAATTGCATGAAAGTAAATTGCAAGAAAGTAAATTGCATGAAAGTAAATCTATTCTACAAACAAGAAAATAAAGAAGAAAATGAAAAAGAAATAAAATAGAAACCAACAACTCACGATCTTAATCTAATCCTCCTTTTGGTCCTTGGATTAGAAGAAGAGAAAGGAAATTGAAGGGTGAAACATTTCATTTATTGTGTAACAAAAGTTATAATTTTGGAAGGTCTTCTCAATGAAGAGTGACCCTCCTCTCCAAATGGAGTTTTACAAAATATTTCACACTCAAAACCCTCGGCCTTCACCCTATTTATAGCCCAACGGAGTTGATGTGAACCATTGGATCAAACCTAGCCAAAAGGAAGAGAAATCCACCATTAATTGAGAATCATTTGCAAACCGATCGTTTCGACGGTTAGCTAACCGTTAGCCAACCGGTTGGCCAACCGTTGGTCAACCGATTGGTTCCCAACCAATTTGTCTTTTCTTGATTTTTCTTCACGAATTTCTCTTGGATCAATTTGGTATCTTGGGCCTTTGTTTGTCTTGATTTGGGCTTCAAATATTGGTAGAATTTGAGAATTTGAGTCATTTGGGCTTTTATTCATTATTTCTTTATTAGCACAAAATAAGATAAAAATGATTATTAGTAATATCGTTATTCATATAACATAGGTAATAAGGGTATAAAATGTAATTAAAATGTGATAATCATTTTCTATCAATATATTTCATTCGTGAGAAAACAAATAAAGTTTAGAGGTTTTTTTTTTTGGGTGGGTGGTGTTGGGAGGATTTAATATGATAAATCCATCAAACTTCAAAGGGTTTATGTGAAATTAACCCTTAGTTTAATTTATATGAAAATTTTATTTACACTTAATTTGAATATTGAATGCTAAATTAAATTCTAAATAAGACTGATAGAAAAATTACATTTTAATGTTGATTGTTGAAACATTTAAAAAATTAATGAACTATTTTAAGGAAAATTTTTAAAACCCTATAAGTTTGGCGATTTTGACATAATGCTTATAAACTTTAAAAATGTCATGTAACCCCCTTAAGCATAGGGTGTTTTGAAAAACTCACCAAATTTTTTAATATTTTAACTAAACCCCACAACGTTGTTAGATGAGCTACCATTTTCAAATTAACACTATAATTATCAAATTAAAGTAAATTTATAAGCATGGGGTCTTTGGTCAAACTTGGAATAAACTTAGATGAGTTTTGTGAAATTTTCATTTAAAATTATTAAAAATAACATGAATGAATTTTTCCCCATTGGACCCACTTTGATCCATTGGACAGATGTCGTTTTCATATGCATAGCTAGATATAATAGTTTTAATTAGGGAGCTATATGACAAAATATAAAGGTGATATTTCAAAATTTTAGGGGTTATCTCAAAAAGATTAAACTTGGTTTTGGGGAGGGCGGGGGTTGTGAAATTTACCCTTATATTAACCATCTGAATACATGTATCTAACATATCAAACCTTTTACAACACTATTTATTGAAATTAAAATTTAAAAGTTTGTATCAAATAGATTAAAAGTCAATGTATAAATTAACTATTGTTATGAACAAAGTTTATATTTAATATTTAAATCTAGAACAAATTTTATATGTTAAATATTTAGAATTTTTGATAAAAGGAATGATGACAACTATATTATAATATAATTTTGGAAATTCTATATTTTTATGCTTTAAACTCTAAGAAATTTAAGGGACAAAATTGAATGAAAATAAAGGAATAGCAACTATTGTATGTAAAGGGGATAATATGTAATTTTAAAATCTAAATATGATTAATTTTGTCACAAAAGTTACCTAGCTATTTGAACAGTTCAGAGGAAAATTTCAACGGAAAGGAAAAGAATGTAACTCGATTATAAAATTATATATTTCAATGATTGAAAATTTAACAATTACATATGTTGTCTTAAGAACCATTTGTGTAAACACTCAAAACTTCTTCCCGAATCTTTTACTTTAAATCTTTAATTTTTTAAGCCATTTTCTTTTTCCTCCTAATAAACAAATATAGAATATAAAATAAGAATGCATGCGTGCAAGGCACGTGGGCTATACTAGTCTCTTTCAAGTTTACATATTCATATGATATCAGAAAATTTGAATTTAAGAATCCATACTGATTGCATACAATCCTAAAAATGTAAGGAAAAAAAATCTATATCTATACTACTATATAATGATCCAATTGAGGGCGATCCCAAAATGGATGATGGTGGACATACCCTCTTTCCAACTATGGTTGAAAGAGTAAAATGTATTTTAACAAAAGAGATTTTGTCCCTTTATTGTTTCTAGAACATTCTATCCATATTTTACCATAAACATAGATAAAGTCTATACAATTGAATATTCATTTTCTCTCTTTGTTGTTTCTAGAATATTTTAATCAATATTTTTTCGTAAACATAGATGAAGTCTATATAAATTTTTTATAAACAAGTCCATATAATTATATAAAGTTTAATTAAATTAATCAAGGTGCAAATAAAAATAACGAATCGAACTAAAATTTAAGAAGGATTGTGGTCATAACATATGACTCAAATGATAAATGATTCGAGGTGGATTATAGATAGTCCGATTGAATCCATCGCTATTCATCTCAAAAATTTTATAAAAAAAAATTCATCCGCATATGTTAAATATAACTTTACTCCTTTCCTAGAATTAAATAAAGAAACTTTAAGCAATAATTTCCGTTGAGCTACACATAAAAGAATGTCATTATCAATATTGAATTAATTTTGATAGATTTTTTTGCACATGCCTGTAATCTAGTACTAATATCTAAAGAACTAGGTGAGGGTAAATAGTAAATTTTGGAATGGAGGACAAATCATCCAATTCGTTGTTGTCTTAAGGGTATAAGAGTAATTTGACCTTAAGTTTCTATATTCTCATGAGTCTCTTGGTACACATCAACCTTGCTCTACCATAGTCGTTGGGGGTGAAATTGCAAAAAATAATTTCATGTGGAATGCCGATATAGTTGATAATCATGGTGAAATCCTCTATATCATATATTCTCCATGAATGGGATGCCACACATGGGCCCACAAATAAAAATTCAAAGAAAGCAAAGCGCCATATATGAAGATCAGAAAGCGGTGAAGAAAAAGATCTGTTAAGTTTCAAAATAAAAATAAAAATTTTCATATAAGATCCCAACACTTTAACTAATTGAATTGAAACCTTATTTTTTATTATTTTTGCTATAAACTTTACGAAAACTTAATTTTTATGAAAACACCTATTAAATTAGTAGCCACATTTCACTTTTCGGTGGCTGATTATATCATTGTATTTATTCTTTTATACTTTTTCCAATAAATTCCAGAAAAAATTAGTTTTATGAATAACACTTTTAATTTAAAATTCTTTCAAATGTTGAATTTCATAAAACAATGTTTAATTATTCAATACTTTTCTTCTCTCTTTAAACGGATTATACTTATAAACTATTGCATCTTGGTTTAAAAATATTAAGTCAAAACAATCAAATTTGATCATGTCATTGTATCTACTACACTCCTAACTAGAAGTTAGAAATTTTCATTCATAAAATAGTGTAAAGTTATAATTTCTAGAATCATATGAAGATAAATTTACTCTTTCCTCATTCCTCCTCATCTAAAGAATAATGGAAAAGAGAATTCTCTAGAACTCGGATCTTCTTTAAGTTGAAAGAAAAACCTTAATGAATAATGCATTTTCGCAAATAGGTTCACAAGTTCTCCTAAACCTACAAATATCTTCTTAAAGGGGAAAAAAGAATAAATAGATTCAAGAGTATAAACCTTTTAAATAAAGATAAAAATTAAACATAACATGTTTAATGCATACTTTTCCATTCTAAATTTTAGAATGATTTTTTGGAATAACTCCTTACAATTCTTTTACATTACTGTGAAAAAGTGACAATATACAATTATTTTAAAAATTATATCCTACAAATATTGAAGTAGTTTTTGGTTAAATTTAAACTTTGGGACGTCAAAGTTAAAAATAGAGGAACCTTTGGCTTTCAAAAATAGCCCTTTTATATAAGAATTAGGATAAATATGTTGTAATGTTTATAATGCTAGTAGTAAATAAAGAATTTCCTTTAAATATTAGGATGAAGCGAGGCTCTAATAGGGTTAGAACGAGTGGCCCAGCACTAAAGTGGAACAATAGGAAAATCCCAATCACATTATAGTGGTCTCAGTAAGTTGTTGGGCTTTATTTGACAGGCTTATCAAGTGTTAAATTAAAATTTGGATGATATTGTCTTGATATTGTCCTCATTTCCGCAATTCACTTATCTTTCTGTACTCAATCATTGAACCCTTCAAAGAGGCATTAAATCATTTGACAAGGATCTTAACTTTCATTTCATTATCACTGTGTTCTCCTTTCTGGTAGACATACGAATCAAGCTAACAATTAAAAACTAAGATCACCGCCAATATTTGACAGATTGTATATTATTTACTTTGAGGTCCGTGTCCTCCCCTGTTATTTAATCTGTTGAGCAATGAGAAAATCTGAGCCTAAAAACTTCATAAAATCTCAAAAGCAAGTAAATAATAGCAATCACCAAAGTACTTTTACATGAATTTCTGTAACATTTTAATATGCGCATGCTACTTTCCGTGATGACGAGGTTGTAAAACTCACGAAAAATCACAGCATGGCTTTATACTGAAGATCAAGTATTATGCACATAAAATAGGAGTAAGGCTCCTATGAGCTTAAGTTAATAATGAATAGTGGTCTGTGCATTTTTATCCATTTCATGCTGCGGCGGATTTGTGATGCACAAATCTCAAAGTTGCTATATCTTTCACGGATCCCAAAGCAGATGAGTGGTTAGAAAATTAGTGCGTACATTATTGAATTAATAAATAGGGCTATCAAAAAATAGATCAAGTTTCTCTACTTTTTCCCCCCCAGCAATTTGTTCAATTAAGCAGGAATAACACATTACACTATCTTATCACAATAGTTGTTCTGCTATTAATGGATTTCGAGATTAAAGTTCAGACGGATGGACTGTCTTCATAAGAAATGAGTGTAAACAAGTGACAATAATTTTTTGTGCATGTTCTAATCAAAACCATCATCATCCATCTCTATATCATAACAAGTGAGGCAGTATCAATGGTTCAGTCACAAAATTGTGTCCAAATAAAACCCTACATATCTCCCTCTCTAATAGGAAAAAAAATACAGATAACAGGCACATAACAATGTCAAATATGTCAAAAAGCCAGAGCTGAGTCATAATAGAGAACAAAATAGAGAGACAAAACAAAGACGAATAAATCCTGTTCTCAGTCTATAATAGAGAGTCTAGACAGCCAATATGGCAACGCCGAAGAAAAGCCCTGTGATCATCCCAACGGTGGTCCTCCTTATAGTTGATGCGTCGCTCTGCGTTGAAGAGAAGGGATGACAATATTTGAGCATTCAAAAATAGAAGACAAGAAAACTTATCTGATAAGAAAATTACTAGGTGCGTTGTGTTCTATTTTTCTCCTCTGTTCAGAGAAGCTGTAAGCTGACAGTACATGAAGCATAAAGCCTAATTGGAATATCCCTTGCTATAAGAATCCACCTTAATGACTTAACAGTTTTTCAATCATCTTTTTGCATCACCAGGCTCACTTAATGAATGCTTTGTACCAAAATTTTTAGATCTGTACATGCATCTTCAAAAAGATTATTTCTGATGTTCTTAAAGTGGTATAGTTGTTGACTGTCAAGAGTACAAAATTATAACCGTCAACCCTCATCAAAATTTAGGAGTTTTGGTTTATCGACAGGGACTTTATAAGATGGCATCAGAACAACCCATGTTTTGTTATTGCAGGCCAGAATTTCTGAAGTGAAATGAAAACAATATCGCTATGTCAATCTAGATTTCGACCCATGAAAGGACCTCAGCCTGCAAGAGCATGTTAAGTATAAAATTATGACCTTCAACCCTCATCAAACTCCAGAGTTTTAGTGTAGTGGTAGGCAGAACTCATACATAGTAGTCTCAGTGCAATAATGTACTTCGTGCGAAGGCTCTACCACTAGATCTAAAATATAAAGGTGGAAAAGTTTAAAGTGACTGTCAATGTAAAACAAACTAAGTGCTATATTTCGGTTTTCTACCACTAAGGTTCTATCACAGCAGAAGTAGTGCACTAATGTACTTTGCACAAAGGTTCTACCACTAAATCTAAAATATTACGATAATTGAAAACTTTATCTCACACTAAACTTTCTTCGAACCCATTTCTGACCAATTTCCTTTTAACTTTCAAATCTTTTTCTCCAACTAAGAAATCTTCTCAATAATTAATCAAACTTTTATTAAAGAGAATTCACAAGCCCTATATCTCCTTTTCACATTCATTTACTAAAATCTAAAAATAATTTCCTATTCTCATTTTTTAACCCATTTGAATAGTGAAAACAGAAAGTAAATTTACGAGAGAAACAACCAAATAGTTTTGATTGAAGGAACAAAAGAGAAAGATGCCAATGATGGGAACATGACAATGGAACTCCTAACTAAGTTACAGAAGCTGCCCACATATTTTAATCCCCCAATACTTTTCCGACCACATTTCTCCTAAATTTTGGCTGAAATGTGTTTCCCATTTTCAGGTGATTTTAAAACTACCCAAGCTCAAGAATAGAAAAATGGTTTAGTTTTTTTTTTTGGTTTTTCAAGATTTTCCACCCCAACCAATTTAGGATTCGTTAACAGTTTAAATTACATCTAAAATCACGGATATGCCCTTAAGTTTTCTATGGACGAGTGAACGAAATATACTTCATTCCTTCAATATGTACAGATTAATTTTTATAGATTGATATTATGGTATTAGATTATATTCGGATGAAACCTATAAGGGCCTGTTTGTTTGCTATTTTTTGGTGGTGTAACTCCGTAGATGTCAGGTGCTACAGTATTACCCTCAACTCTTCAGTTTGCTTTGTTAAAATGGTTGACGGCCTCTCCCCATTTCTAAGTAAACTGTAGCCGTCAAATACAGCTAATGCCTCAATTTCTTATTACTGCCCCCTGGGCGTTTTTACAAAAAAGTAACCAAACAGGCCCTAAACAACAAGTTACAAATGAAACCAGTTTTAGTTGATTAGACTTCCATACAAATTTAGGCCGTAACCGACACGTGCCAAAAAAAAAGCCCACAGGTTTTCTGGCCATTGAACTACTCGCAACCGAGGTCTGACAATCACCGCTGCATCTCGAGGAGCAGAAGCACGGATCACAGACACAAGTAGCCCATCACTAGTGCTCTACCCTACTGTATATTTTTATATTCCACAGTACACAGTAAATAAATCCTGGATCTGATGTAAATTGCAGGAATCACGTGAGCGTACGATTGACTAATGGGTAAAAGATTCGGGGACCGGAACTCTGGGGTTTCACAACGTCGGATTTTAATCCGCATTTTGAGTTCCGCTAAAAACGCCATGAAAAGAACTAAAAAAAAGACCCGCGTAAGATTTCTATGCGAATCCCTGCCTTAAAACCGCGACCGAACTCTCCCGCGTACGTTAGCCAACCGCTTAGGGCCCGCTACTATGCGCCGGACCCAACCCTAGACTAGACTAGACTACAGCAGATCTCATCCGGCGCGCACGGTAGCAGCACGAACTCAAGAAGAAAAACAAAGAGAAGTTTCTAGACCGTACCGTATCATCGGAGGCGCCGCTAGGCCCAGGCGAGGCCGCGCCGGGAGCAGTCGCCGCCGTGCTCGTCGCAGGAGCAGGAGCATCGGCCTTCGTCTTCGTCTTGCCCGCAGCAGGCGCCGGCGCCTCGGCTGCTGGCATCGGTGTAGAACTCACCGGAGCGGCAGCGATCGGACCGGGAACAGGAGACAATGCCGGCGGAGGAGTGGCCGTCACCGGTGCGGGAGTCGGCGGGGCGGTGACGGGAGTCGGCGGGGCGGTGACGGGAGCGGGAGTCGGTGGCGGTTTGGAAGGAGCCACGGCGGAGACCGGTGCTTTGGCGGGAGCGGTAGCTGGAGGTGAGGTTACCGCGGGGGTGGGAGGAGCGGCGGCGGGCACCGTGGCGGTTGCGGGAGGGGAGGCGACGGGGGGCCGAGTGGCGGTTTGGACGGCGGCGGGGCGGCGGAGACGGTGGGGGATGCGGCGGGGGACTGGGCGGCGGCGGCGGAGGAGAGGGCGAGGGAGAGGAAGAGGAAGCAGAGGGCGGTGCGCTGATCCATTCTCTCTCTCTCTTCCCTTTTTTTTGTTTTTGTTTTAAAGTTGTGTTTTCTGTGTTTTAGAGAGAGAGAGAGAGAACGAGAGGGGAGTGAGAGAGTTGAAGTAGTGGGGAAAGCAGTTCGAGAAAAGGGAGAAGGGTACAAAACTGACTGGCAAGGGTGGGGGGACGCGTGTGGGACCCACTCGCATGTGAGGGGGCTGCAGTCTGTTGGCGAGTTTTGTTGTTGCTCAGGAGACGGTGCTGGTTCAGGATTAGGGACACGTGTCGGCCGATGGTGGAGCCAGTGTCTGTCGGCTGTGGGATATGTGCCTTTGGAGGGACGGGTTTAGGATTGGGGGAGTCCTTCCTTGTGTGTTCTCAGTTTATTGGTTTTTGAGTGGCTCTTTTTTCAGTGCTTAAGCTTTACAGCGAGAAGATAGTAGGCTGATTCCCACAAAAGGGCGGCAAGAGTTAAACTCACATGGGAGAGGAGAGAGATTATGGCGATAAAGAAGTAAAGTGATAATTGCTATATATAGCTAATTGTAGTTGTTTAGTTTGATGTAAAATTAATGGGCTAAACTATCAAATTGGTATATTTTGTTATACCTAATGACCACTTTGATATATTTTGTTCATCCGGCGACAAGAAGGTATTAAAACTGGAGTACAACGACACTTAGACACAAATGCCCAATTTCTGGCGTTAGATAGTCACGTTAGGAGGTCATGTGATGCCTAGGTGGCTTTTTATGCTGATGTGGACTATATAGGCAGGATATTAAGCGGGATCCTTAACTACTCCCCTCAGACAAAAAAAAAAACGCTAAAATTTTCTATCTTCTCCCCCTTTCTCTGATCGTGTGAGAGGAGATGCAATTTCCTCACAAATTGCAGAGTTCCCCTTGATGATGATGGGAGAGGACCTCCGAACAGTGATTTCGTCGATCTTCTATCTCGTGTAGCCCCCAATTTGCAATGATTCGTGCATTACAGTTTGGCGCAAATGTGATTCAAAAATTTTAAATCTTTTGAAACAAATTGGTGAATTAAGTGTTAATAATGTTGATTATGATTGGTTTTGGTTGCAATTTACAAGAGCAAGAATGACAAGTGAAGAATATATTTTTTCTTTTGATTGGCGGTGGAAATAGATGAAACTGGACATGCAGTAGGGGTTTTGGTTTTGGTTTTGGTTGCAATATATGTTTCCTCACCTAATTGCAGTTTATTTTTCTTTATTGTTTTCTTTGCTCTCCCATATTTGTACATGCAATAGGGATTTTACTATGACCTGATGTGTGATTTATACAAATTTTATGCATATGGGTGTTAATATTATGGTCAAAATCAGACATGGAGGGTATTTTCCAATTGGGTATGTGGAAGAGTATATTGGTGGTACATTCAATGTCGTATTCATAGAGAAAGAAGCTCTGAATATGACAATGCTAAGAGATATTGTATTAGCTTATGGATATAACAATGTGGAGGGTTTGTACTATGGCATTCCTGGTTTAAGCTTGGGCAATGGTGGCTTGAAGTGTTTAAAATCAGAAAATTGCATAAAAGATATGGTAGAACATGCAGAAAAGGATAAATCAATAGAGATATTTGTTGATCATGGCATAGATGAAGCCATCGAAGTAGATGCATTTGAAGTCTTGTTACTGGTGGGTGTTAGTCAACCAATAACTCAAGTAAGTCAAGTTCAGGTCTAAGAAACTATCCCACCTGATGCTCAGGTGCATGAAGATGTTCCAAGTGAGGCTCAGAAAGTCCATGAAGATACCCATATGTACTCAACTCCTATAAAGCAAACTAATGTGGGTAATGTGGCTAGAATGAGAAAAATTACCCCCAAGAGAAAGTCAACAAATGCTGCTACTTCTAATGATGGGGTGATCCATGAGGCAGCTCCAAATCCTCTTGATAAAACCTCAAATATTCCAGAGCAATCCTCATTCTCTAGTGAAAGTGATGATTCCGTGGAGGATGAAAATTATAAATTTGATCCTAGAGAGGATTTGGATGATGATGAATGTGAGGATATTGATTTTGTTGATGAGTTTAATCAACATCATGAGGGGAGGAGATGAAGATTGAAGAGGAAAAATAATTCACAAGCTCTGAATTTGAAGTAAATGTGCAAGAAGATGTAGCTCAGAATATTGAAGTCCCAAACACTAATGAAGAGCCTCTTACTTACAATGAGAGCACAACTGAAATAGAGAATGCTCTTGAACATGTGGTAACTGCTTATCAAAGCGATAATTTAATTGAACCTCCAAATGATTATGCTCAAGAAGCACTGAGCAGTGAAGATGATGAGTTGCATGAGATTAGGCAATGCAACAAGGAGCTTTTAAACAATGAAATGGGTAGAATTGCAGTGAACTCTGGTGCAAGATTGACAAATGATAATGATGGTCCCCCTATGAGAGTTAATGATGTTGTACTACCCATTAGAGTTGATAATGCAAATGTAAATGCTCCAAATGTTGATGAGGGTATACCAAGTCACTCTCATGAGGCAACTTTTGTTCAACCTGAAGGGTTAAACACAATGGCTCCAATGTCATCTAGAGGGACAATTGGTAACAAATCCAAGTGGCCTCCATACTGGACTACTTATGAAGGTGGATATGAGTCTGATCCTAGAGAAAGTGATGATGAAGAACTATTGGTGCATAGTAATGATGAAGCTTCTATCAACAGAAGAATGCTAAAAAAGAAGAAGAAAGTCAAGTATAGTTTTTTTAATGAGGAAGTGGATATGAAAGCAGTTCAACTCACTCCAGGGTTAATGTTTACTTCGAGAAAGATTTTAAAAGAAGCAATCATCAACTACTCCATTCAACAACACTATGACTTGCTTTATTTGAAGAATGATAAGAAAAGGATGCCATTGGGAGCTAAATGCAGGATCAGAGGGAGATGATGAGGATGCTTGGCAAATCAAGAGCATGAGCCCTCATCATACATATAGTAGGACCTTCAAGAATGGCATAATCACTGAAAATTGGCTTGCACATGAGTACCTTGATAAGTTTTTAAGAAATCCAAGATTGAGGCCTGCTGAAATTAAAGAAGAGATGAGTTCAGTATATGGTATCAATGTGTGCATAAGGAAATGTCAAAGGGCAAAAGAAAAAGCTCTGAATGCAGTGGATGGACTATTGAAGAAACAATATGGTTTGCTAAAACCATATCTGAGAGAGCTTTGTAGAAGTAATGAGGGGACTACTTGCATTTTGAAAGTTACAGAAAATTTGGATTCATCACAACCATCAGTTTTTCAAAGATTTTATGTATCATTTGCATGTAAGTTAGCCTATTCAAATAGATCAATCTTCTTATCTTTATATTTCAGTACAAATTGCGTTTTAGTATTTTAATTTTGCTTATTCATATATAGTTTATTCATGTATGTTATGCAGCCATGAAGATGGGTTTCATCAACTATTGTAGACCTATTTTTGGACTGGATGGATGCTTTCTGAAGCATGCTTGTGGGGGCCAATTATTATGTGCCGTAGGAAGAGATGGCAACAATCAGATGTGGCCAATAGCATGGGCTGTCGTAGAGGGTGAAACAAGGGGCTCTTGGGAATGGTTTATAAGAATACTATTTGATGATCTCAATATGAAAGATGGTGAAGGATGGACAGTGATTTCTGATCAACAAAAGGTAGTTGCATGTTTATTTATTTTGTTATATTTTTACTTGTAAGCTATTTAATGTTCTGATATGATGTTTGTATGAATGTTTGCTTTAACTAGGGCTTGGTTCCAGCTATTCATGAAGTTTGGCCTCAAGTAGAGCACAGACAATGTGATGGACACATATATTCTAATTGGAGGAAAGCTCATGGTGAAAGGTTGCTACAAAAGCAAATTTGGCATTGTGTAAAGGCAATTGCAATGAGTGATTTTGCAAGGGAGGCGGCCAAACTCAAAGAATACTCAGAAATGGCCTATGAGGATTTCATGGCAAGGGATCCTTATACTTTTTGTAAGTCACACTTTAAATGTCATAGCCAATGTGATTTTGTCGATAACAATATGGCTAAGACATTTAACTCTTTCATCCTACTTGCAAGATACAAACCCATAATTTCAATGCTAGAAGATATAAGGCTTGCTTTGATCGATAGAATGCAAGAGAAAAAAAATTTAAGAAATTTTGTTGGTGGTATTGCTCCTAGAATACACAAGAAACTAAAGCTTTCTTATGCTGAACAAATGCATTGTAAACCACATTGGAATGGAAAGGATGATGAGGAAGGATTTGAAGTAATTCATAGGGGTGTAAGTCATGCAGTCCACTTGGGCAAAAGGACTTGTTCATGCAAATTATGGGATTTGTCAGGAGTTATATGTGCTCATGCTATGAGTGCCATACTATTAATGAGGAAAACTCCAGAGGATTATGTATCCCATTGTTACAAAAGTGAGACTTACAAACAATGTTATGAATGCTTGCTAAATCCTGTCCAAGATAGTACATTTTGGAATGCAGAAGGGGAGGGCTCAGTGTTAGCTCCTAGCATTGCAAGGAGAAAAATGGGAAGGCTCAAGACAGCAAGGAGGAGGGATCCTTCAGAGGGTCCAAAGAACCCTTTCAAAGCATCGAGGCAAGGAGTATCACTTTTGGGTCCACTGAGCACACAAGGAGAAGATGCCCTACTGCCCCACCAAGAGAGCAAATTGTACAAGTAACTTTATAGTTTATTGTTTCTATATTCATGTTGACGAGTTTTATTTGTTGTTTCACTAGTTATGTACACTATCTAAGTTATTGTTTGTTGTTTCGATATTCGGTTGTATTCATCTTTCAGGAATCACAATTGTTATGGTCATAACCACTAATCGTGATTAAAGAGAAAAGCTGCTACCGACCGAACGAACGCTTGTTTACCAATGAGGACCGACAAGGACCTCCACACTCAACCCACCGACCGCCTGCATGTACCGCACCCGGCCCGGTCCATCGACGACCATCGCCATGACCGGCGAAGGCGGTGCGGAGTCGACCCATCGACGATTCTCTCTCTCGGACGGCGGAAGGCGGTGTCGATCGTCCTTCCGACCACTGCTACGATCCCTTCCTACAAGTTGCCGACCTCTCCAAACAATGTGGAGCGAATCCGAGGCCTACCCTTCTCGGCCACTTTCGTCCTCTAGAGGCGGCGCATAAAGCGCTCCCAATCGTCCCCTCGGCAAATCATCCCAAGGGGCGCCCTAAGAGGCGCATGAGTCGGCCATCCCACCACTGCTCCCCCTCTCACCTGCGTGATTCTCTCCACTCAAACGACGGCCACACAAGATTTCGAGCCCATCAACATCGCATTAAATGCAGCGGCCCCTTAATTCCCCATCTCTCACAAGATTAAGGCACTCCGGACCCATGCACCACAGGCCAATCCCATCCCATTAATAGCGAATAGACCACACCAACCCTCGGATTCGCCCGATTTGACACTGTAAAGGCCGGCCACTCTAGCGGTGGAGGGATGTTCACCAATCCTCGGCTCACCGTGGAGGGAGGGCTGACTCACCGGTGGTTCCCAAACTAATGGAAAGACGGAAATACCCCTTAACCCTACCTATAAAAGCGTGAGCGACTAACAAGGTAAGCAATCTCTTAGTGAATTCTGCTCTATTAGACTATCCCCACTCCACTAACTTGACCGTGGGAGGAACCACAGGAGATCCCAACTCGACCTCTTCAGCGGGTCCTTCTTTGTTGTAGGCGAATCCTTTGGTCGGAGTCGTCATTGGCTTTAGGAGAAAAGCGGACTCGCTCTCTTTAAAGCTAAACTCATCCGAGGTTAGTGGCGTGATTATATACATCAACAGTTTGGCCCACCGTGGGGCCTCCTTTCTTCTTCTTGCGGCTATGTCGGTGGCGATGATCTTTCGGGTCGAGAGAACCTACAAGTGGGCTATGTCACTCAAGCCCAACTCGAGAATCCACAGAAGATCACCCAAGCCATGCAAGCCACCATGCATGCCAGTTCCAAGCTTTTGCGGTGACCTCTTCACTCGCCTCCCGCTTTTTAACACAAGCGCCATCACATAACGGCGGGCTACCTCCGCCACCAAGCCATTCCACCGCCGGGGCAGCCCATCAGAGGCGATCCGCTCGGAGACTCCCCACCTTGACAAGTCACGGAGGGATCACGAGGCCGCCACCTCACCCTCGCAGAGGGGCCACCATGGCGCCAGCTCTAGCGCCGCCTCCCTAGCATTCGACCTCACCGATGAAAGCCCTTCTTCCCGGCCTAAGGGATCAGCCCCACGACACCTCTCCAGACTCTACACCGCTTCAAGACCACTCCCAACCACCCACCGCACAGACGCGACTACAATCAAGTATACCGGTCAGCCGACGCCATCGGAGGGAGCACCCCTTCACCGACTCCATCAGCGCCGCCGAGAAGTTCAAGATGCCGGCGATGGACAAGTATCGCGGCGACGGGGACCCGTCCGAGCATGTGCGGGACTACTACAACACCATGGTCATGATGCAAGCAGGAAGCAACAATGCGCTGTTCCCGTTACTTTGACAGAAGCGCCAAGCTTTGGTGGAACTTCGTTGGAGAAGAAGTCCATCGGCATCTTCGCAAGAACCGAGCCAGCTTCATACACCACTTCTTGGCCAATGCCAAGCCCAAACTGCCCTCCGGTGTGCTCATTCACCAAGGAGCCAGCGAGCCTCGAGCCTACATCAAGAGGTTTGGTGAAGAGGCTAGAAGTCAAGACCGGAGCCAAGTCGCTATGGCTGCCTCGTGGCTGGGTCACCCGGGCGACTGCCTAAAGCCCTCAACAAGAAGCCCATCAAGAGCTACGAGCACTTGATGTCCAAAGCCCATGCCTACATGAACATGGAAGAAGCGGAAGCATACAAGATCGCCAGCCAGTAGGAGTCCAACAAGGCGGCCACAACTACCCCGACGCCCCCACCGCTAGCATTCCTCCTCATCCTCCTCACCGACCACCCACGCCGGCCCAACACCCATCCCACTAGGTCGGTTCCGCCCTCGAGAGAAGAGCCGAGGCACATCCCAAGAAATCCTCCTCCCAAGAATAACCGCAATGGTCGGTTCGACAGAGGGGAGGAGAAGAGCACGCCCCCCTGTTCACAGCCCTCAATACCTCCCTTCGGGCCCCGGACAAGGCCGAGAGAGGCTCCTCCACAAGCCCCCGCCCGATGAGAGCGGACCCGAGCAAGAGAGACTCACGGCGACTGCCGATACCACCGGGACTCAGGCCACGACACCGAGAGTGCCTGTCGAAGGACATTGAAGACCTCATCCAAAGAGGCTTCTTGAAGAATTTGATCCACCGAGCAAGAAGCCGGGAGGGACCACCACCACCTCGGCCTTGGTTCCCTGCACTGACCCGACTCTGAGCCAGTGGAAGTCGGCCAAGGAGTCTGGGAGTCATCAACACCATCGCGGAGGCCGACTTTAGGAGGAGTCCAATAACGCCTCGAAGAGGTATGCTAGGCATGCCTCAGGGTGAACAAATGACAAGAGGCGTATAACGATGTGTCCATCTCTTCATGGCGGACTTGGAAGGAGTTGAGGCGCCTCACGGCGACCCATCGTCATATCGGCCGACATATGCGGCTTCAAGGTGAAAAGGATCATGATCGACACCGGAGCTCGTCGACATATTGTTTTGGATCGTTCAACCGCATGGGCATCGACCGGTCCAAGCTCCGGCCGTCTATAGGACCCACGATGCGGCTTTACGGGACACTCTCGGCCCCGTGAGGGCCGGATCACCTTCCCTCGATCAGGTCAACCGCCATGCGGCCAACCGTCGACGCCCGCCAGGTGATGGACATCAAGTCGGCGCAATGTCATCTTGGGCGAGCGTCTCTCCACCTCTTGCGGGCCATCCCGTCCACCTACCATCAGATGATCAAATTCCCGACACCAAGAGGGGTCGGGACGTCCAGCACGACCGGGAAGCCCGAGACCGCTACGCCACCACAAAGGGGAAAGGAGTCGCAACCGCAATGCCCATTGAGAAGGCGGCTCGCCAACTCGAAGAGAGGGGAGGAGAGCGACTCGGTCGAAGATCTCCATGAGATCCCCATCGACCACAAAGGCGAGAGGGCCTTCGGGATAGGGTCCAACCTCGGAACCATTACGAGGTGCGATAATTGCTTTTCTTTTAGCTAATCTTGATGTGTTTGCTTGGAGTCGGAAGACATGCGGGCATTTCGCTGGCGTCATTTGCCATGAGCTCTCGTCGACCGACACGCCGCTTCTGCCTCGACGTAAGAAGAGGCACTGGGCCCGAAAGCGGCAAAAGGCGGCAGAGGAGGTCGAAGCGGCTCTCGAGCCGACTTCATTCGGGAGGTCCAATACCGAGTGGTTGTCAACGTCGTCCTAGTGAAGAAGTCTAGCGGCAAATGGAGGGCGTCGCGTCGACTTCACCGACCTCAACAAAGCATGCCCAGGGCGGCTACCCCCTCCCGCATTGATCGGTTGGTGGGCGAAAGTCACGGGACATCGGTTCTAAGTTTCTTGGATGCTTTTCGAGTTACAACCGGATCCGCATGGCAAGGCATGATCGGAGAAGGCGTCCTTCATCACCGTGAGGCACCTTTTGCTACAAAGTGATGCCCTTTGGTCTCAAGAATGCCGCTGACCTACCGTGAGGTCGGTCAACAAGATCTTCAAGGCCCGGCTCGACCGCAATGTGGAAGCCTCGTGGGCGACATCTTGGTGAAGTCGAGATCGCGCACTTCATATCACCGACTGAGGAGACCTTCGCCACCCTTCTAAGATACCGCATGAAGCTTGTAGGCATCAAAAATTGCTGAAGAACCTCAAATATGACTAAATCATGAGAAGATCGAAGAACAACGTCGTCGAAATCTCAAGAAGTCAACACATGGGGAGATTGTGTCTCGCTACAGTGCGAGACACTTGTGTGTGCCTCGCACGAGCGAGACACCTTGATGTGTCTCGCTATTAGCGAGACACTTGTGTGTGCCTCGCACGAGCGAGACACCTTGATGTGCCTCGCACGAGCGAGACACCTTGATGTGTCTCGCTATTAGCGAGACACTTGTGTCTCGCTAACCGGGCGAGACACCCGTAATACTTGGAACGAAGCCTCAAGGGTCTAAATCAATCGCGATGGGGCCCACTTGACTTTATCAATGCAGAGACGCTCGACACGCGCAATAGGCGGTTACATCGCCAAGATACGCCCACTAGGCGTAATTCTAGGCATTTAATCGCGCCTAAAAGCAGTGAAAACCGCTACAAAGAAATGAAGGACGACATCGCCGCCAGCCACCAGGTGTACCATACCGCCAGCCGCCGGTGGTACACCGCCCGGGAGCGCGGCAGTTTTAGCGCCAGCGTACTGAAAGCCGCTTAACCGCAAATCTTCAAGACTTATGACACTTGTGGGCACGTTTCCCAAAGACTATAAATACCCTCCTACGCCCACTCAAGTGTGAGGTCGGCCATCAGGAAGGGAAAAGTCAGAAATCTAAGCTTCCGGAGTTCAAGAACACGATCCACGCGGAGATTCCTCGAGTTTAAGCCTTGCCTTATTCTTGAGAAGAGTAGATATCTTACCTTGCTAAGATATTTGCTGAAGTTCTTGTTTCCTTTGCGAAGCACTAACTAAACCCCGTCGATTCGACGATCGCCGCCGGTGGTCCACGGATACGCTGGCCCCCTAATGCAAAGTCCCACAAAAATAAGAGATCTACACTTGTAGCGTCTTTTGTTCGAGTTTGTGAGAGAGTTATTTAATTTTCTTTATGGCGAGAACCAAAGTGTAATTTTCTCTAGTTTTACAAAGAAATCAACTTTTCGACCCAAACACGATTGACAAAAGATGGGCTTTTCCGGCCCTTTCTTCCACTTCTCGGGATGAGGTATCAACCTTTAAGTCTGAAACCGACAACTTCAAGTTCACTTGGTCCACAACCGAGGAAATAAAAGCAAGGTTCAGTGAAGAAATGCTTGGATTACCCGATTCGAAGAGTCTTGAGCAAGCCGAAATATCTCGTGTCTCTAGAATTCCAATTGCATCTCGTTTGAGCATCCCACAAGGGGTCCACGAGTCTGGCGAGAAGAAGAAGTTGAGGCAAGTGACTCGCAAAATCACGAGAGATGACCGGACCCTTGTGATTCATCTGAAGCAACCGGATGACAGCATGGCGATGGAAGTTGTCTCTCAAATCAAATGGCCGGCGTCCCCAAAGAAGGCGTGTCCTCAATTAAGGACAACGTTACACTTGGGGTGGAAGTGCAATTTGTGATAAACCACACCAACCACACCATCAGCCGGGTGGCAACACAACTAAAGAGGACGATCGATAAAATAGGTTGTTCTTGCTCATGTGCAAAACCGATTAAGACGCGGATCCGCATGGCAAGGCATGATCGGAGAAGGCGTCCTTCATCACCGGCGAGGCACCTTTGCTACAAAGTGATGCCCTTTGGTCTCAAGAATGCGTTACCTACGAGGCGGTCAACAAGATCTTCAAGGCCCATTTCGACCGCGAATGTGGAAGCTAAGTGGGCGACATCTTGGTGAAGTCGAGATTGGCGGCCGCCCATATCACCCGACACGGAGGAGACCTTAGCCACGCGGCATTACCGCGCCAAACTTGTAGGCATCAAAATTGTGAAGAACCTCAAATATGACTAAATCATGAGAAGATCGAAGAACAAGCGTCGTCGAAATCTCAAAATCAACACATGGGGAGATTGTGTCGCTTCTGATTAAGAAGACACTTGTGTGTGCACCTCGCCGCGGCGAGACACCTTTATGTGTCTCGCTTAGCGGAAACGCCTTTATTCACCTTTCGCGCGGCGAACACCTTGATGTGTCTGCGCTTATTAGCGGGCACTTGTAATGTGCCTCGCCTGGCGAACACCTTGATGTGTCTGCGCTATAGGCGAAGAGCACTTACTGTCGCTAGCGGCGGAACACCGAGAATACTGGAGCGAGCTCTGAAGGGTCTAAATCAATCGCGATGGGGCCCACTTGACTTTATCAATGCGAAGAGCGTTGAACCACGTTAATGGCGGTTACCCAGCCCGAAGATAAACCCACTAAGTAATTCAGAAATTGTCGACGCCTAAAAGCGGGGAAAACCGTTACGGTGGAAGGGGGCGACCTTTGCCTCGCCCGATCGTGACCCATCTGCCTACCGCCAGCGTAGGCTGCTACCCTGCGCCCGGTGTGGCGACTTAAGCCTTGGCGGCTTCAGTTGCTTGCATTGCTAAAATCTTCGACACCATGACACTTGTGGGCCGTTTCCCAGACTATAAATACCCTCACGTCCACTTGGGCGGGAGGTGCGCCATCGGCGAAAGGGAAAAGTCAATCTAAGCTTCAGGAGTTCAAGAACGATCCATAGCGGAGATTCCTCGAGTTTAAGCCTTGCCTTATTCTTGAGAAGAGTAGATATCTTACCTTGCTAAGATATTTCTTTGAAGTTCTTGTTTCCTTTAGAAGCACTAACTAAACCCCGTCGATTGACGATCACGCTCGGTGGTCCACGGATTCGCGTCCGACCGAGCAAATCCCACAAAAATAAGAGATCTACACTTGTAGCGTCTTTGTTCGAGTTTGTGAGAGAGTTATTTAATTTTCTTTATGGCGAGAACCAAAAGTGTAATTTTCTCTAGTTTTACAAAGAAATCAACTTTGACCCAAACACGATTGACAAAAGATGGGCTTTTCGCCCTTTCTTCCACTTCTCGGATGAGGTATCAACCTTTAAGTGCGGAAATCCGGCAACCGGTGTTCGTCGTCTTGGTCACAACCGAGGAAATAAAAGCAAGGTTCGGTGAAGAAATGCTTGGATTACCCGGTTCGAGAAGAGTCTTGAGCAGGCTGAAATATCTGGTCTCTAGAATTCCAATTGCATCTCGTTTGAGCATCCCACAGGGTCCACGAGTCTGGCGAGAAAAGAAGTTGAGGCAAGTGACTTCGCCAAAATCACGAGATGACCCGGACCCTTGTGATTCATCTGAAGCAACCGGATGACAGCATGGCGATGGAAGTTGTCTCTCAAATCAAATGGCGGCGTCCCCAAAGAAGCGTGTCCTCAATTAAGGACAACGTTACACTTGGGGTGGAAGTGCAATTTGTGATAAACCACACCAACCACACCATCAGTCGGGGTGGCAACACGAAAGAAGGGCGATCGATAAAATAGGTTGTTCTTGCTCATGTGCAAAGCGATTAAGGCGTGGTTATCGGGATGTGCACGTTACGAGTCGAGCGGCTCACCCACAAAGAGCTTGATATTGAGCGGCTTTCCTGTCGGCAGCGGAAAATCTGAAGCCACAATCAAGGCGACATCGAAGAAGAAGGAGATCATCCATCCAATTTGATGAGTTTCCGGCGACCATTAATATGGTAAACAAAGGAAAGGATCGGCGACGGATGCAGATCCCGATTTCACCCCCGAAAAGTCGACCGAAGTTTCCAGCCAGATGTCTCGCATAATTGCGAGCTACTCAACGATCGACTATAGAAGGATGCATGAGGAGAGTCATCGATGATGAAGCTTCCGACATCAATTCGGCGATAGCTTCGATGACACAATGTCAAGTGTTGGTCCCCATCCCAGAAGCTTTTACCATTACTCGATCTCTAGCTCAAATGTTACAAGAAGCCTTAGCTAAGCAAAGAGAAGAGCTTAAGGTCAAATGAGAACAGATGGAGCTAGCCATGCAAATGATGAGGGAATTGCAAACCCAAACAGCTTGCACAACAACTGGTCCACCAACACCGAAACTACCAACAAGGTGGAGTAACCCACCATAATGTCGAAGACGTGATTCGAGATTGATGAACACATTTACCGATCAACCTCCAAAGAAAGCCAGACCGCCGCTCAAGGTGGAAATGGTCCAATTCTTCCTATTGGAAGCGATCCAAAACAAAGGGAGGATGATGGCGAAAGGATGAAAGAGCTTGAAAATAAAATCAATGCTTTGATGTCCAGACAGAAGTCAAAAGGATCGCATCCGTGTCCGTATCCGAGAGTGGGATTCAATTCCTTACGCCAAAATTTAATTTGATCAACTTCACGCCATTTGACGAGAGGGTCACCTTCACAACACCCGATTTACTTCAAATCACATTTGGGGTAATCTCGAAACGAGCCTCGATGGTTCGGCCATTCGCTTCTACTTTTCATGAGTCGCCTTCGATTGGTATCAAGATTCAAGGCCGGAGTATTAACTGGAGGACATGGAAAATTCTTTCTCAAAGAACTTTTCGATGACACACCAAGTCTCAATTGGAACTCTCCTAGACCTAAGCGAAAGGTGGGAGACAATCGACACCTTCGCTGCCCAAGAATAAAGCTATGAATTGCGTGGATCCACCATCGAAGAGTTCATATTGAAGACTTGCCACAACAATCTTTCTATAGAATTGCGGAAGTCATGGGGTCGCCCCACCAACTACGTGGAAAGACCTAAAAATACGAGGAGAACAAGCCAACGCTTCCTCGAAGGAAGAAACAAAGAGGCTAAAAGATGGTCACCCCTCAGTAAATTTTTCCTCTCGTAATAGAGGAAAGGCATCTGCGGATCGCCGTTGGTCAAACGTCGCAACAACGTCCGCCAAAAAGCTTCTAAATCAATTCCACAGACATACTCTTTCAAGGACGAAGAAGTTCCAATCATCTTCAAACACCTCCTTGATAACAATAAAATCAAGTTGCCTCCAATTACAAATCAAGAGGAGGCTAACAAAACTTTGGACCCTAAATATCGTATGCACTAACGAGGATCCTCCATCCTACAAAGGATTGCTTAGCTCTCAAGGCCATCATCCAAGCCTTGAAGCCGCCTTAACGAAATAAGTCAATCAAACTAGACTGGCTGCATACGAGTATAAACCGCCCTCTATACTCCTATGTACGATAAAGTATAAACCGCTTCCTTCGACTCGGCTGTATACGAGTATAAACCGCCCTCTCAGATTCGACAGTATACGAGTATAACTGCTCCCTCAGATCTCGGCTGTGTATATGAGTATAAACCGCCCTTTCCTCCATGAATATAAGAGGTTAAACCGCCTTTCTTACTCATTCCGATGCCTAATTTTTCTCAAGAAAGCCGGGGTGGATAATCCATGAGCGAGAGGTCCACTTCCACATTGAGCAATCAAACCTTCCTACGGTTAGGATTGTCTCAAAATTCCTATCTGGTCAAACCTTCCTACGCTAGGACCACGGTCAAAATCCCTCTCGATTCTTTCCATGAGCGAGAGGTCCACTTCCACATTGAGCAATCAAACCTTCCTACGGTTAGGATTGTCTCAAATATCCGCTGGTCAAACCTTCCTACGCTTAGGACCATGGTCAAAATCCCTCTTGATTCCTTCCATGAACGAGAGGTCCACTTCCACATTGAGCAATCAAACCTTCCTACGGTTAGGATTGTCTCAAAACTCCTATCCCGATCAAACCTTCCTACGCTAGGATCATTTTAAATTTTCACTCCCTTGGTCAAACCTTCCTACGCTTAGGACCACGGTCAAAATCCCTCTCGATTCCTTTTATGAATGAGAGGTCTACTCTGAATGTGGTTCTGCCCCAAGAGAAAACACAACGGGTTCGCTTCCCCCAAGAGAAAACATAAATTCCACAAGCCTCGTATTCAATATCGTAGCATAGATGTCATTACCTAATGACACCTAAAATATGCTTTCATGCATAGGGATGTTATCTGTCCTTATCGAGATAAGTCTGCGTCTAACACACCTTGGGTAATCAATTCCGTGATAATTGATCAAGCCTCATTATTCAATATCGTAGCATAGATGTCATTACCTAATGACACCTAAACTATGCCTTCATGCATAGGGATATTATCTCTCCTTATCAGGAGATAAGTGCATATCTAACACATCTTTGCCGGGTAATCAATTCGTGATAATTGATCAAGCCTCGTATTCAATATCGTAGCATAAAGTCTAAGAGAATTCACTCTTTTAGCACAACGTAACATGTAGAACGGACTCGGATAATCTACATGCTAGCCCAACTCAAGCGGTAGTTGGTAAAGGCTCATCAAATCCGTTGATGGTGAGGGTTTGCCAAAAATCATATATCTATCATACAAGCAATAACTTGAGGCAATGGGTTCACTCTTCTGCAGGGGTCAAGCACTTTCTCCTGGTGATAATGCACTTTGTAACTCATTGCTAATGCAAATGTGCCATTACATCGCCTCCGAAGCTCAAGCATGCTCGGACAGTTACGTGGCGGTCCTTTTGAACACCAGTTGCCCGCTCGCTTTCTTCAAATGGGACAATTCGAGATATTACATATAGAAGCTTTCACGGAAATCGATATTGAGAAAACAGGGCAGCGCTTTTCTCTGAATGATTCTCAAGGCATTTCAATTATAACCCAAGTGGTGACTTTCAAGATGAAGATGATTAGTCCAAAATCGACTTCGACATTTCAATCAATCCAAATACAAATGCAACAGCTATTGATCCCAAAGTATGGTCACGTGACGCGTAGCGAGGATTCAAGCTGAAGCAAAACATGGGCCTCTTCTACAAAGTTCAACGTTGAGCGAAGCAAGGCATCTTATCAAAGTATTCGGACCCTCGACAAAATGGAGGTAGAAAACTTTGGAGGGTATCTGTAGGCATCAAAATTGTTTGAAGAACCTCAAATATGACTAAATCATGAGAAGATCGAAGAACAACGTCGTCGAAATCTCAAGAAGTCAACACATGGGGAGATTGTGTCGCTTCTGATCGCGAGACACTTGTGTCACCTACTTGGCGAGACACCTTGATGTGTCTCGCTATTAGCGAGACACTTGTGTGTGCCTCGCACGGCGAGACACCTTGATGTGTCTCGCTATAGGCACTTACGTGTCACGCTAGCTGGCGAAACACCAGACTACTTGACGAGCTCTGAAGGGTCTAAATCAATGCCGATGGGGCCCACTTGACTTTATCAATGCGAAAAACGTTGAACGTTAATGGCGGTTACCGCTGAAGATCGCCCACTGGCGTAATTCTAGGAGCATTTAATCGTGCCGGAAAACCGTTACGGCGGTGGGCGACGCCTCGCCGGTCGGTGGCTGACCCATACCTGCGCCGCCCGGCCAGGCGTGATATACGCCCGATGGCGAAGGCGGCTTAAGCGAGCGGCTCGGTACGCAGCGCTAGCGCAAATCTTCGGCACTTATGACACTTGTGGGCGTTTCCCAAAGACTATAAATACCCTCCTACGTCCACTTGGGCGGGAGGTCGGCCATCGAAAGGAAAAGTCGAAATCCAAGCCCGGAGTTCAAGAACCACGATCCCAACCGAGCCTTGGCGTCTTTGGCGCCTCTCGGCCGACTGCAACGTCGCCGAGGAGTCGCTCTCATAAGCGTCGGACGACCCGGTGCGTCCCACGCCGTCTGATGCGTCGGGATCTGCTATATCGACCAACATTCTCTCCCTGGACGCTTTGAGTTCCCTGATGACTTGATCCTTAACCTCCATCTCACGCCGCCAATCATCGAGCTCGGCCTGTTTAATTGAAAGCTCCTTAATAGCTCGGTCTAGGTCCTCGTTAGGGGCGGCCTCGGTAGCCAGATGCTTCTCTCGAAGCCTTTCGTAGGCTTGATGGCCCTGACGCAGCCGACTGAACAGCTCGTCCTCCACCAAACAACCCCTGGTCAAATAACTCCGCAGGATGATGTGCAGACCGACATCGGGAATCGCCGCCAAAATCTCCCGATCCGCAGGCAAGCTGAACTGCTCTGCCGCCTTTCCTTGTACGTAGCTCGACCTTAACACCGACGAGCGAGCATCCAGTACCTATGCCGCTTATGCCGGCGTTCGCGATCCGCCTCCCCATCATAACGCCGAGGGAGAGAGCCCCATCATCGCCACTGGTTCCAGCCTCACCTCAACCGCTGATAGGAGGGCCACCTCACTGAACAAAATCGCCCTCGCCACCGACCGATTTTTCCTGCCGCGGAGGAGCCGCCCCTCGTGGTCGACCACGCTGCCCCGACTCCACGTCGCCCTCGCGGATACCGCCTCCACAGAGCCTCCCCCTGATAGCTTCAGGCCACGCTCAGACGGGGCCGACTCTCCTCTTCGCTTTGCCGATGATCGGTCGTCCTCCCGCCCCTCCGACTCTAGCGCTCCTCTCCAATCGGATGCTCCACACTCTCTCGCCCGTCTAGCACCTCGAGGACCATGGTTTTGTCGTCCTCCGGAACCGGCCCACCACCTGCGACACCTTTCGATACGACGATCCCGGCTTACGCCCCATCGCCGACCTCTCACCTCCTTCCATTGAGCGATTTCCCCATATGACTTCCGCCTCATTGCTTATGCCGAGCCGACTTCTCTTCGTTCTTCCGAGCTCTCACCGAGTGGGTTCAACTTTTGTGTTCTCCCCGACCGCCCCCGAAGTCACGTTATGAGCCCTCGCCTCATCGGAAGGGCGGGAGGAGTGGGCGAAATCCCATGAAGCCGTGAAACCGACTGCCGAGCAAGGCCCATCGTGACGCGCCTCGTGTAGTTAACGATCTCGCCCAACTCGCCGTGCTCTACCGACAAGGATGTAGGCTCTAGGGTTTTCTACCTCTCGCCAGACGACACCCTAAGTTCGCCCCTGACCTGCATTTAACTCGTTTTTCCACCCTTTGATCGACAGCATCATAACCTTGAATTCTCCCACATCCGAGGTAATAGTGAGGCGCTCTTCGATCAGGACACCAAGTGGTTTCAAGACGCCATCGCTTCGGCCAATCGAGCCAACGGCAGATGATCGCGGAAGCCGACTAATATGGCTATCGAAGTTTGCGCCATTTGCATTGGGGAGACACCTAACTCATCAAACACTTTTCAAGAAAGGGTGCAAGGCAACCCGAGGCCGCATTCCAAGTGTTTGAGATACTGGGGAGCTCCTCGCTGGTCAGATACGGAGATGATTTCGCCGAGCCTCCAACTTATGCGCCTCGGTATGTCAATTCGGCGCAAAGACCTCATTTGCGTCACGGGTAACCTTCGAACGGAACTCATCAAGTTGCTTATGACGATCGAATCCATGCCGGACCTTTACCATCACCAAAAATTCTAAGTTCAGAACGAGGGAAGAGAAGCAAATGCCTTCCTCCATCACCTCTCTCTATTTATACGGTGGGACCCACTAACAGCGCTCCCTTTCGCGATCAACGGAGAGGATTAAAACCCCACTCCCGAGGCACCGCCGAGAGGCGCAAAAGCGCCCCAGGGCCCCACCTCTACGCCTGAAGGCGGCCAATGGCCAAGAACCGCTTGTCGACGCCACCACGCCCCATCGATGTAACGCTCGAACCCTCGAACCCTCCCACTGTGGCAACGCTACTCATTTTACTTGGACTCGTTTCCAACCGACTCCAAGCGAAAGGGGCCAACTGTTATGGTCATAACCACTAATCAGTGATTAAAGAGAAAAGCCAAGCGCTGATCCGAACGAACGCTTGTTTACCAATGAGGACCGACAAGGACCTCCACACTCAACCCACCGACCGGCTCGCATACCGACCTGGGCCCCGGCCCATCGACGACCATCGCCATGACCACGCCAGCATGGTGCGAAGTCGCCCATCGACAGCTTCTCTCTGACGACGGAAGGCGGTGTCGGGCCGCCCTCCGACCCGCCTGCTACGATCCCTTCCTACAAGTTGCCGACCTCTCCAAACAATGTGGAACGAATCCGTGCCTACCCTTCGGCCACTGCCCTTCTGGCGACGTGATAAGGCGCCTCTAATCGTCCCTCGCGAATCATCCAGGGACGCCTAAGAGATGATTTCATCCATCCGCCACGGCCTCTCACCCGTGATTCTCCACTCAAACGACGGCCACACAAGCATTTCGAGCCCATCAACATCGATTAAATGCATCGACACCTTTAATTCCCCATCTCTCACGATTTAAGGCACCTCGACCCATGCGCCTACAAAGCCCATCCCATTAATAGCGAATAGACCACACCAACCCCTCTACCAATTTGACACTGTAGGCCCCACTCTAGCAGGCGGAGGGATGTTCACCAATCCCTGGCCACACTGAGGGGAGGGTCGGGACACCGGTGGTTCCCAAACTAATGGAAAGACGGAAATACCCCCTTAACCCTACCTATAAAAGAAAAACGTGAACAGCTAACAAGGTAAGCAATCTCTTCTGAGTGAATTCCTTCTCTATTAGACTATCCCCCACTCCACTAACTTGACCGTCGGAGGAACCACCGGAGATCCCAACTCCGCCTTCCAGTGTCCTTCTTCGCTGGTATAATCCTTTGGCTGAGTCACGGCCACTGGCTTTTAGAAAAAGCGGACTCCGCTCTCTTTAAAGCTAAACTCATCCGAGGTTAGTGACTGTGATTATATACATCAACAACAATCAATTGGAGCTGAAGATTTAACCTCTCAAATAAGAAAGAAGGGTAGACCTAGGGGTAGCAAGAATAGGATTGGAGTTTCAGTAGAAGACATCCCACCAAACAATGCTACTAATCCAGCATCAATATTAAGAGAGAAAAGAAGAAGGTCTGCAGATGCTAGAAATGAAGGAGGAAGAGGTAGAGGAAGTGGTGGAGGAAGAGGTGCAGGGAGAGGCAGAGGGAGAGGAAGGGCAAGTCAACTGAGCATCCCAGAAGGGTATGGCTTATGGCAAGGGGAGGATGGTGAGATGGCATTTAGAGCTCCAAGTGACAGTCAACCAACAGTAATACAATTGTCATCAAATATCCCCTCAGACTTCTGATATTTAGGGTTAAAGTTCTACTGAGTTGTCTTTTTTATAATTTTTGTCAATGACGCAGCTTATGTGCATATTTTGAGATGTTGACTGTGGATGTAAGCTTGCTTATTTTCATCTTTTGTATAACAATATGGATGAATGTGTTTAGATTTTTATGTATACTTTGGGATGCTAATTATGGTTTGCATGGTATATATATTTGAAGGCTTGTGTATGCTAAATCCAGGTTTTGTATGTTTATGTGCATTTTGTGTGAATCTGGTAACAATACTGCAGAAAACATGCTAATCTGGTAAATTGTTTTGGGAAAATATATTGTTTTGGTACTTTTCAAGAGAAAATATATCAATTTGGTATACATTATGGAGAATATACCAACTTGTTTATTATTTGCAACTATAAGGATTCTACACCTCAAATTACATATATATCAACCAAATACTACCATGACATAACATCCAATTGATCATAATACAGCCACAACATACCACATAACATTACATTAATATGGCCACAACCAAACCAAAATACACCAATGAAGAACAACCATTTTACATATCACAATACAAACAATTCTTAACAAAATACATAAGTAAAGAGCATACAATCAAACATAATATCAAATGACACGCCCTTTTCCTCTTTTCTATTACAAGTGCAGCCTCTAATTTTGATATTACATTTCTCAATTCCACAACTTCTTCCAAAGAGGATTCAGCTTCATGTTGAGTCCATTCAATCTCTTCTTTAAGCTTTGTAATATGCTCATGGCATCCTCTTACCTCGTTCTCACCCCTTGCAATCAGCTCCTCTTTAACAAGCAAAGTGTTCCTCAAACTAGTCATCTCTTCTCTAAATAGTGGAAAAAATTGAGTTGCAACACTACACATGGACTTGTCAAACCACTCCCACAATCCACAGCCACCGGCCTACCATTATGCCAAAAAACAAAACAAAATATTAACATTGTTGCCAAAAAATTTAACACCAAACCAAGACAACTTACATGTTGATTAGGGCATTTGTAGAACCTCCGACAAGGATTCTCATCTGTCATGGAAGTGTAATACTCACACTCCATTCCACACTTACAAAACTTCACTCCAGATCTCTTTGCTATATCATTCCACCGTCGTACACATTTCATCCCGTTCAATCATTGTCTACTTCTTCCCGCGCTTGAGTTTGACAGCGACCGTGATTGGGTGCTCGAGCTTGGAGAATCCATAGCCAATTTCAGCAGAGAGCCCCCCAATTTTAATCTCAAGGAGTAGAAGAACTCAATCTTCTTTTAGCCCTAATTTGTAAATTTTCCCCCCTTTTCATCTAAAATGAATGAATCTAACTACCACTGTCAACCCAGCAAAAAAAGCCACCTAGGCATCACATGACCTGCTCACGTGACTATCTAACGTCGGAAATTGGGCATTTGTGTCTAAGTATCGTCGTACTCAGTTTTATCGTTCTTGTCGCCGGATGAACAAAATATACCAAAGTGGTCATTAGGTATAATAAAATATACCAATTTGATAGTTTAGCCAAAATGAATGTTGCAACTGGCAAAAAGATTATGCACTTACGACTATAGTGATTAAAAAAAAAAGATTGTTGAGCAATTGCAGTTGACAATTTAGTAACTTACATGGACGTTACTTAAATAAGTGTTATCTTTTCCTCGACCTGCAAATGAGCTTATGTTGTGATTCCAATCGAAACTAGATTAGGAACTAACTATTTGAGATTAGTACTTAATGTTTTTAGTTAATTTGATTCTTAGTGATCTATGTATGAGATCATCATTAGATATATATCTAATAATAAATTAAGCAGTCGGAACTAGATTATAGGATTGGGTGTGGGTCGGGTCGATTCGCAGGTTGACCCGGCCCAGCCCGCCATGGGTCACAACCCAGCTCGGCCCGTAGTGGGCCCGGGCCAGATCTAGCCCATGATATACCACGGTCACGGGCCGGGTCGGGTCCAGCCCTAGACCCAGGGTCAGAGAAGTAGGCCCGGCCCACGCCCACCCCTGCTAGATTAGATAACAACTATTTGAGAACGCCACGTATAAACATGATTATACCCTAATTTTGATTCTCAATATTCAACTTTCCCTCTCCCCAAACTTCAAAACACTCAAATCGCTGAGTTGGCAATTTGAGTCACGACGAGAATGCCAACTCACCGGCCACTGTCGGTGATGGGCCCTACATCTACAACGACAACAACACTCAGCACAAAAAGACGCGGACACTTGGCTCATTAAGCTCAACCGGCAATGTATCATCCAACACAAGGACAGCGGATCACATGATCTGAGTGCGACGGGTTCACTCTCTAAGTCATCATAATTCAAGAAGAGAAGAATCCTTGGACTGGTACCTATTCTCATAACTCGTCTGCTTTACATTAATTCAAGGGTTTAATTGATTTATCGGATACTTTCTCATGACAATGAGGCTCAATGCGCACAATAACGGTGCACGCATTTTCAATTCATTTTATATTTTGATATATTCTTAAATTTTTGTTGTGATTGTAGCATAAAATTTGTTCATAATTTTGATCCATAGAGTAGAAATTAGATAGCGATTATGAAAGATATTTATTATTTGAGGGCCTTTTTTTTTGGGATACATGGTACTTGATAATCAGGAGTATCAGCCCCAATTTAAAATTCGAATTCCAAGATTGAAAATCTAAAACGGAGCACAAAAAAAACCCCCCCAAGTTATAAAAAAAAAGTGCAATTAGTTACTTTCTGTCAACTAGCCGTGAGGATATTCCGAGAATATTCCTGCATGCTACCTAATGTGACTAATTTATTTGCCAACTATCCTCAGGTATTGTATTAATTACCATTCTACCAACCCCTTTTTTTTATTAAATATCATTCCTCTTTCTATATCTTCATCTTCTTCCATGTAAACCCAATTCCCATTTTCCAACTAATTATACTCCCATGCTATGTCAAAATCAATCAAAAGAGGTGGCTTTACCTTTAGAAACGAATCGTCAAGCCTTAAACCTTCAAAATCTAAGTATTTTCCTCCAATTCGAAACTCTAGAATTGGGGTGACCTACTGTAGCTCGTTGTATTCCTCAACTGAAACTTTGGGAGATAAAATGGAGGGGGGGTACTTTTTAGGAACATTAAAAACCCTAGTTTTTCATTGTAGAACTGAGAGAGAGAGAGAGAGAGAGAGATTTTAAGAAACTTAGTTGTAACTGTAAAGTTTTGGGGTTTTAACCATGGGGGGTTATTTAGGCAGAAGGGTATTTCTATCTTTAAAGGTTAAATTTAATGTTGTTAAGCAAATTCACATGAAAAACAATTTGAGGTGTATAAGTGATTTTTTTTTCTTTTTTTGGAAAACAATAAGGTATTTAAATGCAATTTAGCCTTTTATTTTTGTTGGGTGTGATGTAATACACATGAAGTACGTAGAAACTAAATTTCAAAAGATTTCGATATGTTCTGCATCATGTATCAAGGGGCGAAAAATTCAGCGACTTTACGAAAATTTTGAAAAGTTAAATTTGATGACATATGATATATGTGTTAAATATGTTGAAATCATTTGAAATTTGATTTCTACATAGTTGATGTATAGTAGATCACATCTAATAGTTTAGATTTTTAATTTTCAAAAAGTATTTGAAATTTGGATTGATAATATTCACTTATAGGATACTATAAATAGTAGCCTAGTCAAACTCTTTTTGATAACTATGTGAACATAGAAATAAGGTAATGAACATATAATAGACCCTGTGGGGTCAAAATTGCCTATCTTAACTAGTTGCGTATAGACACATCCAATTAAGATAGATAACTTTAGTTTACATATCGATCCCGTCAAATTCACCCTACGAGAGATGGTTTTATTTTTTGTGGGTTCACGATTTTCAATAGACTCAAGAGTCTATTGTTAATTACTAAAGAAAGGAGCCTTTGATTAAGAGTCAACAAATGTCATCAAAATAAAAGAAAACATATAAAGCAAGAAAGCACCATAATTTCATTTTTTAAAAAATGATCATGTACCCCCACCCGGTGTACATATTTCCATATGAAATCTTAGACTAGAGATGTGGCGTTTGAAATTTGGATTTGGGTTCACGTTGGAGACATGAGATGGAGTTCGGATTTTGAGATTCCAGTTTAGTGACATGGAGTCAAATATGTTTTGATTCCACTTTAACGACATAAAGGTCAAATATAATTTTGGCTCGGTTTAACGACGTAGGGGTCAAATTTGATTTGGATTCCAGTTTAGTGACATGGAGTCAAATATGTTTTGATTCCACTTTAACGACGTAGAGGTCACATTTTAAAATTGGCTTAGTTTAATAACGTAGAGGTCAAATTTGATTTGGATTCTAGTTTAACGACGTAGAGGTCAAATTTTTAATTTGGCCCAGTTTAACGACATAGAGATCAAATTTTAGATAACGGGATTCCAGTTTAACGACGTGGAGGTCAAATTTGATTTGAGATCCACTTTAACGACATAAAGGTCAAATATAATTTTGGCTCAGTTTAACGACGTAGAGGTCACATTTTTAATTTGGCCCGGTTTAACGACATAGAGATCAAATTTTAGATAACGGGATTCCAGTTTAACGACGTGGAGGTCAAATTTGATTTGAGATCCACTTTAACGACATAAAGGTCAAATATAATTTTGGCTCAGTTTAACGACGTAGAGGTCACATTTTATTTGAAATCCAGTTTAATGACATAGAGGTCAAATTTGATTTTGGCCCGGTTTAACGACATGGAGGTCAAGTTTGGTTTGGATACTAGTTTAGCGACGTAGAGGTCAAATTTGGTTTGGGTTCCAATTTAGCGACATAAAGGTCAATTTGTAATTTAGTCCAGTTTAACGATGAAAAAATCAAATTCGGTATTTTTCAGTTTAGGATGTGGAGGTCAAATTTGATTTTGAGTTCCAATTTAGCGATGTAGAGATCAAATTTGGTTTGGGTTCCAGTTTAGCGATGTAGAGGTCAAATTTGATTTTTGTTCGAATTGTGTATTTTCATCTAGTTTAACAACTTAGGGGTCGACCCAATTAAACCTATTGATTTTGATTGTGTTCACATTTTTACACGAATATATCTTGTGGTGTATTTCTTTTACACCGCATTTATTTTCTAGCGTTTTCTTTTAACACCAAATTTTTACCTAGTTTAGGGATGTAGAGGTCAGTGCCAAGCTTGGTGACTTTCATATTTTCTAGAATTTGTTTTTGTATTTCAACATTTTGAGGGATCAATCCGCAATTCATAGAATTTTATTGACGAACAAGCAATTTCTGCAATTTCTAAATTTTACCGTGGGTTGAATTGCAATTTCCGTGACTTATGAATTTTTTTTTGGGGGCAAACAGCAATTTCTACACTAGATTGCAAAACTGGGCTGAAATATAATTTCTGCAGTTTTTCTAGGGTGTAAACCGCGAATTCTGGATTGTTTTGCAGTTTCTGAGCTTAAACACAATTTTTGCAATTTTTAAGGGTGTAAACAGCAAATTATGGACTGTTTTGCAGTTTCTGAGCTTAAATGTAATTTTTATAGTTTTCAGGGTGTAAACTGTAAATTTTAAATTTTTTACAAAACTGGGCTGAAATGCAATTTCTGCAATTTTTTTTGGACTGAAATGTAATCTCTGCAATTTTTTTAGACGAATTCTCGAAATTTCAGACTAATCTGGATTAATTTCATAATTTCAGAATTGTTCAGACTGGTTTTAACAAACTTCAGGGGACTATTTACAACTTCCAGAGGTTATTTACAAATTTCTGAAGTTGAGAGACCATTCAGTAATTTACAGAATTTGTGCACGACATTGTTTACAATGTATGGGATTTGTGGAGGGCTTATTTGAATCCCTACATTTTGTGCGGATATATGCTACCGCAATTAATTTGTATGAAATTTAGCAGCAACTTGATGCCATATTCTTTGTAGAATAGAGTTCCCATTAACGAGTTTCTGTAGACTTATAGAACTACAGCCCTCTTATTTTCTTTTATAATTAGGAATCTCAAATTCATGAACCATCTTAATTATGTCTCCAAATTCCAGTAGGACTTCCCTTGAGAGACGTCCATATGTACGATTAGGCTTGTGATCCATTAAACATTGCAGAGAAGAATCAATCAAGAATACGAGCCTTGGTCCGAAGGTATATAAATTTCTTTATCGCTCGCTCTCTGAAATAATTGCAGATTCCTTTAATTCATAATTTTTTTTTTGTTTTCTCTCTTTTCCTCGCATGAACTGCTTTCTTTATAGATCTTGCTTTCCTTTTTTTTTTTTTTTTTCTTTTCTTTTCTTTTCTTTTTTTTTTTCCAAAACAATTGTCAAAGCATTATAAGATCAAATTGAAAATATTAATGGGTATACGGGAGTACTGGGACTCCAAATGAGTACAAAGACTAGGAGAGTATAGGGACTCCGAATGAGTCTGAGACTTCGAGAGAGAACTTAAAAAGTCTGAGGCTCGTGGGGAAGTACATGACTCCAAAAAAGTGCAGGGACTCTAAAGGGGAGTACATGTTGGATCAAATATACAAGCCTAGAGAGGGGTGAATATGTTTGCTACCGTTTTTCGTACAAACACAAAAATTATAGCGGATATAATAGCAAAATAATAGCAAAAAAAAACAAACTAGAGAACATGCAAGATTTATAGCGGTTCGGATAGAAATCCTACGTCCACTCTTCCTTCTCACGAAGGGGCTTCCTCACTATGACCAGAGTTCACTTGAATCACCCCCTCCCCCCCGATTCAATAGGCTTACAAAGACCGCACCTTGTAACCTTTTCGAAACCAGTCGTCTAACCTAACTCCTCACATATGAGTAACACCTAGCTCTAATTAGTCCCAACCCTCAATTATCATCGTCTTGAGTATGCCGTAAAAATAAGATAAAACAAACCTTAAATGCAAATTAAAAAGATCTTATAATCCTTTTCTAAGCAAACTATTCTTCAAAAGAATTAAAGCGAAACTCGATGAATCAGCAGTGATGATGTTGAATCTAAGGACAACTCTCCTCATTGAAATGATCCGAAGATGCTGAGCGCGATGAGAAAGAGTTTGACGAGGCTCTGGGGATTGAATCGCAAATCAACTCTTCACACAAACCCTAGAATAAAATCTCTCTCTTTTTCTCAATGCAAAAATCTCTCCAAAATATGATATTTTTCTATCTTATATAGCCTTTAATAATAAAGGAAAGATACAGGAATCATAGTAGAAATTGGAGATGAAAGAAATCGATGAATGGTTGAGATTAAAGCTTCAAATCTATCAAAATAAGTCGCCACCATCGATGGTGAAACACAACCATCGATGGTATCCAGTAATCCATTGATGAGCTAAAATCTGGTTTCTAGAGTTCATCGAATGTGCACTGTAGTCCATCGATGATATAGCTTGACCATCGATGGTCTCCTGTAGTCAATCGATGGTTCTGAATCCAGTTTCTATTTTTCTCCGATTGTGCACGATAATCCATTGATTGTATCATGACTATCGATGGTGTCTTCGTGATCATCGGTGGTGACGGGTAAAATCAACATGAATGTTGATTTTTGCATCGTTTCACCTCGTCTCTTTTGTATACATGTTTATACCTGAAATATATCATCTTTTGGATGATATATTTCAGGTATAAATAAGAGATATTGTATGAACAATGTTATAACAAATGAGAGTTTGTTATTACTCAAACAAGAGATATTGTATGAACAATGTTCTAACAATCTCGCCCTTTGATAATAACAAAACTCGAAATTTAAAATATAGAAATACATGCATTGTGAGATATATATTCAACAAATAAAGTATATGAACACTTTTCATGCAAAGAGAAAAGATATGCAAAGCTCCCCTACATCCATGCATTCATGAAAGTATAAACATGTATAGGTATTGTAAAACTCCTCTAAAATAATACATCAAGTGTTCAAAAATTTCAAAACAAATCATAAAATATAAAACCATTTTGAAAAACTCTTTATGATGAACAAACTCATTCATGCAATTTTAATGTTTTAAATTTTTATTGTTTCTCCCCCTTTTGTTATTAGCAAAATATGAAAACGCACCAATGGGTATACTCTATACTCGAAAAATTTAGATAAAAATCATCCAAAGGTATAAGGAAGAAAAATACACACCGGTTCACAAAGAGATTTATAGAAAAATAGCACAATAGATTCAAATATAACTTCAAAACACACGAAACACGTAAAAAATCATATTAAAAATCATACACAAAATGATAAAATATCATGGAAAAGTTTGTGAAACAAATAATAAAAAGAATTATATTTGTTCATAAAATAAATTCAGATATATCATATATAGTTTTGAGCTTTGTAACATAACTTAAAGTATCTCAACCTGAGAACTAAGAACCAAAATCTAGCCCTATCACCTCAACCATATAGGATTTTTAAGAGAAAGAACGATAGTGTTTGGCGCGCGATGTACACCATCTCTAAATATAGAAAATATTTAGTATAGGATAGATACCCTTTGAGATATACACAAATATATCCACGAGTGTGGGTATTTGACCATCTTTTAACAAATACACTCAATTTTACTGTGAATTTGAGAGTGTGGATCTTGGATAATCTTTTCACAAATACACTCTTTTGCTTGAAATTTTTATAGCACATATGTACTTTGACAAAGAAATATGGTACTTAATTCAAGTCTAAAAATAAGGTCAAACTTTGTGATATATCCAAGAATACCTTATGAACAACATATAAACTATTTACCACTATTTCACAACACTAAATATTATAAGTATAAAATTAGGTGTTGAAGACGGTTCAAATATATTCTATCTAGGCCAATATTCAGCTTGGATCCAAGAAGTAAACGCCCATAGGCTAAACACTTCAAATGGGTCCAAAGTCAAGCCCACAACAGGCTATAGTGAAGCTCACTCAAACAAGCACGTGAATATCACCATACAACCCACTTTGGCTCAGTCCAAATGAGTCAAAAATGAGCCACGCGAAGTTCGCTATTTGATGTTAGCGAACTTCGCCCGCAGCTACCCACGCGAGCCACGTCACCCATGATTCAGAAGTGATGGCCCACCCACGTTCAAGTGAGCCTCGCCCAAACACTTCCAGCGAGCTTCGCCAACCAATTAATTAGCGAACTTCACCAATCAGACGTTTGAGAGCTATTCTCAAGGGGATAACCGCTTTCATATTATCTCCTACTTTAATGGCCACTTAATCCATAATTAAAGGCCATTAACTCTCTCTCTCTCTCTCTCTCTCTATAAGAGGAGATTGTTCGTTCAGGGGGATCACCAACTGAGAGATCGAACACCCCCATACACGATTAGAATTAACTTTTTCTCTCTTTCTTTCTGATATTTGGTTCCAAGAGAAGACTGAGCTATCTTCTAAGCAACCAAATCAGAGATCACCAGGTGTGTGAAAAATAATATGATAAAGTCTCGTGAAAATAATGTGTTAAGCAATCATATTTTTATCAATTGTGTGTACATATAATATGTATATAGATGTGAAAACAATATATGAACGTATGATATAATCAAGCCTATATACCAAAATATAATATCATTTGAATCTATTTTGTACAAGTATATACATAGGCATGTAAAAATTATTTTTAAAGAAAACAAAAGGAAAGAAAGAGAAATTATGTTTTGTTTTTATAAAAAAATTAAAAATTCCTAAAAAAAGAAAAAAAAATTAAGAAAAATAAAAATCAAGAAAAAAAATCAAGAAAGATCAAGAAAGAAATTTTTTATGTGCATACTACATGTCAAGTCAACATACTAGATATCAAAGATAGAATTCCTAAATCTTGTCTCAATCTAGTAAAACGATATTCAGACAAAGGTTTTGTAAAAATATCTGTAAGTTGTTGATCAGCAGGGACAAACTCAATCTGAATGTTCTCTTTAGCAATGTGGTCCCTAACAAAGTGATGTCGAACATCAATGTGTTTTGTGCATGGATGATAGATTGAGTTATTACTCAAATCAATAGCACTTTTATTGTCACACCTAAAAGGAACTTTCTTAAAGGTAATGTCATAATCCTGAAGAGTCAAAGACATCCACGGGACTTGTGAACAATAGCTACCTAATGCAATATACTCAGCCTCATTACTTGACAAAACTACACAATTTTATTTCCTACTAGACCAAGATACTACAGAATATCCTAAAAGATGTACTAGTACTTCTTCTATTAGTATGACACCCAACATAATCACTATCGAATATCTAACTAAATCAAAAAATTACACATAGAAAATCATAAACTGAATTTTTACGTTCCAATTAAAAATTAAAAAATTTATTTTACAGCTATCAAATGCAATTCTTTAGGATTGGCTTGCAACCTAGCACACAAACATACAGAAAACATAATGTTAGAACGAGAAGCAGTAAGATATAAGAGACTACCAATCATTCCTCTGTATCTCTTTTCATCAATTGACATCTTTGTTTCATCCTTTTTAATCTTTATTGAAGGACTCATCGGGGTTGAAGCAACTTTCAAACTATCCATACCAAACCATTTTAAGAGTTCTTTTAAATACTTCTCCTGTGATATAAAACTCCATCATTTGTTTCCTTCACTTAAACCCTAAAAAGTATTTTAGCTCTCCCATCATGCTTATTTCAAACTCATCCTGCATCAACTTTTTAAATTTATGACAAAGATTCTTATTAGTAGCTCCGAGAATAACATCATCAATATACACTTGAATAATAAGGATATTTTCACCAACAAATTGAACAAATAAGGTATTATCAGCAAACCCCTTTTTAAATTTATTTTTAAGTAGATAAGATCTAAGACGATCATACCAAGCTCGAGGTGCTTGCTTAAGACCACACAAAGCTTTATCTAACTTGTATACATTATCTGGAAAAGCGTGATCAATGAAACCTAGGAGTTATTCTACATAGACTTCTTCGTTCAGGTACCCATTTAAAAAGGTACTTTTTACATCCATTTGATAGAGCTTAAAGCCTTTATAACAAGAAAAAGTAAGAAGAATCCTGATCGCTTAAAGTCTAGCAACCAACAAAATCCTTCTATTTGGTTGTAACCTTTAGCAATAAATCTAGCCTTATTTCTCACAACATTACCCTTTTCATCCAATTTATTTTTAAAGACTCATTTAATTCCTACAATAGGGTGATCGTTAGGCTTAGGAACTAAACTCCAAACTTTATTTCTTGTGAATCGATTAAAATCTTCTTGTATGGCAATTATTCAGTTATCATCATTAATTGCTTCATTCACATTTTTTTGTTCAATTTTAGAAATAAAATTCACATGAGCACGAAATTCGCCTAGAAAAGAGTGAGAATTTTTACCTTCACCTATCTTTATGATTGTCATTGAGCAATAATAATCGTTTAAACAAGTAGGTGGTTAACGATTTCTTTTTGGATGGTTTCTTATTGAAACAAGTTGCTGATTTTGCAAATTGGTTGAATCTTAAGTATCCACTGATGCTTTAGGAAGTGTGTCTTCAGTTCTGTCCTTTGTTTTCTCCTAAGCTTTCTTCTCACTTTTCACCAAAGTCCTCTCTTGTTCAACAAGATCATTTAGATTCATCATAAGAGGATCATCTCCATTGTCAACCAAAATAGTAGATGTGTGAGTTTCGTCAAACTTGACATGGATAGACTCTTTAAGAATTTTAGTTCTTTTATTGTACACCCTATAAGCTTTACTATAAGAAGAGTATCCCAAAAATACACATTCATTAACTTTAGAATCAAATTTTTCTAGTTGGTCTTTCGTGTTTAAAAGATAGCATTTATAACCAAAAATACGAAAATGTAAAATATTTAGAGGTATTTAATAATAAAGCTCATAAGATGTTTTATTTAGCACTGGCCAAAGATAAGCTCTATTACTCACATACCATGCTGTTTTAATTGCCTCACCCAAAAGTGTTTTGGAAACTTATACTCATTTAACATAGTTCTAACCATTTTTTGTAAAGTCCGATTCTTTCTCTCAACAACTCCATTTTGTTATGGGGTTCAAGGAGAAGAATACTCATGAGTAATACCTTTGTTATCATAAAATTCTTTAAAAATTTTATTTTTAAATTCTCCTCCATGATTAGATCGAATAGAACAAATAGGGAGACCTTTTTCTTTTTCAACGTTTATTGGAAAATTTTCAAAAATTTAAAATATTCACTCTTTTGGCTAGAAACATGATCCATGTAAATCTAGAGTAGTCATCAATCACTATTAAATAATAACTCTTACCTCCTAAACTCTGTGTGGACACCGGTCCAAAAAGATCCAAGTAAAGTAATTGTAAAGGTTTAGAAGTGCTTACTCGATTCTTCAAATTATGAGAGGATTTTATAAATTTACATATTGTGCAAGCCTCACATAAACTCTCACTTTTAAAAGTAGTAACAAGCAAACTTCTAACTAATTCTTTCTTTGAGAGTTTTTATAATAAACTCATTCTTGCATGTCCAAATCTCCTGTGCCAAAACTCACCATCCTCTCCTCCTACAACCAAATATTTTATAGTATCAGATTTCATCTCATTGAAGTTTAAAGTACACACATCAGCACATCTATTTCCTGTAAATACTTTTTTATTGAACCTATTTTTGAATTAATAATTCTACACACAGTAGATTCAAAAGACTAAATAAACATTTGTCACAAAGTTGACTAATAAAAATAAGATTATACTTTAATCCATCAATGATTAAACTTTAAGTAGTTAAAAAAAATCATTACCTATATCACATACTCTTATAATCTGACCTTTGTCATTGTTCCTAAAAGTCACTTCTCCACCTTTCTTTTTATCGAAACTAAGAAACAAGTCTTTTTTACTTGTCATATGTCGAGAGCATCCAGAATCTAAATACCATGTGCTTCCTTCTTCCTTAGATCTCCACTGAACTTTATTATCTGAATTTTTACTATCTAAATCTTTCATAATTTGAACATTAGCCATAAGATAATAACTTTTATCATTGGAATTTGAGTCATCTTGAATCTTCTTCTTCACTAGAGAAATCTCATGATGTTACTTTGAAGCTTTTATTCTTTCCTTTATAATCATTCTTGTTGAGAAGGCATTCATTTATGTAACGTCCAGGTTTCTTGCAATAATGATGAATAACTTCATAATCTAAATTTTCATATTTAGTTTTCCTTACCTTTCTGAAACTTTGATTCTGTCTATTTTGCATGAACTTTTATCCGTCTTTTGTTTTTAGAAACGATCTGAATCCTTTAACATTATCATTATCAGAGTTCGAGCTTGACATGGTTCTGAATCCTATTTCTATTTTTCTCCGATTGTGCACTGTAATTAATCGATTGTATCATGACCATCGATGGTGTCCTCGTGATCATCGATAGTGTGATGGCTGAAATCAATATGAATGTTAATTTTTGCATCATTTCGCCTCGTCTTTTTTGTATACCTGAAATATATCATCTCAAACAATCATCAGTAACAAATGAGAGTTTGTTATTACTCAAATAAGAGATATTATACGAACAACGTTCTAACAATACAATGACTCCAAAAGAGTACAGAGACTCTGAGGGGGAGTGCAGAGACTCTATAAATGAGTGTAGAGACTCAGGTTGAAGGGGGTGTTATCAGATGAAAAAATTGCAACTCATTTCTTCTTCTTCCTTTTTTTAATGGTGGCGGATAATTTGTGTGTTGTCGCCTTGGTGAATTAAAATATGCCTCACCTAGCTCTTAATATTTTGCACACGGGTTGAAAGAGAGAGATGCTTTTTTTTTTCTTTCTATTTTGTGTAAAATTTCAGTCTACTCTCTGTTCTTCTATTTTAGGGCCTGTTTGTTTGCATGGAAATAATTATGAAGTAGGTGAAGTAGATGAAATAAGTGCCAATTCTGCTACTTCCGAGAAGAAAAAAATATTTATTTCTCTGAAAAAACTACTTCCGGTACTTCCTTAGAAGCTGACGTGGCACCTATGTGTCATCTCTACTTCTTGAATCTTTTCCTCCCCTCAAGGCTCGGAAGTACCTCGGAAGTAGATGAAATTGAGTCAATTTAGGAATAAAATCAATTTTGTTATTATATGGATATTCTCATACTCTAAATAAAATCCCGAAAGATCATCTTTCTCTTTTCCTAACAATATTTATAATTGCTACCAAACAAAAAAAGTTAATGAAGTGGAAGAAACATTATTTCCTCTACTTTCAAAAATTTACGAAACAAACAAAAAAAATAGTACTTCCGCTACTTCCTACTTCATAATTTCAGAAGTAATAGATTTGATTTACTTCTTACTTCTAATACTTCCGATCAACCAAACAGGCCCTTAATGCGATGATCGTGTGAGCTATTTATAGGATAGGCATAAGCGGTGACCGGCTGTGTTGGTATAATTGAGTTTGTTAGGCCTCAAATCTCAAACATCTCATCCCCTCCACGTATCTTAACTGATCTTTCTTTTTTTCTTTTTCTTTTTAAATAATCCACCTGACAATCTTGTTCCATGATAAGAGTAAACTCTAATTTTGATCTTTGTCGTGTGTGGAACTAGTTTTTAAATTGGATTCTATGGAGTATTCATATCATTGCTTGTTTGGTTGTTGATGATAGTGATAATAACACTAAATTCAACTAAACCAAATTATAATCTTTTATCTTATCCTCCTCCATAAGTTTACTTGACAAAATAGACCTTGGCAGCAGACGTATATATGATAATTTCTTGTTGAAAATAATTAACCATAATAGGTCATATTAGGCCTTATTTGTATGTGCTCTCTTTATCAGATAAAGTCAGAATTTTATTTATGTATATACATGTATTATTATCCCTCACCAAAATTCCAACGTGATTTAAGTTTTGTATCTTTAAACTTGAGGCGATCGAGCACACACCAAATTATAATACTCCTTTGTTATGTTTTTTTTTTAATTAGCTTCAACAGACACGTGTCTTTTTCATATCCATGGAACAAAACAATTTTAAACATGATTCAGTAATTAACGAGTTTTAAGATTCTTGTATGTTTTTTTTTAATATAACAAGTGTTTTATCCGTGCCCTCAAGAGTGGATCTTGCGTGTGGAAAAAAATAAAGCAGGAAGTAGGAATCAAATCAACATCATTCGCTTGGAAGGCTAGGGATCTAATTTTTTTTATATGAATTTCTTATTTGCTTGGTCTTTATGAGTTACTCATTTGGCCATATATCTGTGCTTCTAAATTAAATTGCACTGAAAAGTTCTTGGTCCCAAAATTTTTAAATCTCTTGCTAAACCCTGAATAGTTTATGAATTTCAGAAAACTCTCAATTTTTTGATTTTTTGCCATTAACCCCATAAACAGTGTTACACCATAACTTTACATTAATGAAAGTTAACTTTCAAGGCCAATATATACCCATAAAATCATTTCTTGCAGATTAATCCATAAAATTACAACATGTCTCTGAAAAATATGAAAATTAATTCCTAAAAATTTAAATTAACAAACAATCTTTCAAAAATAAAAAAATTGCAAACAATCGCCTTATAATTTTTATGGATTTTATGAAATATAAATTTTTGCTTTATACTAAGATCGCATAAGATTTATGGATTGAGTGTAATTTCATAGTAAGAATGCATTTATGCAAATTTGTAGGAAACCCTAAAATTTTTGGTTATTTATTTATAAATTACATGTAGGAGGGTCCGGCGGGAAAAGTTCAAAGTTCAGGGGGTTTTGTAAGAAACCCCAAAATGTCAAGGGGCCTTTGTGAAGGGGGTTATGTTAGAAACCCCCAAATTAAGTTTAGGGGGTTATTTGAAATTGACCCTTTAGAAATCTATATAAATATTACACTTGAATTGGGTTGGTGGAGTTAAGGAGCGTCCTATTTGATAAGAATTTTAGTTTTTAGAATTTGAAGGTGATATTTTTTTGAGTTTTTAGAAATTTTAAAAAAAAATGAATCATCTCTGAGAAAATAACTTGATAAATCTTGATGTCAATTAGAATCAATTAGAAATTCAATTAGAGTACTTATATCTAAATTTTATTGCCACATGTCAGCTTTGGGTTTCTTTCTAACTGTCATGTGAGGACTTTGGATAAACCATCAATTTCTAATCCCTCATTTATATATAAGGCTAAAAGACTAATTTGGTCCTTGTACTCTGACCCTATACTCAAATTGGTCCTCGTACTTTATTTTTTCTCAACTTAGTCCTTGTACCTAGGGCTATCCATTCGGGCCCGAGGCCAGCCGCAAAGCCCTAATCTCTGTCGAGTGGACTCAGGGCAGAGCAGGTCACCTCATCGGTCCGCACAGGTCCTACCTTCTAATTTTATATATATATATATATATATATATATATATATATATATATATATATATATATATATATATATATATATATATATATATATATATATATATATATATATATATATATATATATATATGTGTGTGTGTGTGTGTGTGTGTGTGAAATATGGGTATGCTTGGTACCAAGCACCATTTTTGATGCTTGGTAGTGAGGTGTATCAATCATATCCTCCTCAATCATGTGCTTGTGGTCCCCATTTGAGGAGTGAATGTGATTGATACACCTCACTACCAAGCATCAAAATGGTGTTTGGTACCAAGCATACCCATATTTCACACACACACACATATATATATATATATATATATATATATATATATATATATATATATATATATATATATATATATATATATATATATATATATATATATATATATATATATATATATATATATATATATATATATATATATATATATATGTGTGTGTGTGTGAAATATGGGTATGCTTGGTACCAAGCATACCCATATTTCACACACACACACACACACACACACACATATATATATATATGTGTGTGTGTGTGTGAAATATGGGTATGCTTGGTACCAAGCATACCCATATTTCACACACACACACATATATATATATATGTGTGTGTGTGTGAAATATGGGTATGCTTGGTACCAAGCATACCCATATTTCACACACACACACACACACACACACACACATATATATATATATATATATATATATATATATATATATATATATATATATATATATATATATATATATATATATATATATATATATATATATATATATATAATTTTAATATATAATTATAGTTGATATGGTCATTAATGTATACTTATATATACTTACATATATATTTCTAATGTATACTATATATAATTATAGTTGATATGGTCATTAATGTATACTTATATATACTTACATATATATTTCTAATGTATACTATATATAATTATAGTTGATATGGTCATTAATGTATACTTATATATACTTATATATACTTATATATACTTATATATACTTACATATATATTTCTAATGTATACTATATATAATTATAGTATAATATGGTCATTAATGTATACTTATATATACTTATATATATTTACATATATATTTCTAATGTATACTATATATAATTATAGTATAATATGGTCATTAATGTATACTCATATATATATTTTAATATATAATTATAGTATAATATGGTCATTAATGTATACTCATATATATATTTTTAAATGTATATTGTCATTAATATATACTTATATATACTTACATATATATTTCTAATGTATACTATATATAATTATAGTTGATATGGTCATTAATGTATACTTATATATACTTATATATAATATATAACTATATACTAATAGAATATAATTTTCTACTACTTAGTAAACACTTAGTAAGATTGATTTTTATCAAAATTTTGCATATTTTATTTTTAATTACTCTTGAAATTTCAGTTTTTACAAAAAAATTAATTTTAAGCAAAAATATTAAAAAATAAAAAATCGGGATGGTGATGCCACCGCCGTTCGAGCCCGGTCCGGGTACCCCTTTTGCTGGCGGGACCGGATTTTCGGCCGGGCGACCCATTGGACACCCTACTTGTACCTCTTATTAGATGTAAACTTAGTCCTATTTTATTTCTCTATTAAAAATTCGTTAAATAAAATTTGAGAGGATAATTCTACCCCTACCTCCACTTCATTCCTTATGAAAAAGAAAAATGATTACATGTTGGTTGTTTCTCAATTTAGCTCAACTTTGTTTCTTTATTTTATCTTAGTTTAATTCTATTGATTATGCTCTTTTAAACCTGTTCTAAATCATTAATTTTTATGTCATATCTCTAACATGGTAATAGTATTCTATTCTTTATCTTCAATGTGCATGAGGGGATTTTATTGCACCTGCTGAAACTTTTACTATTTTGTTTATCTTGCTAGGCTTTTCCATATTAGTCCCTTGAATCTTTACTATTTTGAAACTACTTCCTCACTCATTGAAAATTGCTACCATGTCCCCAAAGTCTCATGTTATTATAAAATTTATCGTCATCATTGAAATTGCTATTAGGTTCCATTATTCTCTTGAGTTATTTCGAATTAATCATGATAGTTGGGGTAACGAATGGAAATTTCAATGATTTTTAAAATAACATTAGAATTAAAGAATCTAAAAGAAATTTCAATGATTTAAGGGTCCAATTTCCAAATGAAAGATTTAATGGACAAATATTACGCAAGCTTCACACATGAGTAGCTTCGATCGATCAATTTTTTGATGTCCTTATATAATAAATAAAATTTTTAGGTAAATTTCAAAAATACCCCTGAAGTGTGGGTGTTTCTCAGATGCTCCCCTTAACTTTTAAAATGTCACAAAATCCCCCTTAAGTTTTAGGGTTCTTAGAAAACCCCCTTCGGCTTTCAACATTTTTCAGAAAAAAACCCTTAAAGGTGTGAACCACAATTTTCACTGGCGAAAATATCTCCGCATAATTTTACCTATCCATGTAAAATTTGTAGTTAATATTGTTTAGGTTTTTTTATTAAAAAATGTTGAAAGTTGGTGAGGGTTTTCTGAGATCCCCTAAACTTAAAGGGGTTTTATGACATTTTGAAAGTTAAAGAGGTTACTTGAGAAATAGCAAAATGTTAAGGAACAAATTGGAGCTAGGGGTGGAACTGTCCTCTTAAATTTTATTTAATAGAATTTTTAACATAGAGTTAAGATAGGACTAAGTTTACATCTAACAAGAAGTACAAGGACTAAGTTGAGAAAAAATAAAGTGTGAGGATCAATTTGAGTACGGGGTCATAGTACAGGGACCAAATTAGTCTTTTAGCCTATATATAATGAGAAGTTGGTTAACTACTCCTAAAGGTAAAAAACAATGCAACTTAAGTGTGCAGAACAATGCTACATATCATATGTGATTTTAATGTTAAATTAAGACTTCTTATATGATGAGTATATTTTCTAATTTATAAAGTAGTAAATTAGTTACCATATAAATTCTAATTTGATTGGTTTCTTTTCTACCGTCTCTACTAAAGAAGATTCAAGAATTTTCATTTCCTTTTAAATATTATCATTTACGAATTGAAATTCTATGGTATTATTTATTTCTGATATTAGAAATACGGTAGGTTAGAGAAAATAAATTTAGTCCATCCTTTTGTGCCAACATTGAACTTAGACAAATTCTTTTCACAATTCTTTTCAAGGTTTTTCATATATATGATAATATTTAAACTATACAACAAACTTATCCTTTTGAACATTAATATTCTACTTTAACTTTGTGCTGGGAGTGCTTTTATTTTGAAATAAAAGCCATGTAATTTTAGATTTCAAGTTTTGAAAATGCCCTTATTTTGAATTTCAAGCTATGTAAGGAAAAAACCTCTGTCTCCAGTTATATAATTTTGACTTTTGAATTCAAGCGATCTACTTTTGTATATCATGTATTATATTCAGAACAGTACAACAGAGAAATTTGAAGGATAATAATATTTTAATTTCTTAAATAACCCAACCATTACACTCAAGCTCCGAAGTATGATGAGGGTTGAGGGGTTATTATTTTATATTCTAACATGCCTCCAAGTTGAGCGCCTTTTTTATGATCCGAAACCTAAACTAATGCAATGCTGTCAATTTTTAGAAATCCGATTTAAATTCATGATCAGTGGGATTTGAACCTAGGTTTCTTGGTTAGGGACTTTAAAGTGGCATAGGAGAACCTCATGTTTAAATCCCACTAACCACGAATTTAAAACATATTTTCTAAATATTGATACCATTGCGTGAGTCAATGTTTCAGCCCATAAAAGGGCACTCAACCTATGAAGGTATGTTAGATTATGAAACTATAACCATCAATCATCGTCACAACGTCGGAGTTTTGGTGTGATGGTTTGAGACTTTAAGAGAATAAACCATTTGTATGCTTCAGTTTAGAAGCCTGAACACACCCAAAAAGAAAGAACCCATAGGAAGTAAAAAAATCAGATATACAAATCAACATAATCACCCCTACCCGTGTGAGCGCCGGCAAAATACTTGTTATCATATGTAAAATAAGGATTTGTTTCTTTTTCTTTTTCCTTTTTTTCCCCTTAGCCTCCACCAATAGTATGTTCGCTCGATTTTGTACAAGTGTAGCGATATAGTAGGCCCATAAGCCTTGTTTCTAAGCTCTGCTGTTACAATTGGGCCCTTAAAGGGCTCTAAACACAAAGACATGAACCATGAGCTCATTATATCTGTTAATCTGAAAAATATTATCACTTTATTGTTGAGAAATTTCTTGTTAGCCATCATATAAATATTTGTTGACGCGTCTTTTTAGTCTTTTAGAAGGTATAACGTGTTGTGTCTCACGATGCCAATATCATCCATTTTAATGTATAATTCGCTCAATTGTGATATGTAGATTGGATCAAGCACTTAAAATATGACATCTTATACGAAAGCTCACAATTTATGAAGAAATTGGAGAAAGAACAGAGCTAGTAAAAAAAAACAAAAAAATCTGTCGTTGACTTTTGGAAACTAACTTTCTATAATCTTCTATTTTATTTAATTTAATTTTGTTTTTGTAATATTTTAAGTTGGGATACGTGTGTACGAGACATGTACGGAAGGACTTATAAATGAGAGGATGCTAAGATTGGGAGCATTTCGAAGGTGAACATATTCTACATTTTTTCCGTGGATACAAAATATAATAAATATATGAAAATAGTTATCTTGAAGTTAACAATTTAAGATTTTGGATTTTAATAGAATATGTCACTTACTTTCAAGAACTTTTTCATTTACTCGAGGGGGAGGTAAGGGGTTAGAGGAGTAGGAATCGTATCAAAATGTTTCCCATCACACAGGACGTTCTGAGTCAAGTGTTTGTGTTGGGGGAGAGTTAGTTTAGACATTTTCCGTGACCCGTAATTAGCACAAAGAATCCTACACTGTGCTCTGATAGAACCTCTACTAAAATCAGGGGCACACCCCCATCCTATCCAAACTCCATTAGCAGTTACACAGGAGGATCCACGTGCTTCCCTCCAAACTTCAGTGAGATGACTAGGCTGAACAAAGCTAAGGCCCACATATTATAATCGATACTATGCCCAATGCTTTATAAAAAAACAAAAGCACAAGGCCCAATTACTCTAAAAACACAAGTAACGCCTGATAATTAATGGGTCACTATTGGGTACTGTGATTTTAGGATGCATACGGTACCGTATGTTACGACAATCATTCTCTTATTTGAGATTGACGCTCTCTTCTTCTACAAATTGAGTCCCTCTTTTTAAGTCCTAGTTTTCTCTTCCAATCAACAAAGTTTAGACTTAGGCTGGTCACTCTTCAAATCAACAAAGGCCCATTTATGATATTTGATTGGGCTGTCAAGTTGAGACTTTGGCATTTCTTTTAAAAAATATGCTTTCATCAAATCTGATTATTGATATAATTATTTAGTTTTTTTTTAAGAGAAGACATAAAATTTCCCCCAAGCTTCAGATCCAGGCTATGACACTGCATTTTCCTAAATCTATTTTCAGATAACCCTAGACTTTTTGGGGGTTATTTGAAAATATTTTGACAGTTAAGCGACATCTCCAAACTTTTTAGGGTTGTCTCACAATGAACCAATCTTCTTGGGGGTTAAGTGAAATGAACCCTTAAATTCAAGATGAGATCACTTAGAGTATTTTAGGAACATATTCAAATCTGTACTGAACCAATAGACCGCTTACAAGCTAACGCCAAAATTACACAATTAGGTTCATTGCAATGCATATTTTAGTGAAGAATATATTTTCATAGTATTCTTAAGATTTTATTGGTTGTTCATGATTCCCTCAGTATTGTGTTCAAAAAGAAAAAGAACATTTGCAGTTTTTCAAAGTTCAGAATTAATTCCTTTGCAATTCTTTCTTTTGAAGACATCTCAGGACTTGGTATAAATTATGCCAAGACTCCTCTCTTTTATTGTGACAAATATCCAGGTAGAGGTTCTTCCTTTGCTAATTCTATGAGATGCTCCCTTGACTCTTTTCCTTTTAAATATCTTGGCTATCCTCTTAAGCTTGGCTCTCTTACAAAAAGAGATTGGCAACCACTCCTCGATTCTTTCTCTAGTAAGCTCTCTCTTTGGAAAAGTAAGCATCTGTCTTTTGGAGGTAGACTTACCCTGGTTAATTCAGTTTTTCTTCTTTACCTCTTTATTACATGTCGTTCTTTAAATTACCTACCTGGGTAATCAAATCTATTGACAAATTGAGATGTAATTTCCTTTGGGTGGGTGTTCTTCTGCTAGTAAAGGTAAATCTTTGGTGAAATGGACCTCAGTTTGTAAGTCCAAAAAGAGGGGTTAGGAGTTCTAAATCTGGTTAACTTCAATTATACTCTATTATCTAAATGGGTCTGGAAAGTTTTGAGTCTTGACTCTTACGTTGGAAAAACCATTTCTTCTCTGTATAGTCTTCATAATTCTCCTCTCTTATGTACACTATCCTCTAGATCAGTCTCTAAATTCTAGTTTGATGCGGTTTGCTTTGCGGAGTATGGTTAGATGGAACCTAGGTGAGGGATCTAGAATCAGGTTTTGGGAAGATAAATGGTTAGGAAATTTCACTCTAGCAAGTCTCTACCCTGTGGCATATAATCTTGCTTTTTCCTGTAATGTTCCTGTGGCTTCCCAAGGTATGTTGAGAGGCAACGTATGGTCTTGGAAACCTGTCATTAGGAGAGCTATCTCCAACATTGAGAAAAAGCAAGTACTTGATCTGATTGAATGTTTATCATCTGCTCCTACTCCATCTGCTGCTAAGGACTTGCCTTCATGGCCTCTTAACAAGAGCAACAATTTTTCTGTGAAATCCCTCTATTGTCTTCTCAATTTCGGTGGTGTTACCTATGATTTATATTGGTTTATATGAGACTCATTTATTCCTTTCAAAGTTAAGACTTTTTACTGGCTATTATCTAAGAACAAACTGCATACTAAGGACAACTTGGTAAAAAAAAGGATGGACATGAGATCCTTTATGCCCTATATGCCAGGAAGCTGAAGAAATAGCAGATCACCTTTTCATCAAATGTTCATATGCTCGTGGTATCTGGCTTGTCTTTCTACCTATGTTGGGTCTTACTTCTTTTCAACATGATCTACTTTATATGTCGAAGTCTAAAGGTGAGTTTATCAGGGATAAGAACTGCCGTAGGCTTTGGTCCATTGTTTTGCCTACCTTGCTGGTGTGTATGGAGAGAAAGGAATAATAAAGTTTTTAATGATGATAATAGAGATCCTTCCAAGTTGGCAGCTAATGTTGCCTATTTTATATTGTTCTGGACAGGTAGCTCTTGTCACAAGAAGGTTGCTAAGTTGAAAACTATTCTACAGGACAAGAAGCTCGACGAACTTCTGAGTGGTAGCGAGGATAGGGACTGAAATTTTCTTGGTTCTCTATCTGTTTTTTTTTTGTTGTCTTTTGAACAGTTCTGTTTAAACGCTAAACTGCAAGTGGTGTTTTATTTTGTTAGATGATGGTGTATCAGCGGTTTATATGTGTACATATGTCATGATACTTTATACCTTTTGTTTAGATTTTGGATCTTAGATTGTTGGATGAGGTGACGGCTATGGTCCTCCCCCTCTTCCCTTTCTCTTGTTCACCATCTATCTTAAGGTATTCTCTAGTATATCCTTGGTTCTATATATAATGTTTCTTTTGAATAGCGCATCTTGTCCTATTTTTACTTCAAAAAAAAAGTTCAGAATTAATTCATTCAAAATTAGTATTGTGTTTTGGTTCTCTTTGTTCAAACAATTGAGAAAATGAAGTCAAAGATGAGAAACGTATTGGAAAAAGAACAAGAAGAGCTTGAGGATTAGGATTATGCTTACACAATCCCAGGCCTTCACCGAATAATTCAAAAGATAGCACTATATAAATTTTATTGTTATGCATGTAAAGTTCAAGGATGAGCTCAAATGCTCCAATCAGAAGTTTTGCTACTATTTTTGGTCTGTATTCCAAGTGAGCATAAATTCTCATGGTTGAGGCTTATTGCCGTAAAATACCACTCTTATGGATTGAATTATTGGATAGGGTATATGAGCATATTCCCCAATAAAACATAAACTAGGAAATATCAAGTAAATGAATAGCAAATTATGAGAATAGTTATCAAAGTGATGATCCATACACATCACTTATTTATGAAGAATCTCGTTCCTTGCCAAATTTCTATTAAGAACCGGGAACCTTTTATCATCTACTTGTAGTTTTACGGTGTCGTGTAGTTTAATTAAGTTTTGAAGTGCATTACAAGAAAAATAAATAAATAAATACCAAAATAATGATGATATTTTATCCAAAAGATTATCTGAATCATATGATTATTCTTAAAAGGTTTTATGAAATTCACTCTTAAAGAAACAGTGAGCTCGTAAAGGGTAATTTTTATGCAATTCATGCGCTATTTCTTAATACAAGGCAGACATTTCATTATGGGTATGGATATATGTTGGAGTTTGGCAAACATTCAGCTGGTGTAATTTCTAAACTTGGGCTTCCAGATTCATATGTGTACATATACTAGATATATGAATTCCTAAAATATGAGTCCAACAATATATTTCATATCACAGTATCTGCATCAGCAAGATTAGCCATAACCAAAAGTCTATGGTCATCTATCGCGGATAATCTGGACGATTGAAAAGTTTCAATATGACTTATATCATGATCTTAAGTTCGATTTTAAACTGGATTTAAAAAACCAAACCGGCATATAACTGATTTAATTTGGATACAAATGGGAGATAAAGTGAATGTAACGGTAAGCTCCTATCTCTCTTCTCCCCATGTGAACTGGTCAACTGTCAATTCATGCTCTCTCTCTCTCTCTCCCCCGAGGATTACCTTTGTCCCTTCTTCTGAAATGGGTTCAGGCATAATGGTATTGACAAAGTGGGCAACGGGCCCATCTAGTTTAATACTTAGGTTTCGTTCGGATATCATGATGTTTTTCTTGTTGTGTTTTATAAAAAAATTCATAGTGTTGTGTTTTTCCCTTATGCTATATTTGGGAGTTCACTAAGGGAAGGGAATGAAGGGTAAATTTTTCCTTCCCTTCCCTTCCCCTCCTTTACACCCCAATTTGGGTGTAAGATTTTAGAGTAAATTCCCCCCTCCCCTCCTCTACTCTCCTAATTAAACTCCCAAACAAGGTTAAATTCAAAATTCTCTTCCCCTTCCCTTCTCTACCCTCCATCCAAACATAGCATTAAAGTGTTTTCAAAACACCATGTTGAGTGTTTTTTGTCAACACTAGTTTGACCCGTTAAAACATTAGTATTAAACATATTATTAATATATTATATATTAATTATAATAACATATATCATAAATAAAATGTTATAATATTTAGTTTACATTATTATAGTATTATAAATATTAAATATAATACAATATAATATTGTATAATGTATTATAATATTATCTTGTACTTTAATGTGTTATATTATATTATAATTATTAGGTATTATTTTCAAATAATATATTTAATTATTTTGGTATATCAATTTGTTATTGTTATATATTATATAATATTTTTAAAATAATATTATTTTATTATTAATATAAGATTATACTAGTATTAATATAATATAATATTATTAATAATTGATAATATTATGTTATTACTAGTATATTATTAATAAATTAATATATTATAAATATTTTAACATTATATAATATATTATAGTTTCTAATATGTTAGAGTTTATAATAATACTTTAATAATATATTAATAATTTATGATATAAATAAATATTATTATATTATGAATATATTATTTTTACATTAACATTTGTTAGCAATAAATTATTTTAGTATTAAAATTATTTTACTTTATAATATATTATATTATTTTATTATGTAATATATTAATATTTTATATATTATATTACATTTACTATACAATATATTATTATAATATTATTATTCTATTATTGTTTTATTATTAAATATGTTACTATTATATAATATTTTTAAAATAATATTATTTTATTATTAATATAAGATTATACTAGTATTAATATAATATAATATTATTAATAATTGATAATATTATGTTATTACTAGTATATTATTAATAAATTAATATTATAAATATTTTAACATTATATAATATATTATAGTTTCTAATATGTTAGAGTTTATAATAATACTTTAATAATATATTAATAATTTATGATATAAATAAATATTATTATATTATGAATATATTATTTTTACATTAACATTTGTTAGCAATAAATTATTTTAGTATTAAAATTATTTTACTTTATAATATATTATATTATTTTATTATGTAATATATTAATATTTTATATATTATATTACATTTACTATACAATATATTATTATAATATTATTATTCTATTATTGTTTTATTATTAAATATGTTACTATTATATAATATTTTATGATTATTAATTTATAGTGATTATAATATTTTATAGTGTATTATTATATCATTATTGTATTATTATTTTATTATCAATAACGTTTTTCTTATTTATTATTAGTTTATTTATATTTTATTATTATTTTATTATTATATAATACATTATCAACATATTAAATACTAGTATTTAATATGTTATTATATTATTATATAAGATATTTTAATTATTATATTTTTATATTATTAATAAATATTACAAATATATTAGATTAATTAACTATAATATAGTATAGTATAATATAATATAATATAATAAGCATGTCGATAATAACTATATATTAATTACATTTAATATATTATGTTAGATATTATATTAACACTTCCTAAAACTCAAAACCAAAGCACCAAACTTAAAACACCTAAAAGGTGTTTTGAAATAAGTATTGTGTTTTTGGTTTGAGGATGATTTTGCTCAAAAACACTATGGTTTCCAAACGCATGGTGTTTTAATTTTGGTAAAAACACCATGAAAATAAGGAAAATACAATGGTATCCAAACGAAGCCTTAGTTTTTGTTTTTATTTTTCATTCTCAAATTAGAGTCGGGACTTAAATTGCTTTTTCCCCAAACCAATTTAAGTGGATTTACTAAGCAGACCGTAGAAACTGAGTTAAAATCTTATACTGTGGATGATTCTACAGGTTGGTGTCATTTTTATGGATCAAAATCTGAACGTTTTACATGTTGATATTTTAACTCAGAATTTTTCTATTTATAGACTTTAACTCTGATTTTTAAAATGCAAGTCCATTAAGATTTAAATCTAAATTGCTTTGATATCATCTTAAAGGCTATATCAATATACTAAAAGTCCGAACATGTAACAAGTATGAAAGTAATGATTTTATACTTAACAAGTGGCTCCTTTTATTTACATACTTAGAGTTTGGCCATCAAAATTGAAGCAGATTAAGGTCAAGACAGAGGGGCTATAAGGGAATCACCGAGTTTGAATTAGGCTAAATAGCATCAACATATACCCTATTGTTTCTTCTTCTTTTCACTTATATATCTTCACTTGTATGTGGTAGCAAGAAAATACCCTAAAGTTTTTTAAACTTGCACTTATATGCCCTCACTTATTTTTGGTAGCACTTATATACCCTAAAATTATTAAAACTTGCACTTAAATACCCTCAAGTTTGCATAACTGAGGGTATTTATGTGCTAGTTGTAAAAACTTTAGAGTATTTAAGTGCTAGCTGTAAAAACGTTAGGATATTTAAGTGCCGCTAAAAAGAAGTGAGGGTATACAAGTGTAGGTTTAAAAAACTTTAGGATATTTTTTTCTTACCAAACACAAGTTAGGATATATAAGTGGCAAGTAGTTGAAAGAATAGGGTGTATAAGTGCTATTTAGCTTTTGAATTTTCAGCATCTCCCTTTCTCAATTGAGAACAGCCATAAAGCAAGCGGACGAGTCCAACCCTCTCTGTCTTCAGGTCCTCCACCAACTGCACGTGGGTGTGACCATCAAGAAAGGGGTAGTTCAAATGACCCAATACCAAAGTGGATCAAAGCCCATCTGAACCCCATACTTCCGGATTAGGGGCCCATGTGGTTGAATAGTTGAAGCTCACTCGGTTCAAATCTCACTAAAAAGAGAAGTAGGTAACAAATGATTTTATATATCATGCTATTTTCCTACTACCTTTCTCGAGAAACCTTCATCCATCTTTGTATTCGTTCTTTTTCCTCTATGATGCGAGTCCATGGATATTACAAAAAGATTGATATTAGAAAATATAAGCTTTTTAAGAGTTAATTGCAGATACACTCTTATCCTATAGGTGGTTAGCTACTCAGTATCATGTAGCAATTAGACAATATGATACTCAGATTGAGTTATCTCTCCGCTCTCTGTACATACTCAGTATCATGTAGCAATTAGACAATATGATACTCAGATTGAGTTATCTCTCCGCTCTCTGTACCTATTATGTGAGTGTTACATGAAAAAAAAAAATCTATGATATTCCAATAGTATTGTAGAGCGACCTCCTATTCTTCCATAGGTGTTGAAGACACATCCACTCTAGCTGTATGTATAAATAGCAAAGAGATAACTCGATTTGACCATGAAGGAGTCTATCTAAACTCATAAAAGTGTAAGCGGAATAAGTGGCTAACCCCTAATTACAAAAGGTGTATTTGTAATTAACCCTTTTTCAATTCAAAGGGGAAGCCTTCAGTCATCATGCCTCTAGGCCCAATCATGCTTTTGCCCCTACATCAAATAAGCTCAAAACATGCAATCAAAATAGTTCAAGCAAAGGGTTTAAGTGATATGATACATTAGATAGATAAATCTTCATAGACCCTGTTCATTTTTTTAGGGCACCATCAAATCCATCATGGGCAGGGGAGATAGAAGCACGGGCTCTAATTTACCAATACACACGGGCCTCCTTGGTTCCCACAGCAACACAAATTCCAAATCAATTAAGAAAACATTAACTCCATTGAGAAAAGGTTGCACGCCACTAAATTAAACAAAAAACAATAATAATAAGATATTATATCATTATGTCTACCAAAAAGCATGAAAAAAATATCTTGGAAGTTACTAGTGAATATAGGAAGCACAGGCAATGAATGCAAATTGAGAACCACATGGGCTGCCTTCCTAAAGTTTAGCTGCAAGAATGATGCTTTCACGCACACAAAGCTCAAAGAAATCGTAGCATTGTTGGAAGAGTCAATAAAGTTTATTCGTGCTCAACATAGAAAATTAAAAAGATGTGAAGGCTGAAAGGTTAGCTAGTGACCCCTATGAAAAGAAATCATATACGGTAGCTTGTTCTAGAAATATCTTAGTAAGACTCGTGATTAACCTAAATCAATAAGTTGCAAAAAGAAGAAAAGGGAATTGAAGATATAGCATCCACAACCGTCTGTAGATAAAAGATAAAATTGTAATTGCACATAGCCCCTCTTAGTATCTCTGTTTTGAAGTTACTAACCCTATACTTTCACTATTGCAGATAGACCCTAGGTTAAAACTTTTCACTCATTTAACTTCAGATGAACTCACTAATTTCACCCATGAGCAATATCCGCTAAAATTTCACGAAAGTAAAATAGTCGATATAAAAAATAAAATAAAAGAAAAAGAACCCCAGGGGTCCATCTGCAACAATGAATCTACAGGGTCTGTCTGCAATAACGAAACTACATGGCAGTATGTTGAAAACAACAATACAACAATGGGTCTACGCGCAATTAACAGTAGATTAAAACGTACTTTGCAAAAAAAAAAAAAAAAAATCCATCTTGAGAAAGAACCAACAAAATATCAATACATGTAGTATAAGGACATATTCAGTTACAGCACGCAATAGGAAATATCAAGCTCTGAGCATATTACATCCACCCATGACCATTAGCTCCATCAATCTCTTGCGTACCTACTCCATATTATTTTCTTACTCCGAACAACAAAAGAACACACATAGCACAAAGAACACAAACCCTAAAACAAATCAAAGTAGTCACAGAAACTGGAGGCATATCCTTTTGTTGCCTCCAGGATGACAATTAGTATTACAGGATCGCCGTGATCCTTTTCCTCCTGCGTAAAAAATGGAAGGAGAACCAAATCAAATCCACCTACAGAACTTTTCCGCATTCTGAGAGTATAAAGATTCACCGAGGCCTGAGAGAAATAACGAAATGACCCCCTCGTGAAAAGTTATGCTCTTATATACAGAGTACAATCCTCGTTACTGAACTCTGAATCCTCTACTATGAACAATTGGATTCAGTTCTACTTATCATAATAAATCCTACATATAATATCCAAAATTTTAAACTTCCACCCTCCACAAGACATTATCACCAATCTGACCATCTTGTTTCTCGAGAGCTGCAACCTTTGCCTGATGACTCCCCATCATCAAAGCTTTTTTATTTATATCAGCAGGAGGGATGAAGCAATCCATTGACAGGCCAGGGACATTGAAAGCAACCTCCTCAATCGTCCAAGACTCCTCCATTCTAGTCTTCGTATGGCTCATAGCAACCTCACCAAATCTGAAAAGGTTACAACGGAACGACCAGAATGAGCAATCATCACACCCTCAATGGAGCGATAATCATCAAGAAACGAGTTGATTGTGGTCTCCCAATATAATGCATCACCCCCGGTGGTTGATTGAGTTCGAGTTAGGTGTGAGTCCTCCATATGGACCAGGAGACCAGTTCTCTGGCTGAAATAACCAAAGAGATAGTGCCTTATGATTTCAGCAGGGCCTTCACTTCTTGCCTTTAGAGTTTGAGGATCAGCAGAGAGCTTGAGGATAAAGCAATCTTCACCGTTAACTTTCTTTTCACCAATGCAACGTGCATTTGCAAACATGCTTGCAGTGGTCAATGGATCGAGGCCCTGGTCAGAAACGTGTATCAAATCTTTATCAGACATAGATTTAATTAGCATAGACAATGTGAAGAACTTTGCACATGAGGTGGCCATAGGATGCTCTTTAAGAAGAAAGGTTCATGAGGTCGACCCCAATTAAGATCTGTTTAGCTATTGTTTATCTTTTGCAACTATTACTTATCTTCTTATTATAAGACTTGTCTTGATAAGTAAGCAAGTATACTTCTTTGATTGAATGAAGCTGAAAGGTAACGATATTGAGCAGAATGTTTTAACAAAACTCACCATAAAAACTGGAAGACTCAGTTCAAATTCATTAAAAAGACTGATTGCAATGGTTCAAAGATCAAACAGGGGAAAAAACCTTTTCTTTCTTAAATTAATTAAACAAAGTTTGATGTTTTAAAAGAATAACAGTGGTTAGAACCCTAAAGGGAATAACAATAGATCTCCAAATAAGAAAAGCAACTTGGTTGTTGTAATGGGATTAAAGAAGAATGTTTCCTATTTTTAAGACCACAATCTTGAGCAGTAAGCAATTGTTATAGCTCCAGCATCAATGAGCGGGAACATACAGTTCTTTTTATCATTCTTGGATTCAATTGAACAATGTTGGATTGTTTTTTAAGAATAACGGTGGATATAAGCCCCACAGGCTCAATGCCACATCTCCAGGTAAGATAGAAAAGAGCTTGATTGTTATAAACTTATAACAGGATTAAAAAATAATGCTTTTCTATTTTAAGACACAATCTTGATCAGTAAGCAAGTATATTTCTTGGAAAATGAAGCTAAAAGAAAACTATATGGAGGCATCACGTTTAAACAAAAATCTAACACTAATAATAAGATTTGGTAGGAAGAACTCAATTCAATTCATAAAAAGTTGATTCTCCATGTATCAAATAGGAAAATAAATTGAACAATATGTAGCTAAAGAGTTCATATTAAGAATTGAACAATATGATAGCTAAACAAAAGGGACCAATATGAAGGCATCATGTTAAACAAAGTTATCATTGTAAATCAGAGGAAATTGTGACTCAATTCAATCCATAAAAAGGTTGATTATCCAAGCAAAACAGGGGAAAAACTAAATTGAACATTATGTACCTAAAGGCATGAAATAAGAGTTGAACAATATGCTTAGCTACAAGGACCAATAATTCAAATCAATTCATAAAAAACCTTGATTGTTCAAGCATCAAACAGGGTAAAAGGATAACAAATTTTGTTCTTCGGTATACCTGAAGAGCTCGACGAAGGGGCCTAATGGGGCCCTTAGCAGCATGAGCACCATGCCAAGGGGTATGTCTCCACACAAGCTTCCCATTGCATCCAGCATGGACCTTGCTGCCACCGACTGCGAGCTCAACATACCACATCTCAGGGGCCATCTGCCAAAGCACGAACCCGCCAGATTCTGCAGCCTTCGAAGCGTGGCGGCTCTTCACGACCCTCGTCGCTGTCTCTAGCTCTGATGTGATCATTTTGAGCTTGCCCATGGCATAGGAGTTCTTGATCGAACTCAGGAGCTTTACACCTCCTGATGCTGCTGTGTATTGCTGGAGGATGTACTGAGCTGAGGAGGTTTCCTGAAATCAGAAGAGGGATTGTCAGATTTTAGGAAACTTGAGGATGTTTCAAACCAATCAAACTGTAACGGAACACACTTTGCTGGCAATAATTAAAAAGAGATGATTTTTAAGTAGTAATACCTCAGAAATGAAAAAACTTGAATAAACAAGTATTTAAAACATGGGGAAATGAAGTGATATCTTAATTTGCATTGTCTAGTAACTTAAAAATACGAACTTGTAATTGAATATAACAATAGACAGCGCATCGCCTCTTAAGCCGCAGGATATCATCTAAAGAAATGAAAAAGAATCGCCATAAAAGAACATAACTCACAAAAGATTATAAAAAATGAAGAAAAATAGCGCAAATTAGTAAACCCATACCATCAAATCAATGCAAAACAACGAAACAAATGAAACCCATCAAGCATCAAACCACTAAACCCTCAAAAGAACACTAACACAAAAACGTCATCAAACCCATTCCGACATTTTCTCAAACAAGTAAAAGAAAAAAAAAAGCTCCAAAAAATACAAAGAGACATTAAAATATAAATCTCACAATGGGAGTATCCTTAATGCTGAGATGCGGCAACGGCTCCCCACAGCTGACGTGTATAGGCGCCAGCGGGGCCCCCATGACCCCAAGCAAAACCCTAAGGTCGAACCGGCGGTGACTCGATCCAGCCACCGACGGCGCCCTCGTCAGCACGAACCAGCTCCGTTCCTTTCTCGGATCACCACCGTCACCAGCCTCACCAGGATCCGGACCCTCCATTAATGGCGCCAAGCTAGCGGATCTCACCATCGGAGGATCCAACAACCCATTATCTTGGTTATGAGTCCGGTGACCCTTCCACCGGCGAGGGAAGAGGCCCGCCATCGGCGACGGAGAGCGAACAGGGCTTTGTGATCGTGATCGAGACCTCGCCGGCGAGAGACTACGAGCGACGGCGGAGAAAAACCCTTGCTTTTTCTCCATTTTGGACTTTTCTGTAAATTTTTTGGGGCTGAAATGTAATATTTGGAAAAGAGAGGGAGAGGAGAGAAATGGACGTTGGAGGCGCGAGTGAGAATGAGGAGAGTGAGGGGTTAAGGAGGGAGGCGCCGGTGTGGTCACCGAAGGTGAGCGTAAGGTTTTATCTGAAGAAAACGGTGGATTCACGGCGCCGTTATGGGAAGTTCGAAAGGGTTGTGTTGGTTTGACGATCTGTTGACGGAGAGAAGAAGGCGAGGTAACTTTGAAAAGGATTAGTGGAAATTGTTTTATTAAGCATGATTAATTGATGGCTAATTTTGGTATAATCTCGATACCGTCCACAAAGAGAATCGTTGATCCTTTTTACTTGATGGTTACCCCCAAGTTTTCACCCAAGGAATAACTGGGCCCACAATGGGGGTAATTGCACGACAGAATGAGTACGTGGGTCCACACGCAGCCGTGTGGTGGGGCCAGCTCATCAGGGAACAAAAATGGAACACGATTATTTTAATTTATTTTGTATTTTTGGAAAATGCAATACTCATGAAGTTGCCCAATAGGAATTTTATTTGGAAATGTATTATCTGGCAAAGGTTTCTTAGTTGGTAATGGTGTTTATAAATGGGAATTGGGTTAATGAATAATTATACTATATATTTGCTTTTAGATTCTTTTCTGTTACATGTTGTAGAAACGAATGTTATTATAGTAAAAATCTGTAGTGAGACATTTTCCACGTTTAACAAATTCAAAAACCGGCTCATTGGTCGTTATATCTCAAGAAGATAGCAGTAAATTTGATATATATTGTCATTAGCATAGAAAAATTATTGACTTGTTGTTCTTCTTTACTATTTTATCCTTAGATAAGAAAACATCATTTAAAAAAAAAAACTATCTAAAATTTCATTGGGACAAAAGAAAAGAATATTTTCAACATAATTTTGTCTAAGTTCAAAGTCGAACTAATTTCCATACGGAATGGCCTCAACATAGTTAGGAGTGGAAACGAACCGAATCGAATCGATGGTAATCATATTCGTATTCAGTTAATTTTCACGAATTCGAAGTCGAATTCGAATTTGTGTCGAATAGGAAAAGGGTGTTCAAATTTGGTTCGTTAATTAGACGAATATTTGTCAAATGTTCACGAATATCTCAATAGCACACTTGTTAAGTCACAAGATCCTCAACCATGAGGTGTTGACTTCAAACTCTATGTTTGAAGTCTTTTCTTATTTATTTTCTATAATGTTTAACTTAATTGTTATTATGATATTTCAATATAAGAATTATTATAGTGTACGTTTATAAAATTATTAATATAATACTTATAAATAGCAATATTTATAAAATTATGCACACGTAAAAGATAACATAATATAATAATCTAGAAGTAGAAAAACATAAACGAATATTTAATAATCAAACGAATCGAATATACCTCTGGTCAATTTCTATTCGTTTATGCACCGAATACTAAAAAATATTCATTTATTATTAAATGAACTACCGAATCGAATATGACCGAATATCTGGACGAATAATAACCAAACTGTTTATTAATTATTTGGTTCGTTTCCACCCCTAAACATAGTTGCACAACATTAAAGGAAGGGTACCTTACACTAAACCCCCAAGAACTTTTAGTGTTTTGTACTAAATCCTCAATGACTTTCAAAATTACACTGAATCCTCAAAAACTTTTGCAGAAAATCTCAAATATCTTTTGGGTAAGTTGTACCAAATCCCCAACAACTTTCAAAATACTTTTTTTATGTTGTTTTCTAGTTCTAATTTATGGGGGTTTTCTGCAAAATGCGGAAATTTGTTGCGAGTTTTCTGTAATGCCAAAAGGGTATTGGGGGTTTAGAGCAATTTTGAAAGTTAACGGGGGTTTAGTGCAAAATGCTGAAAGTTCACGAGGATTTAGTGTAATTTACGCTAAAAGGAACATGTAGTTTAACTAGCTGGCTATCAAATTTGCATTATATTCCTCTTAGGCAAACAAACTTCAAACCTTCGGTTTGCATTTCTTCAACGTGCAATACTTTCACTAGATTGCCATGGTTCCCTAATGTTGAAGTTATTTCCTACCTTGTCAACACAAATTTGATGATAAGAGCTTTGTTTGCCTGTCCCTTTTCACAATCAGACTATAATCTTGTCATGCATTTTATTTCGTTTCATTATTCTCTTTTTAATGGAATATGATAAATGAAACCATATTCAATGTACAACTCTAGAAGTGTCAACAAACTAGAGATGAGAAATATTTTGGATTGGATGACACCTTTTGGTTGTTTGCTTGCCAACAACCTGTACTTAAGTTGTAAAACCTAAATTTATTATATGTGCTTGAAATCTCCCCATTCTACAAAATTTTGGAAGTGATGTTTTTATTAGGTGGGGTGCCTATATTTTTTGCTTCTCTAGCTTTTTATGCGCTATCTTCTTCGACCTTGCAACTCACATGGTCTATAAATAATAAGAATTCATGTGGCGGAAGAGTCTCTTCGGTTCAACGGCCCTCCAATGTTAATGTGGTCCTTTCTTAGAGAAAGAGATGCTTCATTAATTTAACAAAATTATAATTTGGGATATTGCAGATCACTCTCTTGACGGTTGTGTAAGTGTAAACATTTATACTTCCTAATGGAGAATTTAAAAAAAAAGACCCTTTTTAAAAAATAATTAGCAAAAAATGATTTTTTTACTAAATAATTAGCAAAATCAACCTCTTTTTGACAGCTCATCAAGGCTATTTGACAGCTCATCAAGGCTAGCCAAAAAGAGGTCGATTTTGCAAAATTTGGTCTTGAAAACACACGGCACTAGATTTTGCAAAATTTGGTCTTGAAAACACACGGGACTACTAGTCCGGTGTGTTCAGCATTCGCTAATCAGTCCCTAAATACAGCGCAGAAAACACACGGGACTAGTAGTCCCGTGTGTTTTACAGAAAGCCCAAAACATGCACGAAACATGCATGCTTCTATTTCAACTTATATCCTGCGTATATACAATATTTCATGTGTACAAAAAATTTAAATTCACCTCATATACATATCTAAACAGTATAATCCCTCTATAACTTATAAATTTTAAGAAATAAATATAACTTAATACACATATAATCAATCCAAAACATCACAACATAATAGATAACAGTCCACGGCAACACATTTTATATCCATATGTCAAAATATTACCACAAATCCAATATATCAAGTATATTTATTTACAAATAGAGTCCATGCAGAAAATTCATTAAATTATCACATACAACATAGAAGTTTGCCCCTTCCCCTTTGTCTCCCCCTTCATACCCGCTCAGATCATCGTCGGCCTCCATCGACTTGAGCTTGTACGAGCTCTCTCTCTCTCTGGTTGCGTGTGTGGTTGTGACAGACCAGCTTCATTATCGTGCGTACAAGATCCATCTCGTCTTCGTCTATTTGGTCGGCGTGCATATAAGAGATCCTCCTCTTGCGCCATCTCCTCGCGACCATCATGAAGATCTTCATGAGTTCGATGAAAAGCTCTACGAACCCTCCGCACTATCCGCTGATACAGAGATGCATGTACACCTGGATCTGTTCCTTCGACAGAAAGTGTTAGGCCCTCATTTGCATTGCCCTTAGTATCATCCATAACATCTATCTGCAATTACATAAAAAAAGTATATATATCTAAGCAAACTGTAGTAATACCAAATAAATGAATTTAATAGTAAATTACTTACAAGTTCTCTCTCATCTACACCCCTTGGCACATATCTCCATTGTAGGACATGTTGTTCATGCTCATCGACTGGAGCCGTGGTCTAATTTATTATCTATCTTGTAGTAACCCCCCAATACCATCTGATATAATCTAATTCTTGTAGAGGAGGATCAATCTGCTCCATGATACTGAAATGTCGATCAGTCCATCTATGTATGTACTGATGATGTGCATGTTCCCAGTTTATCTAATGCCCACCTTTGTTGGCCTTTCTCTCTATTCTCTCAACTTCTTATGGAATGTGTTATGCCAAACCAAACTGTCTAAGCACGTGATCCGGCACATGCATCTCCACAATCTCAAAGCATATGAGTGGAACTCTTGCTCTCCATATAGCTTGCCTCTCCGTGCAAATTAGTGGTAGATGAGGTAGGTGCTCACGGTATGGCTACCACTCGAACTAGAAAATATTCCACATAGTAGTAACTCTTTGAAAGTGGTTGGTAGATTAAATTTTCTTAAATTAAAATTCGATACCTGATAAATTTTCATGCGATCAAGCTCATTTCTGTAAAAGTCTAGCTATCTTATCGGGGTCTCATCATAGCATTTTTGGACATTCCATCTGCGTGAATGATCAAAGTTTAGCATCTAATACCGTAACTAAAATTCTAAATCAAGTTTGTATTAGTTTGATTTGAAAGTGTTTACCTGCAGCCTAGTGGAATCTGTCCATCTAAAACTCGTTTCTTGCATAATCTTGGTTTCGAAACTAGTCTCTCCCACGCCCAAACTTGTAATAAAGTCAGACACCCCTTGAGCTCTTTATTTTATCTAAAAGCCACTTTGGACATTTCGCTATATAGGTATGCTAAACAGCACTACCCCATGATAATGTCCCGCAAGTGTCTAAGTTCTTGAGAAGTGGTAACCACCTATCATATTAAAAAATGCATTTAGTTCTATTCAAGTAAACAATTCAATTATACAAATATTCAAATTACAAATTATATTACCTCAAATGCACTTTATCTTTATCAGAATCGGGAAATAGAAGCGCTCCGATCATGTGCAAACTATATGCCTGTGTATGTTGCTGGATCATGACTTAGGATGCATCTTCTGGCAACGGGTGTGAGAAAGTATCTCTTTGCCACTTCAATCTAACATTCCCCAGGCAACAAGGGTGGAGCTACTCCTAACAACTCCTCACAAACTTGGCGCCGTGCAAGTCTATCTATCCATGTAACACAAGGGCCATCAATGCGGAGACCAAGGATTATTGATACATCTTGGAGAGTAATACTCGACTCACCGATACGTAGATGAAAAGTGTTAGTCTCTAGCCTCCATTTATCCATCAATGTACTAAGTAGTGGCCAATCTAATTTCATCCAGCGTAGCCTCGAGCATGTGAGAAAACTGGCTTGGGCTGCTGCGATAATCACACGCTCATCCTCAAGTGGCCAACGCGTATGTCCGAAGCTATGATCAACCATAACTAACTCCGATCGTCTCTGCACAACAATGAAAAAAATATTAGAGTATAAAATAAAAAAAATAATGAATTACAATGCTTTCATGCATGTATGCCTCAAGTTTTGTTACCTCTAAAAATAATATAGTCTCCGAACGGTGTCGTGACTGATTATAGAGGACGTCATCACTAAGCGGCCTGGGAAGCATAGTGTATATACCTGCACATACAATTGGTAACATATTAGTTCTTGTGGAATCAATAAGATTATAATAAAAAGCATGAAATAAACATAGAAAACTTATTACCAATTAATTGCTATCTACTTATTCTTGATGGACAACGAGAACTATTATGACCAAATTGATTACATTGACTACATTTAATTTGCGATGCCACTCCTTCCTGCCCTTGATCCATGGTACCTCTAATGCACACGAAACGATATTGTCGCGCTTATCTTTTGTACTGAGGTGGTAATAGACATTGTCCTTTATAAGCTGGCCAATAGCGACTATCATCGGGAGGATGAAAACTCTCATTGTAAGCCTTTTGGTAAGGATTTGTTGAATACCAAGCTAAGCAATACCGATCATAAGGCAATCTACCACCACCATCCTGATTGGAACTAGCAACTATGTTCACATGGTAATTTTTATAATTGTGGTATATTGTAAGTACAACTGCACTCCCGATCATAGAGATAAATGGTGTAAGTACCATCACAATATTTAACCTCCCATTCATTGTCGTTGAATAGAGTAATTCTACATGATCTTACAGCCACAATCTTTTTCTGCAGTATGCTCTCATTTTTTGGAGTGTAACTCATCGTCCAACTTACACCATCACCACATCTTTTGTTAAAGTATGCATTTAACCTATAAAACGTCCTTGCAACCAAGGCTTGAATTGCCATAGCTCGGGCACCCTTAAGTACGCCATTGAAACTTTTAGAATAATTAGTTGTCATCATACAATAGCGCACTCCACCATCTTTACTTAACGCCCATCGATCTTCATATTACAGCTTCAAGTTTTGTTCAATCCAGTTGTGCGCTTCAACTGACAGTGACTTAATTTTCTCCCTACAATGGTCATACACCAATGAGTCGGCTGCACACCCGGCTTGCCGCAATAGATTTTGTAAATTGACCTCTCCGTGTTTTTTCTTAAAATTATCTCTTATATACCTCAAGCAATATCGGTGATGATGCGGTACTCCAAAACCCTCGTGCAAGGCCCGTGGAATTCCTTTCATCCTGTCAGAAATAAAAGTAATTATTTTAGGGCTTTGGACAGTAGGAATAAATCTGTAAATACATTGAAAAAACCACTTTCAACTCGATGTGTCCTCTACCTCAATAACTACAAAGGCCAATGAAAATAGCCCACCATTTGTGTCTACACCGGTCGCAACCAAAAGCACTCCTTTGTACTTGCCATATAAATGTGTGCCATCGATACTCAAGAGCGGACGACAAAATGAGAACCCCTTGATAGCAGGTGCAAATACCCAAAATACTCGCATGAACCTCTCCACTCCCGGTGTAATCTCTTTAGATGATATTTTGTATTCGGTACCCGGATTTTTCTTCTTAATTGCTTCAAGATATTGCGAAAGTAATTCGTAAGATTTCTCTCAATCTTCAAAGATTTTAGTCAATGCCTTCCTCTGTGCATCATATGCCTTATATTTGGATATAATTATTTTTCTCATATCGTATACCCTTGTAATTATCTGACCTGGAGTCAGATCAAGTTCTCTCCTTACTTCGGGCATAATTAGCTTCAAGATATAAGTGGAAGTTACTGTCTTATGATCAACATTGATAGTCAGATTGCAACATGTATGAAGTCCGCAATAACTAGAGATCATAAATTGCTCATTAGATTTTTTTTCTAACAGCTGCATTAAGCTTCTAAGGACACTTTGAATTTCTTTCATCTTGATCACTGGTATACTCTCCTTGAGCTTTCTTGTTGAAGTAGCACTTTACATGGTAGTTGGTTCTATTAGTTTTCACTGGCTTGAATTTGACCCGATTCTTGATTGATCATTCACGTATAGCGAAAATCAATGCTTTCTTATTCTCGAATAGATCTCCTTTTTTGAAAGTGAAGTCCTCGGGTCATTCAAAATTAGAACCAAGATCAACAAACTCGGCTTGTGAGGCATTTATTTACTCCTCATTTTGAAACTCTTCTGGCAACGGTTCTTTAGACTCCACATAATCGTTGTTTACACAAAATTCATCCATCCAACGGGTGTCCTCATCGATTCCTCCAATTGCACACTGCATGCTATTAAGTCGTTCCTCTCCTTCAACATCTTCAAAATCATCATTTGCATCCTCATCCTCTTCTACAATGGAACCAACTGGTAGATTATCTGTAACATGACTCGAAGCGTTGTGGAATATATCACTTGACGTTGTACAATGGGAAGGCCCGCTTAAATGTTGTAGTTGAGTCCATGCCATTTCACTCGATTCATTTTCTAAGTGCATGACACTTGGAGATGAAATGAATTTGCTCGAGTTATTTTCCAAGTCAAGCATGCAGGAGAACTCTCCCGGAGCATTTGAAACTTGGGCAATACCGGATATAAGAAAATTTTCAATGAATAACTCAATTGAAATTTGCTTTTCAGAGAGTTGTATCATGTCAATCATTTCTTCATCATTGATGATCTCTACAACAATTGTTTTTTTTATTTATTTATCGGACAATTACAGAACACCTTAGTTGCATACTCTCCATGGTTAATTCTAGTAACTATGTATATTTCCTTCATCATTCCATCGAAGTTACATATTTTAGATAACATGAACATTTTTCTAGATCCTTCCTCGTATATAGGCATATTATTCATTCCAACACTCAGTCTCCCATTGAAGAAGCAAATAACGGGTATTCCGTTCGCCAACAGAACTGAAATATTAACATTCATCATATGTAAATTATCTATATTAATCATAAATTAAATTTTATATATCTTGTTTCTAGTTAAACCGTAGTTAAAAGACCCTATATCAAATTTAATCTATTAAATTTTAACCAAACCATATTGTTTATCAAAATAAAAATAAAATTATTCTAAATATAGGGTTATTTTCATACTAAATTATAACTAAAAAATTATACAAAATTAGAAAATTTTACTTTGATGAAGAGTTAAAGTTTGTCAGCATCGGAGTGGTTAGACGGTGTCGGAGTTCAACAGTGTCGGAGTGAATCAAGAAAGAAATTTTAGGGAAGAGCCTCGGTTTGGGTTTGGGGAGAAGGAGAGAGAGAAAATTAAGGGAGAAGGAGGTGATGTGGGAGAGGATGAATAGGGTGGGGGAAAGAGATCGGGTGAGAGTTGAGGGAGAGAACGAGAGTGATTTGAGGGAGAGAACGGGGAGAGGGATCTCAAAGTAGGGGAGAGTGCAGCTGTGCCCTAATTTTTGGGCACGGCTTGGCTTATATACCCTCCGACAAATACACTGGACTACTAGTCCCTTGTATTTGCTGGGAACCCAGCCAAGCGGCGCTAGTCTCTGTTTAACACACGGGACTACTAGTCCCGTGTGTTTTCTGTGCTGTATTTAGGGGCTGATTAGTGAACGTTAAACACACTAGACTAGTAGTCCCGTGTGTTTTCAAGATCAAATCTTGCAAAATCGATCTCTTTTTGGCCAGCCTTGATGAGCTGGCCAAAAAGAGGATTTTGCTAATTATTTAGCAAAAAGATTATTTTTGCTAATTATTTTTAAAAAAGAGTCTTTTTAAAAAAATTCTCCCTTCCTAATTATTTGATGAGTTAATTGCAAATAGACCCCCTTAATATATAGCCTAATTCTGAATAGACCATGTAGTTCTATTTTGCGAATTGACACCCTGAGTGAAATTTTTTTGACTCTTAGAATAGTTAAAAATGTTTAACTAGGTGGATAGATTCCCTATAGTTCTATTTATGACGAATTGATAATTTGCTTCACTTGGACCAATCCTAAAGGGGTCTATCTACTACAAATTAATAGAACCACAAGGGGGTCTATTAGCAATTAACCTTTATTCGATTAATATGTACACCTCGAACTCCAGTTCTCCCATTACAATGAGATACGACTAAAAATCACGTACATAAATTTAACTAAATAAACCAAATTACCCACAAAATTTAGGGTAAAAAATTAATTTATCTTCATATGATCACTATGTGACGAGAACATTGTATGGCATTGAAGGTTGCAAGTTCTAATAAAATAATGTAGGAGAATAAGTGGTTACACTCCTTGAAAAGGGAGTGTGTAGTCTATAGATATTGTGGAGTCTAAGGGCCTGTTTGTTTCAAGTTGGAAATGGTGGAAAGACCATTTCTTAGTCCGACACCCTCTGAAAAAGATGTCCACTTTTATTGAAAATTTTTGTTTTCGTTGTTTGTTTAGTCTGAAGATTATGGAAGTGGTCTTTCCTAAAACCCAAAAAGGCCCACTTTATGGAAAACTCATTTCAGAGCGTTTTGGGCTGAAAATGGTTGGAAATACTGGAAATAAATATTTTATGGAATAAAATAATCGAAGGGGTAGGTGAGGGGGTTTCCAGCGGGAAAAATTGGGAAAGGTTGTGCTCACCCCCTCATTTTCCCCTCTTCTTCTCTTGTCTTTGCCGCCTCTGTTGATGAAGATCCTAAGCTCTAAAAACCATAGTTTTCCCTAACTATTTTAGAGCCCAAAAAAATCCAGCAATCTTCAATGTGATTATGTATTGGGTGGTTAGTTGTTGGATTTGGTTGCTATTTGGTATTTTTTGGCTGGAACTTGATTGGAATTTGTGATCTTGCTCAGATATGACTGCTCCTCCACCACTGAATAAATTGTTGAAACAAATGTATAATTTTCCACCTTTTTATTCTATTTTTTTTCCATTGTTTTAGTATACGTAGTTGTTTTTCTTCATTTCTAAAATCATTGTTGTTTAAAAAACTCTTTTTTGTTAAAAAGTAAACATGCATGGTGAAAATTTTAAGATTAATGATAAAATTTTAATTTTTCCTCAATTAGTATTACAAACATGATTGTGATGGTTGAATGTCTTTTGTTTTTTAATTGATGTACATGTTTAATAATTTTTCCTCAAATTATTGTTATGATCATGATTATGATGGTTGAATAGCGTCTCGGTTTGTTTAAAATTACTATTACAGATATTTTAGATCTCATGAATGTCTTGTTAAATAACTTTAGGTATTATTAAATGGAGAATACTGTTGAATATCAAATCTCTCAAGATAGTGTTTTGATGATAACAATTTATTCATATTATTGTGCACTAACATATTTATGCAGATCTTCACATCAAATAATATGTACAAGTGAAGTGTTGGATGAGTCAAGGCAAAAGAAGTAAAGAAGATATTCTTTGTAATGTACATTTCTCTTTCTTTGCTTAGATTCAATTGTACAAGCCTTGATCACTCACATGCACACACATATATATCTTTAGAACACACTAACACATGCTTAGTGTGTGGATTAACAAAAGAAATCCCCTTTGTTAATCAATAGAAGTTAAAGTTAAAGAATAAGTCTAAAATATATAAGTTATATAATTTTAAGTCTTTAGTAGTCGACTAATAGCAATTATAGTCGACTATTCATCTTAGTGTGTTAAAATATAAGTTTACGTTTTTACGGTATAGTCGACTAATCTTGAGTAGTCGACTAATCAAAGTTTTAACGAATCTTGAGTTTACGTCATTTTACGGTGTAGTCGACTAATACATAAGTAGTCGACTACTAACCTTCAAAATAATTTTATAGACTTTTGTCGATTGAGTAGTCGACTAATATACATTATAGTCGACTACTAAGCAATAAAATTGTTTTACAGAGTCTGTTTCAACATAGAGTAGTCGACTAATTTAATGTATAGTCGACTACTAACCTTCAAAATAATTTTATAGACTTTTGTCGATTCGAGTAGTCGACTAATCTTGAGTAGTCGACTAATCTTGAGTAGTCGACTAATCTTGAGTAGTCGACTAATTTAATGTATAGTCGACTACTAAGCAATAAAATTGTTTTACAGAGTCTGTTTCAACATAGAGTAGTCGACTAATACATAAGTAGTCGACTACTAACCTTCAAAATAATTTTATAGACTTTTGTCGATTGAGTAGTCGACTAATCTTGAGTAGTCGACTAATATACATTATAGTCGACTACTAAGCAATAAAATTGTTTTACAGAGTCTGTTTCAACATAGAGTAGTCGACTAATATACATTATAGTCGACTACTAAGCAATAAAATTGTTTTACAGAGTCTGTTTCAACATAGAGTAGTCGACTAATCTTGAGTAGTCGACTAATCTTGAGTAGTCGACTAATACATAAGTAGTCGACTACTAAGCAATAAAATTGTTTTACAGAGTCTGTTTCAACATAGAGTAGTCGACTAATCTTGAGTAGTCGACTAATCTTGAGTAGTCGACTAATCTTGAGTAGTCGACTAATCTTGAGTAGTCGACTAATCTTGAGTAGTCGACTAATAGCAATTATAGTCGACTACTAAGCAATAAAATTGTTTTACAGAGTCTGTTTCAACATAGAGTAGTCGACTAATCTTGAGTAGTCGACTAATCTTGAGTAGTCGACTAATCTTGAGTAGTCGACTAATACATAAGTAGTCGACTACTAAGCAATAAAATTGTTTTACAGAGTCTGTTTCAACATAGAGTAGTCGACTAATTTAATGTATAGTCGACTAATCTTGAGTAGTCGACTAATCTTGAGTAGTCGACTAATTTAATGTATAGTCGACTAATCTTGAGTAGTCGACTAATATACATTATAGTCGACTACTAACCTTCAAAATAATTTTATAGACTTTTGTCGATTGAGTAGTCGACTAATCTTGAGTAGTCGACTAATCTTGAGTAGTCGACTAATACATAAGTAGTCGACTACTAAGCAATAAAATTGTTTTACAGAGTCTGTTTCAACATAGAGTAGTCGACTAATACATAAGTAGTCGACTACTAAGCAATAAAATTGTTTTACAGAGTCTGTTTCAACATAGAGTAGTCGACTAATATACATTATAGTCGACTACTAACCTTCAAAATAATTTTATAGACTTTTGTCGATTCGAGTAGTCGACTAATACATAAGTAGTCGACTACTAACCTTCAAAATAATTTTATAGACTTTTGTCGATTCGAGTAGTCGACTAATTTAATGTATAGTCGACTACTAAGCAATAAAATTGTTTTACAGAGTCTGTTTCAACATAGAGTAGTCGACTAATACATAAGTAGTCGACTACTAAGCAATAAAATTGTTTTACAGAGTCTGTTTCAACATAGAGTAGTCGACTAATACATAAGTAGTCGACTACTAAGCAATAAAATTGTTTTACAGAGTCTGTTTCAACATAGAGTAGTCGACTAATACATAAGTAGTCGACTACTAAGCAATAAAATTGTTTTACAGAGTCTGTTTCAACATAGAGTAGTCGACTAATTTAATGTATAGTCGACTACTAACCTTCAAAATAATTTTATAGACTTTTGTCGATTCGAGTAGTCGACTAATTTAATGTATAGTCGACTACTAACCTTCAAAATAATTTTATAGACTTTTGTCGATTCGAGTAGTCGACTAATACATAAGTAGTCGACTACTAACCTTCAAAATAATTTTATAGACTTTTGTCGATTCGAGTAGTCGACTAATACATAAGTAGTCGACTACTAAGCAATAAAATTGTTTTACAGAGTCTGTTTCAACATAGAGTAGTCGACTAATTTAATGTATAGTCGACTACTAAGCAATAAAATTGTTTTACAGAGTCTGTTTCAACATAGAGTAGTCGACTAATTTAATGTATAGTCGACTACTAACCTTCAAAATAATTTTATAGACTTTTGTCGATTCGAGTAGTCGACTAATACATAAGTAGTCGACTACTAACCTTCAAAATAATTTTATAGACTTTTGTCGATTCGAGTAGTCGACTAATACATAAGTAGTCGACTAATACATAAGTAGTCGACTACTAAGCAATAAAATTGTTTTACAGAGTCTGTTTCAACATAGAGTAGTCGACTAATACATAAGTAGTCGACTACTAACCTTCAAAATAATTTTATAGACTTTTGTCGATTCGAGTAGTCGACTAATACATAAGTAGTCGACTAATATACATTATAGTCGACTACTAAGCAATAAAATTGTTTTACAGAGTCTGTTTCAACATAGAGTAGTCGACTAATACATAAGTAGTCGACTACTAAGCAATAAAATTGTTTTACAGAGTCTGTTTCAACATAGAGTAGTCGACTAATACATAAGTAGTCGACTACTAACCTTCAAAATAATTTTATAGACTTTTGTCGATTCGAGTAGTCGACTAATACATAAGTAGTCGACTACTAAGCAATAAAATTGTTTTACAGAGTCTGTTTCAACATAGAGTAGTCGACTAATTTAATGTATAGTCGACTACTAAGCAATAAAATTGTTTTACAGAGTCTGTTTCAACATAGAGTAGTCGACTAATACATAAGTAGTCGACTACTAACCTTCAAAATAATTTTATAGACTTTTGTCGATTCGAGTAGTCGACTAATACATAAGTAGTCGACTACTAAGCAATAAAATTGTTTTACAGAGTCTGTTTCAACATAGAGTAGTCGACTAATATACATTATAGTCGACTACTAAGCAATAAAATTGTTTTACAGAGTCTGTTTCAACATAGAGTAGTCGACTAATACATAAGTAGTCGACTAATTTAATGTATAGTCGACTACTAAGCAATAAAATTGTTTTACAGAGTCTGTTTCAACATAGAGTAGTCGACTAATACATAAGTAGTCGACTACTAAGCAATAAAATTGTTTTACAGAGTCTGTTTCAACATAGAGTAGTCGACTAATTTAATGTATAGTCGACTACTAAGCAATAAAATTGTTTTACAGAGTCTGTTTCAACATAGAGTAGTCGACTAATTTAATGTATAGTCGACTACTAAGCAATAAAATTGTTTTACAGAGTCTGTTTCAACATAGAGTAGTCGACTAATACATAAGTAGTCGACTACTAAGCAATAAAATTGTTTTACAGAGTCTGTTTCAACATAGAGTAGTCGACTAATTTAATGTATAGTCGACTACTAACCTTCAAAATAATTTTATAGACTTTTGTCGATTCGAGTAGTCGACTAATATACATTATAGTCGACTACTAAGCAATAAAATTGTTTTACAGAGTCTGTTTCAACATAGAGTAGTCGACTAATTTCAACAATTTCAACACTACTCAAAATAACAAGAAAAGAAAGGCAATGGCAGCCACTTGGGATGAAAGTGATGACTCTTCATCGATGAAGAAATTAAAGAAAATGAAAGTGCTCATATGTGTTTCATGGCACAAGATGAGGTAAATGATAATGATGAACTCTTAGATGCTTTTAATGAATTATATGAAACTTTTCTCGAGATTAAAATTTCACATAATTTTCTTAAAGGTGAAAATAAAAGGTTATATGATGAACTTAATAATTTAAATTCTTCTAACTATAATTCTCAGAAAGTAAATTAAAAGAGAAAATGAATCTTTTCTTAAAGAAAATTATGCTTTGACTAATGAAAATTTGTATTTAAAATCAAAATGCAATAATTTAAAAATCGCATTAGTTTTAAGATAAAGATATATCTTTAATTAAAGAAAAATATGATGATATATATATGAATGTTAGTAAATTTAATAAAGGTAAAGAAAATTTAAAACTATTCTTTCATATCAAAAGAATCTCAAAAGACTAAAGGTTTAGGTTTTCGTGTTGATAAAAATTTTCTAAGAAAATAACTTTTGTAAAATCATCTTCAATATTACATGAACAAAATGTAAGAAATAACTTTGTATGTAAAAAGAAATCAAAATGTTCATCTATTTGGGTGCCTAAATAATTAAATTCTTTAAAGAAGAAGATTTATATTTCTACTTTTATTAAAGATATTTGTTTATCAACTAACTATATAAGTAAATCAAACTCTTCATGGGTTTGGTTTCCTAAAGACTAATTTTATGGACCCAATATAAAATGGGTACCAAAGTTATACATGTTTATCTTTACAGTACCAAAGAAAGATAGGTGAATTTTAGATAGTGGTTGTTCAAAACACATGACTGAAACCTTCAATTACTATCATCTATTCAAAACAAGGATGGTGGTACTGTCACTTTTGGAGATAACAACAAAGGAAAAGTAATAGGTATTGGAGCAGTTGGTAATCCTAATAAACCTATTATTAATAATATTTTATTAGTTGATGGTCTTAAACATAATCTGCTTAGTATAAGTCAACTTTGTGATAAAGGTTTTAAAGTTGTTTTTGAAAAGGAATCATGCTTAATTTATGATATTGATTGGATTATAATTTTATATAAAGGTCATAGAAAGAATAATATATATGTTTTATCTTTAAATAATATTTCAAATGAACATTGTCTTATTGCATCTTCAAATGATTCTATATTATGGCATAAACGTTTTGGTCATGTTAATTTTAAACATATTTCTAAAATTTCTAAATATGATTTAGTAAATGGTTTACCTAAGCTTTCTTATAAAGATAATTTTTGTGATGCATGTCAACAAGGTAAAATGCATAAATCTTCTTTTAAATCTAAAAATATTATTTCTACTAATAAACCACTTGAATTACTTCATATTGATCTCTTTGGTCCTTCTAGGATAGCATCTTTAAATGGAAGTAAATATGCATTTGTAATTGTTGATGATTTTTCAAGATTTACACGGGTAATATTTCTTAAAAATAAAAATGATGCTTTTAATGAGTTTTCTATATTTTGTAAAAGAATTCAAAATAAAAATCTCTTTCTATAGTTACTATACGTAGTGATCATGGAGGAGAATTTGAAAATAAACTTTTGCAAATTTTTGTGATAAAATGGTATTTCACATACTTTTTCTTTTCCTAGAGCACTCCACAAAATGGAGTTGTAGAAAGGAAGAATAGGACATTACAAGAATGTGCTAGAACAATGTTATGTGATAGTAATTTACCAAAATATTTTTGGGCGTAAGTCAGATCAACAAAGATGCTATGTTTTAAATAGAGTTTTATTAAGACCTATTTTAAACAAAACATCATATGAATTATTTTATAATAAAATTTCTAAAGTTTCATATTTTAAAGTTTTTGGTTGTAAGTGTTTTATATTAAATACAAAAGATAATTTAGATAATTTGATTCTAAATCTGATGAAGGAATTTTTGTAGGATATTCTAATCATAGTAAAGCATATAGAATATATAATAAAAGAACCTTAGTCATTGAAGAATCTATGCATGTTTCTTTTGATGAAAATTTTATAAAAACACCTTCTATTTCAAGTAATGATGATGATTTAATTGATACTATTCATGATACTCCTATGTTAGATATTTCAAAAGATGAAAATTTACAAAATGAATTACCAAAGAATTTTGTAGAAGTTAAAATCATCCACATGATTTGATTATTGGAAATATATCTGATAAAGTATCTACAAGATCTCATTTTAATTTAATAGTTCATGTTGCATTTGTTTCAAGTAGAACCTAATAATGTAAAAGAAGCTTTACTTGATAATTTTGGATAGAAGCTATGCAAAATGAATTAAATCAATTTATAAGAAATAATGTTTGGGATCTTGTACCTAGACCACAAAATAAATCCATTATAGGAACAAAATGGATTTTTAGGAATAAATTAGATGAATCAGGACAAGTTGTTAGAAATAAAGCTAGATTAGTTGCACAAGGTTATAATCAAGAAGAAGGAATTGATTATGATGAAACTTATGCTCTGTTGCACGTTTAGAATCCATTAGAATTTTACTTGCATTTGCATGTTTTATGAATTTCAATCTTTATCAAATGGATGTCAAAAGTGCATTTTAAATGGTTTTATTAAAGAAGAAGTTTTGTAGAACAACCTCCGGCTTTGAACATGAAAAATTTTCTGATCATGTTTATAAACTTAAAAGGCTTTATATGGTCTTAAACAAGCACCTCGTGCATGGTATGATAGATTAAAATCTTTTCTTTTAACATCCGGTTTTAAAATTGAAAAGTTGATTCTACTTTATTTATTAAGAAAATAAATAAAGATATATTATTAATACAAATATATGTAGATGATATAATATTTGGTTCTACTAACAATGATCTTTGTCAAGTGTTTGCTAAGACTATGCAGGAAGAATTTGAAATGAGTCACATGGGTGAACTAAACTTCTTTCTTGGACTTCAAATCAAACAATTGAAGGAAGGAATTTTCATCAATCAAAATAAATATGCAAAAGAACTACTTAAACGTTTTGGGATGGACAATACAACTAGCAAACCAACACCAATGAGTACTACAACATCACTTGACAAAGATGAAAGTGGTAAGAATGTTGATCAAAAGCTATATCGAGGTATGATTGGATCACTTCTTTACATTCTGACTAGTAGACGATATTATGTTTAGTGTTTACTTATGTGCTAGATTTCAATCTAATCCTAAAGAGTCACATCTTAAAGCAGTAAAAGAATTTGTAGATATCTTAAAGGTTCTTGATTTTGGTTTATTTTATCCAAAGAATAGCACATTTGATTTGTTATCATATAGTGATCTTGATTTTCTTTGGATGTAAATCGATAGAAAAAGTACAAGTGGTACATGTCATTTTTTAGGACATTCACTTGTATCATGGTTTAGTAAAAAGCAAAATTTGGTATCATTATCAACAACTGAAGCAGAATACATTGCTGCTAGTTTAGCATGTGCACAAATTTTATGGATGAAACAAACACTATCTGATTATGGCATAGTTTGTTCCACATCTTCTATAATGTGTGACAATTCTAGTGCAATTAATTTATCTAAAAATCCTATTCAACACTCACGTACAAAACATATTGATATTAGACATCATTTCTTACGTGATCATGTTCTTAAGGGAGACATTATATTAGAATTTATATCTACTAATAAACAAATAGTAGATATTTTAACAAAACCTTTAAAAGAAGATATTTATGTTAAATTAAGAAGAGAAATAGGTATTTGTTCAATTAATGATTTAAATTAATATTCAAAATCAAAATATATTAATATATACTCACAATAGTAGACTACATGCAGATTTTATACATACACTATTCTGTAATTTTAAGACTAGTCGACTAATATTGACTATAGTCGACTAATCTGCATTAAAATAGAAACACAGATCTCTGTGAATTACAGAGTAGTCGACTAATTTACAAACTAGTCGACTACTAAACCTGGATATTTATATTTAGCATATCTCTCTTATTGGATCTTTTACATATCAAACCCAAAACCCATTACCCGTTTAACTTAAGTTAAATAGATCTTGGCCATACATTTTTTTTCTTATACATCCTAACCTTACACTTCTTTCTTACACAAATTCTTTCTCTACCATTCATTCCTACAAGATTAAATCTTAGCCATTGATTTTTTAACTACCCTAAAAATTACAACTACCCACTATCTATCCTCTCTAAAAACCAGAAAATTCCTCTTCTTCCCAAACTTCACCGGTTTCCTCAAGTTAGGGCATCCTTGGTTCGAAAATTCTTCTCAAAATCGTCTTCAACTTCTCTTAAAAATCGGGCTTTTCATTCATTAGTAGTCGACTACTCACCGAATTAGTCGACTAATCAGCCCAGTTTCACTCTTTCACTTTGGTAACTCTCTTTTCTTTATCTTGTTTGTTCAAATTCTAGTTTTAACCATGTCTAGAAGTGGAAAACGCCCAAAAACTGGTCCCTCTAACATTGTAGAGGATTATTCCATCTATTTAAAAGATCCTAATCTCTTAGATCAATTCAAAGAGTTTCAATCTTTGGAAATTCTTCCCGGGCGCTTTGTCAAATTTGATGATTTTCTACCTCATAATCTATCATCATTTTTTGAACATAATGGACTTCTAGAATTGTTTTCATCTGACAATCGTAGGCCTTGTTATCCCTTGCTTGTTCAACTCTTGTGAAAACCCTTTGAGGAGCTGAAAAACTTCACACTCTAGTTAAGGGAATTGAAATTGAGTTGACTGTTAAGCAACTAGGACGACTTCTAAACATTCTATTCACTGGAATTAGTTTGGATGATGTCAGGATGGATGATCACATTGTGCTTTCTATCAAGATTTTTCTTCCCGGTCAAAATCCTCCTTTGAATTAATCGAATAAATTACGTCCAATTCCTAGGTTCATTGCAAGAATACTTGCATATAATTTATTTCCAAAAACCGGGAGTTTCAATTTCATATCATTGGATTTAGCCAAATCTTTATATGCTTTAATGGCTAACATCAAAGTCAACTGGGCTGAGGTGTACTATCATAATCTTACCGTTTTGCCTAGAGGATTTCTTCCTTTTGGAGCTTTCTTGACTCAAATTTTTGAAAAATACAATGTCGATGTTGAGTCTGAAAACTCCGTTGTTCGCTCAGTTGAATTCTTTGATACCAATGCCCTAACTAGGATGAAACTCACAAACTTTGTTCTACCGGAAAATCAACCCAATGAACCACAGTTTCCTCAAACCCAAGAACCACCACCAACTCAAGATATTCCACAATCATCAACTCAAGCCGGACCATCTTCAAGATACATACCTGAGCCATCATGTTTTTCGGACGCACAATACAACACTCTTTCGGCTCGTATCTTGAATTTGGAAACTAGTCAAAATTTGATTTTTGATCAAAACATCGCAATCATGAACAACCAACGTGAGTTCAGTGAAAACCAACAACTCATGATGCGTATGTTTGAAGATCTCAATACAAAGTTTGATTCAGATTCGTGGATATCCGCCACCACCGGGACCGTCGAATAGATTTTCTTATGCTATTTGCTTGCCTTTAGTGTGTTTGAGACTTATGTTTAAAACTATGTGGTATTTATTTTGTCGTTTAAAACTATGTTATGTTGGTTTAAAACTCTGTGAGGTTTGCTTATGTAATCGCACTATGGTTTGCTATGTTATTGCTTTTGTTGATGACAAAGGGGGAGAAACACTATGTGATAATACTTATGTGCGGGGGAGTAAGTATATATTGTTCATAACTATCTTATTTCATATATACTTACATATGCATAAATTGATTGTCATCATCAAAAGGGGAGAATGTTGAATATCAAATCTCTCAAGATAGTGTTTTGATGATAACAATTTATTCATACTATTGTGCACTAACATATTTATGCAGATCTTCACATCAAATAATATGTACAAGTGAAGTGTTGGATGAGTCAAGGCAAAAGAAGTAAAGAAGATATTCTTTGTAATGTACATTTCTCTTTCTTTGCTTAGATTCAATTGTACAAGCCTTGATCACTCACATGCACACACATATATATCTTTAGAACACACTAACACATGCTTAGTGTGTGGATTAACAAAAGAAATCCCTTTGTTAATCAATAGAAGTTAAAGTTAAAGAATAAGTCTAAAATATATAGGTTATATAATTTTAAGTCTTTAGTAGTCGACTAATAGCAATTATAGTCGACTATTCATCTTAGTGTGTTAAAATATAAGTTTACGTTTTTACAGTATAGTCGACTAATCTTCAGAGTAGTCGACTAATCAAAGTTTTAACAGAATACTGAGTTTACGTCATTTTACAGTGTAGTCGACTAATACATAAAGTAGTCGACTACTAACCTTCAAAATAATTTTATAGACTTTTTGTCGATTCAGAGTAGTCGACTAATATACATTATAGTCGACTACTAAGCAATAAAATTGTTTTTACAGAGTCTGTTTCAACATAGAGTAGTCGACTAATTTAATGTATAGTCGACTACAGAAACTGTTTTCTGGCAGTTTCAAAATTTGAATACCTAACATTGAATAGCCATTTTGAAATGTTTTAATGGTTTAAAATTCAAATTTTCAAAGGGCTATATATAGGTGTTAACTTCAGAATTTTAATAAAAAAAAAAGATATACAACTTTCATATACATAAGATTGAGTTTTTTTTTTGTGTGTAAAAAAAGAAGAGTTCAAAATTCTCAGATTTTCAGAAAAGTTTTCAAGAGATCAAAAAGATTCCTAAGTCACCATTGCACTTCACCAACACTTCAAGGCTTATAGGAATTGTATTACTTGTTCAAAAAGGAGGCTCTCTGGTGTGAGAGTTTGTGATCTCAGGTTTGAGATTGTTGTAATTTGCAGGGACTTGCAAATTGGTCAGGTTTGATTTTTGATTTTGTAAGTTGTTTCAAAATCATAGTGGAAACTCTCAAGCGAGATTTTCTTGGGGACTGGATGTACACCGGAGTGGTGGAACCAGTATAAAATCTCTGTGTTTGTGATTGTTTAAATTTTTGTGTTTGATGTTATTTAATTTTGCAATTTATAGTCTATTTTGCATAAATTTTTTATAAACACTATTCACCCCCCCTTCTAGTGTTTAAGTGTGATAGATCAGCGATCCTACAAATACAACAGAAGAAGAACTCCTGTTAAGGATGTGCCGAGCTGGTACAATGTATGTATTCATGTGCATGTTGGTCTATTTTAAAATACAACAATCTAGGCGTATTTTCATCACCCGAGCACCTAGAGAAACTAGAATCTTGCAAGGACATTATAGAAGAGAATTCATGGAATGTATTATGAGTGGTTACATAAGAGTTGTTTAAGAATGTGGGAACATACTTTCCACCTTGCACGCATCATATGGATGAATAATTTTTTAAAGGACACAAGGAATATAATAGTCGAAGGGCAATTGTTTTTTCTTGAATATTTTGGGTCATAAAACCAAGAATAGGGTAATGAGATCAAACTTTATTAGGTCTGGAGAAACATTAAGTAGGTACTTAAACAAGGTGTTACGAGCTATATGTCGTATACGTGGCCGTTATTTGAGACAAGCTCCAAATGAAGTCCCTCAAGAGATTGCTACCAACCCACTTTTTTACCCTTATTTCAAAGTAATGAAATTAAACTTGAATTAAAATTTGGGTCTAATTGGGAGTTATATTTGTAGTAATTATATATATTTTTATAGGACTTTATCTGTATGATAGATGGGACACACATAAATGCTATGCTCCAATCTCATCTTGTTGCATGTTTTGAGGAAGGAAGCGTGTAATGCAATGTTTTAGCCACATGCACTCCTAATAAATTGTTTACGTACGTTCTTGCTAGATGAGAAGGGTCAGCTAATGATTACATGATCCTGCAAGATGCACTTTTAATACTACAACCACATTGATTGAGAGTGTATGATGGTATATTTCCAAACCTACTTGTATTTTATAGTATTGTGACAATTTTATGAATTAAAAATAATAATAATTTAAAAATTTATGTTTTATTTAAATTGCAGGAAAGTATTACTTTTGTGGTGCGAATGCCTAGCTTCATTTCCCCATATGGTGGTGTTCGATATATTCTTAAAGAGCATTCAGAGAGAATAACTAATAATAGGAGAGAGCTATTTAATTTAAGAAACTCAAAGCTTCGATCGAAGATAGAATCCATCTTCAGTATATTGAAAAACAGATTTAAGATCTTGTCTGCTAAGCTTAACTATCCTTTTCCTACCCAAGTGAAAATTGTATTAGCTTGCACTATTTTGCACAATTTCATTGGGATAGTTAACCTAGATTATGACTTCTTTCAATGAGGATGTAGCTATTGAGGAGGAGGATGGTAAAATAATGGATGAGGATACTGAAAATATTATTGATTTCTCCCAAACAATGACACAAAGGGAACAAACAGAATCATGTATAATGGCAGTTGAAGAGGGAACAAATTGCATATGAGATGTAGGTGGATTACTACAACAAATATAAGGTGGTGACACAATTGAAACTGGCATGTAAATGTAATAATTTATTTAAGAAAATAATTTGATGGTTTGCTATAGTTTTTTCTTAATTTTCATGGTCATGTTTGTAGTTTCTTTGAACAATTTCGCTACTATCCAAGATTTAGCTTCACATCGGACATTGATTGAGTGATTGAGTGATTTATAATGTAAGTTCAAGAAGTCAAGTGCAACATTGACTAGTCAATTTTGGCAGTAAATTAAGCCAAACAATGTGTTGCACTCTATGGGTTCCAGAGCTTGTCACGCTTCACCGGCGGCCCGGGCGGACAAATGGTACCGTGAGCGCTTAGCCACCGTAAATATGATGCTATGCGAGACTAAGTGCTATATTGCATGAGTGCGGTGGGAGCCACCTCTAGAAGCCCGTAGGAGCTACTTCTAAAGTGCACATCGCCTGGTGATGATACTGGGATGGACAAATTGTCATGCCACGACGAGGACGTTGCGTAATTAAGGTGGGTGATTGTGATACCCCAAGATTTAGCCCTACATCAGATATTAATTGAGTGATTGAATGGTTTATAATGTAAGTCCAAGAAGTCAAGTGCAACATAGTCAATTTTGGTAGTGGATTGAGCCAAACCGTGTGTTGCTTTGTGTCTTGGCTCGTCGTTTTTAGGGAGGTGTGACATATTTATTATTGTGTATGTACTTATGTGACATTTATTGTGCTTGAATGTGACATTTATTGTGCTTGAATGTGACATTCATTGATGTAGTTTTCTCAATTTTATTGTTATGATTTGTGTCTTCATGATTATAGGTATGGCTGATGATAGTAATGTGAATGCTAACATCTTTGATGGTAGTCCTAACCCTACACCAACAACTAATGGTGTTGGGTCATCTCAGGGCTATAATATTGGATTTGGTGCATATCAACAAGTGCCACGACCTTTCACTGCTTATTCTGCACCTCACCATACTACTTTCTTTCCATTACCTAACTAGCAACCATCTTTCATGAATTTGCTTAATGGTAGTGGATCGGGTTTCACTTAGAACCATAGCTCTCCAAACATTGGCAGTCCTGCATCTAATCTAGGAGAAAATAACATCATTCTTGCATTCAATATAGGGGATAAAAGATCAATGCAAGATGATATTTTGATTAGCTCACAACCAACTAGAAAGAGGCTGAAAAGGATAGTTGCTAAAAGAAGGGATACTAACACTGTAATTCCAAAGCCTCCTGTTAAGAAGAAATGGACTAAGGAACATGATGATGTCCTAATTCCATTCTTAGCAGAATTCGGTAAACAAGGATAGAAAGTTGACAAGAAGTTTAAGAAGACAGCTTATGTGAAGGCTACCGAGGAGATAAACTTTAAGTTTAACTCTGACTTCAATTGGGAGAATGTGGTGAACCATATTAAGAGTTTAAAAAGTAGATGATTAGATATGCAAAGTTATCTATTTATTAGTGGTACTGGCTGGGATAAAGAAACCAAAAGAATTACATTGGACAGAGATAGTTATGATAGATGGACAGAGGTATAAAAGCTAATTTCTTCCATTATTAAAGTCTAACACTCAATATATAAAATTCTTTTCTTTTATAACTGAATGCTAGTACTAACATTGTAGGATAACAAAAACTCTTCTAAACTTAGAGACTATGTCAATAGGCCAATGAAACATTATGATGAACTAAAACTCATCATTGGTGATGATCAAGCCGGGGATGATTTTGTCAAAGATGTTTTTATGAAGAATAATACTGAGCATATAGAAGTTCTTGATAATGATGAAGCCCCTATTGTTGATCAAAATGTGCCGCATGTGGGTGTGAATGGTGATGGTACTAACTTAAACTCTACACAACACCCTAACATGAGCACTAAGTTTAAAGACACTCAAGACACTAGTGACTAGTGTTAGGGTTGACAAGAAAAAAAGAAATGGAAAAGGAAAGGGGATAGATGAGGATTCCATATCACAGATGATTGATATTAGAAAAATTATGGACATCTTTAATGCAATTTGCCCATATCATGCACTAGACTGAGTAGCTTGCTAAGTTAGTATTTTTTTTGGTTGGTGAGTTTCCAGATACAATCTTAGATGATTTCTTTAATGACTTATGTGAAAGGAAAAAAGAGGGTAGAAAATTCATAGGTAGGCCTAAGGATATGCAAAGGAGAGCAATATATAAGTATATTAAGTTCATGGAAAAAGCTTAGTCCTAGAGTAATGATTATGAAGGGACTATCTTGAATGACCTTTGAGTTTGCAAAGTTATCTTGACGGCCCTTTTTTAGTAAGCAATAGTTTGCTTTTTTTTTAGGGAAAGTTTATATGTATTTGCATTATCCTTTTGTGAACTTATGTGTGGTATGTATTATGTCAAAGTGTTTTATGCTAACTTGTTATTTTGGATAACATGATATGTTAAAATAGTGAATCTTAGATGTTTACTTGTATTTTGTAGAACATGTAAAGTTGAATCAATGTTGTATGGTTTTACTATCTCTTTATAGAGGCTCTAATTCTCATTTTATCAATTAGCAACCTGCATTTTAAGTAATGTACTGGCATGTCTAATTGATACCTTCTTTACATTACATTGAGTCGTATAATAAACATGTATACTAGTATGGCCAGTGCACGCGATGCGTGCATAAACAACACATTTGTACAAAAAAATTATTAGCATTGTTATGTAGAGTAGGCAATAAGAAATTGCCAATATTATGGTTTGATCAACATTATCATGAAAAAAATTTCAAGTTATGGTAAACTACACTAAACCCCCATGAATTTTCAACATATTGCAGCAAACCCCTATGAAATTTCAAAATCACACTAAACCCCTAATAATTTTTGTAAAAATCCTAATATCTTTTGGGTAAATTACACTAAATCCACAATAACTTTCAAAATGCCTTTTACGTTGTTTTCTAATTCTAATTTATGGGGTTATCTATAAAATTTAGAAAGGTATTAGAGTTTAGTGTGATTTTAAAATTCATAGGGTCTCTTGCAAAACACTAAAAGTTCATGAAGGTTTAGTGTAATTTACCCTTTAAGTTATATGCAACATTTAGATTAAAAAGTACTAAAATAACTAATTTCGAATCTCAAATTTTCTTGACCATGAGAAATTGAATATTAAATAGGAAATACTTGAAAGCATTACATTATATACAATGAATGAGAAATTTTAAATGTACATAGTTATATAATAAAACAAAACTTAAAAAATGCATGAAACTTACATAAAAAGTCCTATGATCAGAGGTAGAGCTTCGACTAAATCTTGCTGAAGGAAGATGAATGTGGAATGGAGAACAAAGAGATTGGTTTTGATTTTTTTCTTTAAATTTAAAACGTGGGTAAGTGAGAAATGCTGGTGGAGGATTTAAAATATGGTTAAGTGGGAAGTTAAGAGAAGATGTGGGTCATATAATTATTTTTTTGGTATTCCAATTTTGCCCCTTTATAAATATTTTTAAAACCTTTAAGCTGCAAGGACATCATTGGGTTTACAACAAATGTGACCAAGTAAGGGTATATCTTCAAAAAGAAGAGACTAGCGAACCGGCACTTCTGGCACAAAACCAGTGAACTGCCCACTTATTCTAATCGCTTTCCTCCACACCGCCCGTCACACCCTGGAAGTGGGTTTCGCCCAGAGTGATTGACCTCTTTCACCAGGTCATGCACGGGGTTTGAACACCAAAAAAATGGTCCAAAAGGCTGGCTTCTCTTAGTAAGTAGTAATATATAATCAAATTCAGATTCTTTTTATTGAAAGGTTGTGATCAAAGGTGGAAGCAATGATTTCTTTCTCAAATTCTGAATTAGTCATGACACAACACATTGTTCTTTTAAAAAATGTTACATTACATTGCATTATCTCAATTTTTTGCCTTGCACAACACAAGAATGATTACAAAAGCATCAAGCAAAGACTTACCAAACATGATGCACATATTTTCAATATTACAAGGTTTTTGTTGCGTTCAACTATTTTTAAGAATCACGCATTTCAAACATTTCTTTCTTGCATTCTTATTTGTTCTTTGTATTATCATCGTATCTTTGACAATGTTGTTGCCATCGATATCTTCATTAGCCCGTTGAAAAATTGCATTGCCTTGAAGGGTATTTGGCACATCCCTAGAATAATCTTTCCTTGTTCTCCCAGTTGCATCTATTTAATGGTGTAGGTATTTTGCAATGGCATTCCATGTTGTATACTTCAGTTGCTTCAGTTGTGTCTTGAATCTCCTCTTATTTTATTTTATATTACAATATTGTGATGTATTGAGTGATATTTGCGGTGTATACATAGGTGTATGTGTATATAGCCATTGTTTTTTACCGTTACATGTTCAAATCAAGGTGACATTACCGTAATATTTCACAACTATGTGATTTATCCTATTTGAGAGGTAATCTCACCAAAAGACTATATGATGATGGTATACACGTTTTCATGAATGTTTTCAGAACTATCAAACTAGTGAAATGGTAGAAACAATCTTTCTTAAAACATGCAAACATGCTTACAAAAGCTCATCCAAATATTGAACTTGTAAAAAATTATCTTTCGGATCTATAAAAAAATGCAAAACAAACAAGAGAAATGATGGAAATATTACAAGAAATTTGGTCATTAACGACCAAATTTAATGAAGGGACTATTAAAACATTGTTAATGTATACACAACAACAATAAGTTCACATACTCGATTCGAGTTTTCATAAAGATTTATTAAACTAGGTGTGGTTGGACGAAGTTGCATAGATCCTTCATTGTACTGTCCAATACCGTTATTAAAGTACTTATGGAAAGACAAATGGATCTAAGACTGTCATTAATATCACTAACAAAATCAAAAATTCATTTAGCCACATTAAACTAATATTAAGATAAAAAGTAAAAGATCCCCAAATTTTGTATCTCCCTAAAATCCACCTAACTACTCAAACCCTTCTCTCTGCCCCTCCTCTAGCGCCATCCTTGTCGATCCCTCCACCATCTCACATCACCCAACTTCATCTCCAACCAAGACTAATGGGTCTCTATCACTCCTCACCGTGTGCCGTCCATCATTCAGCAATCTTGCAAGCAAGGTTGATCAGTCCCTAACCTCCAACGGCCCCTCCGCCAACCACTGACCACTTCATCGAATCTTAATAGTTTTAACACACTAAATCTTATTATTAAGAAAAGCTAATATTATTTAACACTTTATAAATATTTTTAAAACCTTTAAGTCGCAAGGACATCATTGGGTTTACAACAAATGTGACCAAGTAAGGGTATATCTTCAAAAGAAGAGACTAGCGAACCGGCACTTTTGGCACAAAACCAGTGAATTGCCCACTTATTCTAATCGCTTTCCTCCACACCGCCCGTCACACCCTGGAAGTGGGTTTCGCCCAGAGTGATTGACCTCTTTCACCAGGTCATGCACGGGGTTTGAACACCAAAAAAATGGTCCAAAAGGCTGGCTTCTCTTAGTAAGTAGTAATATATAATCAAATTCAGATTCTTTTTATTGAAAGGTTGTGATCAAAGGTGGAAGCAATGATTTCTTTCTCAAATTCTGAATTAGTCATGACACAACACATTGTTCTTTTAAAAAATGTTACATTACATTGCATTATCTCAATTTTTTGCCTTGCACAACACAAGAATGATTACAAAAAGCATCAAGCAAAGACTTACCAAACATGATGCACATATTTTCAATATTACAAGGTTTTTTTTGTTGCGTTCAACTATTTTTTAAGAATCCTGCATTTCAAACATTTCTTTCTTGCATTCTTATTTGTTGCTGTATTATCATCTGTATCTTTGACAATGTTGTTGCCATCAGTATCTTCATTAGCCCAGGTGAAAAAATTGCATTGCCTTGAAGGGTATTTGGCACATCCCTAGAATAATCTTTCCTTGTTCTCCCCAGATTTGCATCTATTTAATGGTGTAGGTATTTTGCAATGGCATTCCATGTTGTATACTTCAGTTGCTTCAGTTGTGTACTGAATCTCCTCTTATTTTATTTTATATTACAATATTGTGATGTATTGAGTGATATTTGCCGGTGTATACATAGGTGTATGTGTATATAGCCATTGTTTTTTTTACCGTTACATGTTCAAATCAAGGTGACATTACCGTAATATTTCACAACTATGTGATTTATCCTATTTGAGAGGTAATCTCACCAAAAGACTATATGATGATGGTATACACGTTTTCATGAATGTTTTGAACTATCAAACTAGTGAAATGGTAGAAACAATCTTTCTTAAAACATGCAAACATGCTTACAAAAGCTCATCCAAATATTGAACTTGTAAAAAATTATCTTTCAGATCTATAAAAAATGCAAAACAAACAAGAGAAATGATGGAAATATTACAAGAAATTTGGTCATTAACGACCAAATTTAATGAAGGGACTATTAAAACATTGTTAATGTATACACAACAACAATAAGTTCACATACTCGATTCGAGTTTTCATAAAGATTTATTAAACTAGGTGTGGTTGGACGAAGTTGCATAGATCCTTCATTGTACTGTCCAATACCGTTATTAAAGTACTTATGGAAAGACAAATGGATCTAAGACTGTCATTAATATCACTAACAAAATCAAAAATTCATTTAGCCACATTAAACTAATATTAAGATAAAAAGTAAAAGATCCCCAAATTTTGTATCTCCCTAAAATCCACCTAACTACTCAAACCCTTCTCTCTGCCCCTCCTCTAGCGCCATCCTTGTCGATCCCTCCACCATCTCACATCACCCAACTTCATCTCCAACCAAGACTAATGGGTCTCTATCACTCCTCACCGTGTGCCGTCCATCATTCAGCGATCTTGCAAGCAAGGTTGATCAGTCCCTAACCTCCAACGGCCCCTCCGCCAACCACTGACCACTTCATCGAATCTTAATAGTTTTAACACACTAAATCTTATTATTAAGAAAAGCTAATATTATTTAACACTAATAATAATAATTATCGCATATTAATAATAACCAAGGGCAAAAGAAGCAATCAAAAGTTTTGACATGAGTATCATCTTTTATATGTATAGAGAATAATGTATATGAGGTGGCGGCTCATTTTGTTAAATGAGCTACCAAGAGATAGCCATGTGGTGAGGCCCATCTTGCTAGTCACAACAATAATTGTGGACCTCACCACTCTATATCATGGTAGCTCACTTAGCAAAATGAGCCGCCACCTCATACACATTATTCTCCAATGCCATAACAATGCCATAACGGTTATGATTACAGCTTTAGTTATAATAACTTCTATTTACCACATTAGATCTAGGATTAAAAGATGCCAGCAAACATAAAATAACCCAAGCAGAGTATTAATTCTCAGGTTTGTATTTGATGCATAGATATTCTGAGGATTATGCATTAGTTATCAAATTTTTTTATGTAATGAAATAGCAATATACGTACACATTGCACATGTACAAAATCTTTAGTAAAAATAAAGAAGGAGATAGAATTTACAGTGAAACACTTTCTTTAAAGAAATATTTGCTCCACTTGATAATTCAAGTTTGTTTCATGTTAATCCAATTTTTCTTCCTAGGATACAATAGAAAATTAAAAATTCTAGAAAGCAAATCTGAATCTTTCCACCAATTCTCGTAAAACAAGTTTGCGGATTGCAAATTTTGAGAGAAATGTTTTGAGAAAGAAGTGAGTTATAATGTCTGAAATCATAGACTATTTATAGGTTTGAAAAAGTATTTCCAACATCATAAATTTTTAAAACACCCCTTGGAAAAAAATAGTCATTTTTCAAACAAGAAAAAACCATTTTTCAACAGTCTACTTCTAACAGTCATTTGTCTATTGATATTTTCATAATTTCAAAAAATTAAAATAACAATAACAGTAATAAAGAAAATAATATATTTAAAAATATATAGTAAAAGTTAGAATATTTGAGCGGCAACAAAAGCGTGCTAAGTGCGTCTAGTAATCATGTCAAAATAGCGCATTATTCGTTCTACGCATGCGGGTTTAGAAGTCTATGCTTTGACCCATTTACCAAAGCCCAATAATTATTAAATACTTTTAAACCTCTAAAAGAATGCTCAAATATCCGATGTGGAACTATCTTGTTTTTACAAACTAATACTAACAATCCCCCACTTTGTTTGGAAAAATAAAATTTTAAAAATATTTTTATTTAAAAATAATCTGCAATATGTATAAAATGAGATAAATATACATATGTAGAGGTATCTTTCGATTTAAACCTCTACTTAGTACAAACATTTCAAAGTTCTATCAAAGTCCTTAGTTGCCTTAGCATTAAACTAATTACTCTTTGTGATAGAACCGAAGAATGTCGTACATATACTAATCTCTTTTTTTTAATGAGAATTAATATTTTAGCACTGTTATGGCATTGTGCTTATTCCCAGTTCATGAACTCTCTAAAGAGCAAACTTTTAGCTCTTTTAGGAAGTGGCGCCACTTCTAAGTTCAGATAGGTGAAACGTCTACAATGTATTCTCCATTACTTTAAACACACAATATTAATGTATTAGACTTTTATCAAGAGCACAACTCATCCTCTTATTCCGTAATGGATGATATTAACTTTATCTTTTAGGGCTTAATGCGTCAATAACAATCGACCACTTTCAGAAACTTGTTATTACCCATTTAAACCTTTTAACCAGTTCAATACTAGTAAATGGTCAGGTTACCATTCCTGGTGATCTTAAATATAAGGTTTCAATCCTGTTTCACTTGGTGTCATCTTTACTACCTCTCTTGCTAGAGGTTTTGTAAATGGATCAGCCAAGTTTTTATTTGTCTTAACATAGACAATTGCTATGACACTATCTTGTATCAATTGTCTCACATATTCATGTCTTAGACTTATGTGTCTAGACTTACCATTATAGGTACAACTGTAAGCCCTTCACAAAGTGGCTTGACTATCACAATGGATAGATATAGGAGGCGTTGGACTAGGCCATAACGTAATATCTAGCAATAAGTTTCTAATCCATTCAGCCTCTTTACCAGTTGTTGCTTAAGCAATGAACTCAGATTTCATGGTGAAGTGTGAGATACATGTTTGTTTCTTGCTCACCCAAGAAATTGCTCCTCCACCAAGTGTAAAAACCATTTCAGAAGTAGATTGGTTGTCTCCTACACTAGCCATCCAACTTGCATCGGTGTATCCTTCTAACACAGTCGGATATTCATTATACAACAAACGAAGATTTTTGGTTTTCTTTAAATATTCAAAAACCCTGGAAATGCTTTTTCAATGTTCTACACTTGGATTACTGGTGTATCTACTTGATTTGAATACAGCAAATGCAATATTAGGTCTAGTACAATGTATAGCATACATTAAAGAACCAATTGCACTAGCATACTCAAGCTGTGCTATGCTCTACCAGAACTGGCAATCAATTTGATACTGGGATCAATAGAGTGTTGACTTCTTTAAAACCAAGATGATTAAGTTTATTCAATATTTTTTTCAATATAATGTGATTGGCTTAAAGAAAAAATCCTACTATGTTTTCTAACTTTAATCCCCAAAATAGTATCCACTTCTCCTAAATCTTTCATTTTAAACATAGAAGATAGATACTCTTTTGTCTCATCGATGCCAATTATGTTAGTGCTGAATATTAACATGTCATTGACATACAAGCAAACAAGTACACCATATTTATCAGTGAATTTAAGATAAATACACTTATCCGCACTATTATGTTTGAAACCATAAGACAAAATAACAAAATTAAACTTTTCATGCTGCTGGTTTGGTGCTTGTTTAAGACCATAAAGAGATTTAATTAGTTTATGTACTTTTCTTTCATTTCCTGGAAGAATAAAACCTTCCGCTTGTTTAATGTAAACCTCCTCATTTAAATCTCCATTTAAAAATGCAATCTTGACATCCATTTGATACACAAACAATTTATGTATAGATGCCAAAGCAATAAGAATTCTAATAGATGTTATGCGTGTGTTCGATGGGAAAGTTGTCTCGATTGTCATTGATTTGAACAGTTACAAACTTTAGTCGCCTAAAACAAATTCAAAGAAAAATATTGCCTTTTTATAAGGCTTACAATGAAAAAATCGAAAATTACAACTTGTTAACCCTTTGGTGAACAAACGCGGGATCCGTTTATCGGATCCTCGCTTCTGTGGGTTCTTTGCCCGCGTCGGACTTGTATCGTCCGTGGACCATCGCGTAATCCGATCTTAGTGGAGATCGGATCTTTGGATCTGCGGATCTGGCGTTTATTTCTGAAGGAAATAGAACGTCTGACGGGGATCAACTCACGAAGGAGGTGATCGCCGGAGCGGGTGAGATCTACTAGGAGAAATCACACGCTCGCCCTGAGTCTAAGACCAAGCTTAGACTAGAGGGCAGATCTGGAACTTGACTCGATCGGCGAGACTCGAAATGGATTCTCTACCTTCTTTGTGTAGATCGAGCATAGCGAACTCTTTGAGATCCGGATCTTGTCTCTTTTCTTGATCAACGCTCAAATCTGTGCCGAAGTCTTGATCTTCAGAACTTCAAAAATCCGGATCTGCAAGGCTCTCCAAAGTCCTTCAAAATTCCCCCCGAATCCCCCCCCGAACTGAGGAAGACCCCCCTATTTATAGGATCGGGGGCGTAGATGCCGGCCACACAAGTGGCTCGGCCACTTGGCCGAGGCACCTCGGCCACTTGGCCGAGGTAACTCGGTCGTGTGGCCTTGGTTCGCCGTTTTTGCCATTTTTCTCGATCTTCTGGGCTTAGGTCCTGCCTATTCTGACTCTTGGTCTTCCTCGGATTTAGATTCCGTCTGTATTGGTTCCGGGACTAACTCTTGGTTTGTTCTGTTCAACGATTCGAAATCGATCGTCGATTCAAGTCCGGTTTAAACCGTGCTTGTGGCAATGGGTTTGTCGTCGGGTTCGTGTCTTAACGATTCGACGTCCGTGATATCCGATGGGTTGTCATTCACGACTTCCGCCACGAAGTTGGTTTCGGGATCTTGTAAGTATTTTTCAATGTCTACAGATACTCCCTCCAAAGTGTTTCAGTCTCGTTCTTTTATAGGCGAGCCTGGAATATTTTGGACATGATGGTTCCCGACCTTCAATCGGCAGAGGGTCCCAAAAGTTAGCTTCAAGTTTTGATTCTTTCAGATCATCCGGTGCTTTGTAGGATTTACGATAAGGTCCGCGGTGTTGCATTTATTGTCGACCGCTTGTTGAAATCTTGATTCAAAGTCTGGGCGAAGTTTTGTTTGTAACTCGTGTTGGTTGGTTGTTGTTTAACTAACCATCAGACTTTTGGACTTCTCTGTATATCGGCGAACTCCTTGTTGGCGACACGTTGACTTGTGTCGAATACGTGGAATTTCATAACCCTCAATCGGCTAATTCTTCCATCATCCGTGTGTTGTTGGTTTGACCACGGGAGGAAAAATCTTTTCATGGAAATATCCTCCGAGGATTACTTGTCGAAACAGGAGACAATTTGGCCTTGTATATCATTTTCCGGAGCATCTGACCGCGATGTGTTGACCGGTATTGGGATAATCTTCGCACTTTATCGATGATAATCAAATTATCTGTGGGAGTATTTTTATGGAAAATACCCCTCAAGGATTCCTGGTTGGAACAGGAAACAATCTGGCTTTGCAAATCCTCATTTCTGGAATTTCGCAGTGGGAGGGATTTCCGAGACGCATTGACCGGCGTCGTTATGACCCTCAAACTTTATTGGCGATGATCGAGTTATCCCCAGGAATACTTTTTATGGAATTCGGGAACTCTTCGTCAAAACAGGAAACAGTTTAGACTCGTATACCTTTTTGGAGTATCACAGTGGGAGGAAATTGAGGGTTATCGAGTTATCCTTAAGAATATGGGTTTATTCTCCAGGAACTTCTCGTTGAAAATTGGGGAATAGTTTATACTCATATTCCTAATTGGAGTAGGATTAGGCGTTGATTAGCGTCGATGCAATCCATACGATCGAGTTATCCCTAAGAATATTTTTATGGAAATATTCTTAGGAACTTCGACAAATTAGGAAGCGGTTTATACTCGTATTCGATTGGGTAGGATTAGGCGAGCGTTGATTAGCGTCGATGCAATCCGCGATCGAGTTATCCCTAAGAATATTTTTATGGAAATATTCTTAGGAACTTCTCGACAGTTAAGCGGTTTATACTCGTATTCCTGATTGGAGTAGGATTAGGCGACGCGTTGATTAGCGTCGATGCAATCCGCACGATCGAGTTATCCCTAAAAATATTTTTTATGGAAATATTCTTCCGGGAACTTCTCGACAAATTAGGAAATATTTTATACTCGTATTCCTGATTGGAGTAGGATTAGGCGACGCGTTGATTAGCGTTGATGCAATCCGCACGATCGAGTTATCCCTAAGAATATTTTTTATGGAAATATTCTTCCGGGAACTTCTCGACAAATTAGGAAATAGTTTATACTCGTATTCCTGATTGGAGTAGGATTATGCGATGTTTTGATTGGTGTATGGGGGCCTTCGCGAGGTGTTATCCTACCGAATAAATCTTCAGAATCTTTCCAAATATAGCGGAGGGAGTAGGAGCCAATCAACGGACTGATTTGGCACTATTTTGACATCCGGATAAGGTTCCAATTAGGACTCCTAATTAGGGGCTGATTAGAGTCCTAATTAGAATTGATTTGGGCCCATTAGGAGTTGTTATAAATACCCATGATCACCCCTTTGCCTCTGACCTAGGTCGGCCCCCCCTACCTGCACTTTTTCTCTTGTTTTCATCTCCTCTCGCGCCGTCTCATCTCCTTCGATCAACAAGGTACGTGCACGTAACTTTTGCAATCAATTTTCTTCTCTTTCTTCTCTCCTTTTTTGTTTGTTTCTGTGCATGAACAGGTGCACAATCAGCAAGGCGGGAGAAAGACGTCGACGGTGACCAGATGGCGGCCATCGGCAAAGACCGGCCGCTATAGGGCATGCGTTCAGGCTTGCCCTGGCTACTGGTAAGGTTCGGTCATGCCATGACTCAGTTACTGGCAGCTACTGGCGCACCACGCCACTGGCGCACCTGTGGTGCTCGGTCGTGGCTCGGGTCAGTTGGTCATTGGCTTGGCGGCGCTTCTTGCACCGACCGATTTTTTGATATTCAACTGCATATCTGACTTTCTCTGTCTTCTTTTACAGTTTCGATGTCGTCGCGAAGATCTCATGTTCCAAGGGGTCGATCAACTCGCACGCCGCGTGAATGCACGCCTCCTTCTTTCGGTGGTGCGCCAGCGTTATCATCTTCTCGTATATATATACGTTATATCCCCGCTTCGCTCTCCTTTGTGAGGCGATTAGGAAGAGCCGAAATCCTCCTTTGTGGGGACCGACGCTTCAGATTCTATTTCATCTTCTTATGTGTACACTCGTTACGACCCCGCTTCGTTCTCCCTTGTGAGGCGATTGGGAAGAGCTGAGATTCTCCTTCGTGGGGATTGACGCTTCAAAGATTGGTTTTGCTTGGTCATCACCCATCTCGATATCTTTAATGGGAGCGATTTCATACCGTATCCATGCTCTGTAGAATGGGATATATTGCCGCTTTGTTTACACGACTCTATTTATTGTTCTCTGAGTATTTAATACGGATGAAATCGTCGTACCCGTTATAAGGTCGTGACTCAATCTATGTAAGATGAATTCAACGCCTTTTACTAACTGAATATTTTCTGATTTCAGTTGATTATTCCTCGAGCTTTTCCGACTTACGGTTGATGGGCGCCATAGTGAATATTATTCCGCGTGTGGCGATCCGCGATTTTTATCTCGCCTCGATTTGCACCGGTACATCGTGAGGCGATTGAGTACTTGAGGGGAGTTCCGCATTCTCGGGCTATTGGTCACCGATGCGCCACTTGTAAAGACACCGGTTCCAGCGAACGCTGCGAAAAATAGATTATCCGTTCGGCTACTTCGGTTAAGGATCCGGATACAGCTTTTATCGAGAGTGAGCGATGGTTGAACAAAGATGACGGAGGTCCTTTGTATATTCCCCGGATACCTCGTCAGCTCTCATTGACCGACCTCAAACACCATCTTTGTGACCGCAGCAGTATGTCTTGGCGTCGACCGAGCATGATCATATCCATTGCGGATTTATTACCCAGCAGCCAGTTCCGGGTTCCAACAGGAATCGTATCATCGGCCTTCATCCCAGAATTGTGGGGTTGTACACACCGCCCCGTGATGAGCTTTTTGTTACTGCCTCAACTTTGAAGAACCGCCTCGCTACGTTAGGGCAAGAGATGCCGTCATCTAGTCATAGATTTTATGGCTAAATTCACTCATCAGGTAAACATTAGTGGGGTCGCCTAACCAACTACGTCCTCAACCGATGGGATGGAGAACTTCGTGCTTGCGGCCTGTATTCAGCGATTCGTGCCACCATGTATGGTCTTCCAATCAGCGCCAACCATTTCTTCACCTTATTCGAGCTCTATAATCCAGATTCGAATACGTTTTTCACCTAAACACGGCGAGTTGGGGGTGGCTTTACATGAGATGTACCGAATTTCAGGTTTACCCATGGGGAAGATGCTGTATCAGGAGTACTTCCCTTCCGATCAGGAACTAAGTCGGCTGAAGAAACACACACCCGACCGTTACGAGACTTTATGGGATCTCACCTGTCATTATTATATAGCTCTGGCCCAATCTGAACCTTATGCCAAGAGGAAATCACAAGTGAGTCTGAAGCAGTTCGCCATTTATCTGTTCCAGCATCTGGCGGACAACTCTGGCGAGGAAATATGTGAACTGTCGCCGCTCGCTCCTTCGGAGGTTAATGAACTGATCGAGAGGTCCGAGGCTAACTCCTACACGCTCAGCTACGCCAAACATGGTTTTCCCCCAGGGACCAAGTTTGCAACCTTTCTGTGGCATGCGGTGAAACCTATCCAGCCAACAACTCTTCTAGCCGGCTATCTTGTAATCTGGCTGAAGAAATGTGTGGTTCCATATCAATCTGGTGATGCCTTACCTTTGGAGGTCCTTTATCCTGCAGTTCAGCTTGCCCACAAGAAGGAACTCTCTCTCCTTCCGGTAATGGTGGCCAATATTCACCGTGGATTGCAGCATATAGTCCGGGCGTTTACTCAGGGAAAGGATGAGCCATCATCTCGTATTCCTTCCCCCCGAGTAGAGCTTCCATATACCTATTTGATGGCTTGGCTGGTCTTTCATCGTCCGGACATGATGTCGGCACCGGGTTTCACAGATTCGTCTACTCCTTTCTTGCGGTTGGTAGAGGATTGCGATGGAAGAGTGACTTCAGAGATCAAAAAGATCTCTGATTCATAGAGGGTGGATCTTTTCGGATGTTTTCCTCGATTCTCGGTCAATATGGTGAGTCCTTGGTCGACGAGGAGGTGCGAAGACACAGCCAGACTTCACTTGACATTGGTCGCTTTAACCGGCTAGTGAACATCGTGCCGTGATATCTCACTTTTCGAGTAAAAGAGGAATGCTTCATTGAGCCTTATTTTCCTGTCGTTTGCTTCGCGATTGATTCACGACCAACTTTATGTTGGGAACCCGAACCGATGGCTCGAACTTCGTGGTGGACTTGTGGATGGCCTTGGCGTGGTTGTGGGCGTCATGGGATGTACCGGTGCTAGATTCAGCCTCCGAGCTCGGACCGTCAGTTGGAGTCGACATTCCTTCATTGAAGTTGGCTATTAGTAGCTAATGAGCGGTCCTGTGAGGCTATCTCAAATCGGTGGCGAGAGAAGCATCGTTGCAGCCGACACTCGACACCCCAAGACGCCGCTCAAGCTCGAGGAAGCGCCAATCTCATTCGCCAAACGACCGAGGAGGAGTTCCACAACTCGGCCGGGACTTTAGGAGACCAAGCGTTGCGGTTTATGAGAAGGATCTCGGTACTTTCTCCTTTTCCCCTTCGCTTTCTCATCCTCTCTATTGGATTTCTCATTCAACCTAATTTTCGTGAAAATGCTGAAGAAGAAGAATTCGACCTTCTCGAGGGTTAAGCGAAAGAAGTTAGCCCATAAGACTCGCGTGAATCCTCGATCCTTTGATATAGACTTGACCAGCGATGATCCAGTCAGTGACGGAGGTAACACTTCTCCGTAATGTAATCTGATTTTTTTTTAAATTCTCGGCTTTTGGAGACTGATATTTCTCCGTTCCCATGCAGGGGGTTTTAGAGATTATGATTCTGGCTTTGATTTTCCTCACCATGATTCTGCTGGGCCTAGTTCCACTCATGTCAAGCCTAGCTTCACTCAACAAATGTATGGGGCTATGGCGGAGGAACACAGGAACCGATGTAGGACTGATTCGATTGACAATCGATAACTCCTCTTACGGATGGCGAATCGAGTTGAATGACTTCGAATTCGTACCCCACTAATTGCCTCTTAGCTTTTGCTCTTTTAGAGAAATTACGAGGAGACAAATGCACAAACCGAGGCTGGGCAAGCTAACCTTGTATGAGGGTAAATAAGCCTTACGATTGTTTGCCCATTTTCAGTTGCATTTATTTTTTTCCTAATGCTTTCCTTTCGGACTTCTCGATGGAAGACTTATTGGAAGGCTGGTTTATACAACAATACCGCCATGGATGATGCGCTTTCTGGCTTTGTCATAGGATGGCGCTCTTCAGTGAAGATTTGCAGAAACCACAATCCAGAAGAAGGTATGAATTTTCTCTCCAATTAAAGGACCAGCCATTTGGCCAATATTACTATAATTTAAAGGGCCTGAGAAGTTCTTTTCATGTAGTGGCAGGCACTCCTCTTCATTGCTTTCTGAGATCGGCTACGGCGGCTGTTGAGATAGATGAGCACACTGAGGGATCAGCTGCGGTTGATAGTATCCTAGCGATAGATACCCCTCTGGTAGACTCACTAGTCTCTGAAACTACACCGAAGGAGACGGGTAAGAGTCCCCCAATTGAATATGCATTCATTAGTTTTTGGTTGAAGATTCTAAGGTCCTCTTTTCCTTTATGCAGAGCCTACACCTCGACTCCATGATTTGGCGAGGGCGCTGATGATGGATGAAGATCCATCCCGGCTTAATATCAGTTTGGAAGTGCGCTCGTTCTTTTCCTTGATGAACATGGTGATCGATAAGATTCTCCATGGCGGCCTCTCTCTCCACCAGTTTAGGCCACTGCTTGGTCCCCGGACGGCCTTGATACAGAATATGGGTCATCCTGAGCTAGCTCAAGCCATTGCCGACGACCTTGCTCACTTAGAGGGGATGCTTTAGAGACTTCAAGAATTGCAAGCAGCCGGAGCCTCCTCGTATGTAGGCTGTTAGGACAGAGGCAGCTTAGAGGCATGGCTGCCGTGCTTTCTGGGCTCGAGGTCAGGATCTGAGAGAGAGAAAGAGTGGATCAGATTGGAGCCATTGTCACCGAAACCTCCTCTTCTCTAAGTCATCTCAACTCCTGTTTCATAGCAAGCGGGGAGAGGATAGCACAGCTCAGGAGGGAGCTCCAAGCAGAGGAAGAGAACATGAGTGTTCTAGAGTTGACAAGGGCCAACAAGGAAGAGGCTCTCACTGTCGCATCTAGGGAACTCGAGCTATCGAAGCAGAAGTTGGTTGAGCTCGAGGGGGCAACCATGGGGGTGCTGAACACCGATGAGGAGTCTTTCAGGGCTGAGTTGCAGGGAGAACTCCACCAGGCTTATAGTGATGAAGTGTCTCAGCTCGAATAACAAATCCTTTGTCATAGACTTAATGTTTAAACAGTTGTAGCTCCTTCTATATTTACTTCAAATGAATAAGATTTATTCCTTTCATTGTTTATTATGATTCTTTTACTTCGTCAGAAATAATTAACCATAATACTTATAGGATTTTGGCAAACCCTCACCATCAGCGGTTTGATTAGCCTTTACCAACTACCGTTTGAGTTGGGCTAGCGTCGGATTATCGGATCCGTTCCGCGTGGCGTTGTGCTAAAAGAATGAAACTCTTCTAGACTTCTTGCTCTGATATTGAATCGCAGACCGTCTTTTTATAGAAGACTAACCCGCAGCGTGTAAAATCGACTATCCTGCTTAGGATTGAGTTAAATTCTCCAAGAAGAATCTTGGATTAAGGAGTTTTGGTTGATAGGATTAAATTGGTGAGAGAGGAGGAACTTTATGTTCTATTTCTCAGAATGAAACCAATAGCAGGGGCCTGCTATAGGAATCAAGAGGGTTTAGACGTCCTTTAGTCGGACGACTTGATCCAAACAATCTCGGCGATACCTTCACGGGCGCTATCTAAGATGCAAGTTCCAGCTTACCTTCACCGGCGCTACCCGAAAAGGGATGGAACTGAGGGTGGGATCTCCACTCTGAGAACCGAAAGGACTCAGGTAACCTTCAAAGGACAACCCGGTCTCGAAAATCTTGGCGATACCTTTAGTCGGCTACCTAGAATGAAAGATGGGACTAAGAGTGGGATCTCCACCGAGAACCGAAGAGACTCGTGACCTTCAAAGGACAACCCGGTTCGAAAATCTTGGCGATACCTTTAGTCGGCTACCTAGAATGAAAGATGGGACTAAGAGTGGGATCTCCACCGAGAACCGAAGAGACTCGTGACCTTCAAAGGACAACCCGGTTCGAAAATCTTGGCGATACCTTTAGTCGGCGCTACCTAGAATAGGATGGATAGAACCCTTCCGTTTATCACGAAAGGGATCTTACGCTTGGAGAGGAAGAATTTTATATTCTATCTCCGGCGTGAAAGGAATTTTAAGTGGGCCTCTTGTTCATAGAAGGAATCAAGAGGGGATTTGGGTAATGTACCAGAAAATTTGTAGACCTACCGTCAAGGAATTTGATCGGTGGGGGAAATTATGATGGAGGATAAATCTAGGGTTATACTCAAGGAAAGTGGGTGAAACATCCCACGAGGAACTTCCCATCGAAACGGGTTATCCTGAAGATACTAAGGGTAGTATTTCTTCAGAAACTTTCCATTTATCGGCACTAATTGCTGGTCGCCATTTTGGATAATTAGACGATACGCACCATTAGAGTAGACCGTTTATATTACAAACGGACCCTCCCATTTAGGTTCGAATTTACCTTTCTTCTTGGAGTTGAGGATCGCCGAAAGCAAATGGAGGACCGTGATCTCCTTCCCTGAAACTCTTTTGTTGTACTTTCTTGTTGAAAGCTCTCGACATCCTAGCTTGGTAGAACTCAATGCATTGTTGAGCTTCCAGGCGCTTTTCATCCAACATCTCGAGCTCTTCGAGACGTTTTTGATGATGTTCCTCGATCGTTATCTCCGCTATGCAGGGCGCGGAGTGACTAACTGGATTTCCAATGGGAGAATTGCTTCACACCGTAGACCGAGAATACGGGTCTCTCCACATGCACACGGTTGCAGCGATATGCCCGAGTGCTTCTCCGAAGTTTATCATCCCAATCTCGCTTGTTATTCTTCACAAGTTTCACAAAATTTTGATGATTGTCTTGTTGAACGCCTAATCCATTTGGTACCGGATTATAGGTCGCTGATGAGACGCCTTGAATCTTGAATTTCTCGCAAAACCCGATGAAGGAATTGCCGATGAATTGGGGACCGTTGTCATGCGATCCGTCTTGAAACACCGTGTCGGTAAATGACATGGTGTTTGATAAATTTGATGACGACGCTTTTACTTCTTTTAGCGGGATTGCTTCACCACTTGGAGAAGTAGTCGGTGATCGCTAGAATAAACCGACGCTTTGACCGACGGGAGGAAAAATGGGACCTACAATGTCCATTCCCCATGTCTCGAATGGCCGTGATGTGGCCGAAGGATGTAATTGCTCGAGGTCGATGCATATAATTCGCGGAATTTGACACGTGGGTTTCGAGCGGTGATGCGATCGCCATTAATCATTGTTGGCCAAAGTAGCCCATTCTCTGATTCGATCGTAGAGCTTGGGACGGTGGTGTCGCCGCATTCACCTTCGTGTGCTTCGAAGGACCTCTTACGCCTCTTTGTTTGAAAGGCATCGGAGTAAAGACCATCGTACCCCGTGATATAACATCGGGTCTACGTGTTGTAAAGAATCTTGGAGCTCTTAGCGGATTGACTCTCTCTCCTTCGTCTTACGGCGAGAATATCATGCAAGGCGTGGTCGATGATAGAAGCGTCAATCTCGGGCTCCAATTTGGTTTGGGTGCATATACACTCCTTTGGTAACTATCCTTATCTTCTTGTACCTCATCATATATTGAGTGCGAAGAGTTGGTGAGTCGTAACTAGTTGTTGATTGGAAAGGTTGTGCCGGCGATCGCTATCGCGGCCAATGCATCCGCATAAAGCGTTAAAGCGTGGAATATATTCGATGAAGAATTCTTCAAATGAGTCCGCCATTTCAGCGGCTATCGATGATAGGGGACGGACCGGGGTTCCTAACCGTAGTCACCGGATCTGCTTAACTATCAATGCGAATCGCCGTGCGGCTTGAGATACTCGACCCCGGCTCCTTGGTGAAACTAAGTCCAATAAGTAGCGCATTGTATTGACTCGTTATTAGAAAGGTTGATGAGTGAATAAGTGCGGGGCATGACATGATTCCAGGAAACTAAGACAACCCGACTCGGAGATCTTGGAACATCAGGGGCACTTGCCGCGTTAGTAGCTCGAAGCCCGTCAAAATACAACTGCCATATTTCTTGGTGTCTTGTAGTGTTGACCGTGTACTTCATCGGTAGGTCATCATATAACTTCGGCTGCGTCCGTCGTCGGGTTGGCGGCTAGGAGTCTAAACTTGTCCTTTAATGACTTACGTTGTTTGAAGTGCAAGTCATATTGGGACAAGAGCAAGACCCATTTGCCAAGCGCAACTCATGAAATTTGTTGGGTCATGAATATTGGTTGGATTTCGTTGGAATGACATAAATCGTCTGTTTGACTAAATAGTGCGCATCTTAATTGCGAACACTAGTGCTAAACGCTGCTTCTCAACCGGTGGATATCGAGATTCGGCCTCGACTAGTGTTAGACTCGGGTAGTACTGCGCCTGTTACGTGACGCTGATGCGTCTTCGCGAACAAGCTCAACGAGTGGTCCGTTGCCTTGATGTCGGGAATGGCTTTCCCCATTGCGGTGCGACAAGAGCGAGGAGGTTTAGAGATACGATTTGATCTCTTGAATGCTTTCGGCGGCGTCGTCCCAAATAAACCGCCCTTCTTCTTTCAACTTAGAGAGCGGTTGGCACTTCGGATAGGTTCGATATGAACCGTCGGATGTCATAATCGCCCTTATAACCCCTTCTCTCGGATTTCTCGGAGGTTGCAACTCTTGAATCGCCTTCACTTTGTCGGGATCGGCGTGGATGCCCTTATTAGTGGCGACAAAGGCGAGGAACCCTTTGGACATCCCAAGGAAGGATTTGGCGGGATTCATCTTTAGGCGATGGGTTCGCATGAGCTCGAATACCGTTCTAAGATCTTTGGCGTGATCTCCTTTATCCGGCTTTTCACGACCAAGTCGTCGGCGTAGCATTGACCATTTTCGGAGATGGTCACGGAAAATTTTCATCATTGCTCAGCGGTATGTGGCGCCCGGCATTTTGGTCGAGCGCGCATGACCGTGTAGCATATATACCGATGGGCGTTACGAGCGGCTGTGTGTTTGGCATCATCGGGGTGCATCTTGATCGATTGTAACCCGAAACCATCCATGAATGACATTCTTTCAAATCCACGTATTGTCGACTATGACATCGATGATTGGAAGAGGAAAGTCATCTTCGAGACAGCGGCGTTGGTCTCGTAGTCGACCACAGTCCTAATCGAACCATTCTTCTTCATGACCGGGACTATATTCGCCACCCAATCCGGATGTTGAATTTCCTTGATGAGTCCCGATTCTATGAGTTTCTTCACTTTATCAACAATTGCCTGCAAGATCTGTGGACGAAACCGTCTCTGCGGTTGCTTGACAGGTTTGACATCCACCTCGATGTTGAGGCGATGTGTCGCCACATTAGGGTCGAGTCCTGGCATGTCCTCGTAGCTCCAGGCGAATACATCAATATACTCCCTGATTAGAGCGATCAACTCTTCCTTCTCTTCCGAGGGAAGAGTATTGCTGATGTTTATGAGCTTAGGATGCTCTTCGTCACCCATATTAATCTGGACTACCTCGTCCTTAGTGGGGGGGTTCTCTTTGTTCGAATCTATCCCCAAACTGCTCTTTGAGTTGATGGATCCATGGGTCTTCCCATGTTGGCATATCTTCATCACCCTCAATAGTAGCAGGATCGATCGTAGCCATATTTGACATCAAAGCCTTGAAAGCTTCTCCGAGGCTGGTGTCGGAATCCCAAGCTGAAGAATCAGACGAATGTCCGTCTCCCTCATCGGGTGGATTATTATCAATCAGCCAAGAGCATTCATCTTCTGAGGAGGATTCGTATCCCAATCCCCTGCATAGTAGTTATCCGGCTTCCCCCTTGGGACATATGCCACTTTGGGAGGGACTCGAGGACCTCGTCCAAAACATAGACCTTCCCCTTGTGTCAAGTCATACCCCCACTTCTTCATGATATCCCGTGTTTCTGGGCTATATCTGAATGTGTGTAGGATAGGCTCGTTATCATTTATACCTTCTTCTAAGAAATGATTCGGCGTTGGAACTGCATCTCCTCTTCCGTAAATCAAGTCTTTTTCACTACCTGATCTTCGTGGGATAATGAGTGTTGTCCCAAAAGAGTCTCGGAGCTGCTTTTGCGTAATGCAAGACGACCGAGTCGGTAAGTGTAACTCCTGATTGTTATATAAACCTGTCATCACATTATTCAAAGACAAAGGGTACTCTAAATCGTCATTTATTGATTCATCGGCAATTTGCCAATTATAATGTTCATCTGACGATTCTTCATCGTCAAGATTGATTACGAGGGGTACAATATCATTTAAAACAAAATCACCACTATAACCAAGCCCGCCAGATAGCTTCTTCACTCGTCTGCCTTGGGCCGATGATTCGCCTCACTCATTACCGTAGAGGAGAGAATCGAAATAATTCTCCATCCCCTTAAACGGCTGTTTGTCCGCGACCACCGTCTTGACTTCATTGTTTGTGTCTACATATTTGAGACACTAATAAAGAGTAGATGAAACTATAACGCTATCAGGATCCAAGGTCGATCCAACAATAAGTTATAGGAAGTCTCGCCAATCACATAGCAGTGACCTTACTTTAAGTCCCCATTTGAACTTTATCCGATTTTACCAGCGTCGAGACCGCCGGTGTTAAATCCGTAGATCACCGTCGCCTGCTGATGCAAGCTACTCAGCGTGGATTCCAAGGTGATACATGAGGCGCTAGGGCATGATGCTCACAATGAACCCGGATCGACTTGATCCTGCTAACTTCACTAGAGCCAATATACCCGTGAAGTATAGCGGCCTATCGTGCTTGAATTCCTTATCCGCATATCCTCCTTGTAAAAGTAATGCAGGAAGTGCTTAGCCTAAGGTTGCATTGTTGCCGACTTTCCTCGGCTCGCATCCGGGTGAGGAAGACTTCTGAATCGCCGTATTTGAAGAGCTTCTTGTCTCTTTTGACAACGGCAAAGAACTCGTAAAGAGTGATCCTTGTGGGGATATTGGCCAATTGTGCCATCACGCCAAAGCTGCACGGAGAGCTTGAAGTTCCCGCTTATCTCTTCCAACGGGCGACAGTTGGTGACCGCTTCGAGTCGAACCTCGTGGCTCTTGGCAACCACCGTTGTTGTGCCTTTTCGACGCGAAAGTGAGGGGTGTTGTCGGTACCCCACCGCAAGCCGCTTTGGCATTTGGATCGAACTTCCTGTACTTGTATCTGCATCGTGTCCGCCGTGGTGGCGCGGCTTCGTGTTCCTTCTGACACCGGAATGTCACCACTGCCGCCATCTCCCTCCGTAATCGCGAAGTAGCATGGCATACCTTTGCCTTCTCGCTTTGACTTTTCTTCAATGAAGAAGAAGCTACCCATTGATCATCTTCGCTGTGTCCGGTGGACCCATTGTGACTTCGCCATTCGGGGTCAGATGCGATACGAGTCCTTTCTCTCGCTGCTTGTGTGGGTCATCATTCACCGCCTTCATTGCGACTTTAACCATCGGATTAGGTTCAAACCATGTCAATGGCATCACCCAAAGCTTATGGACACCGATTTGTTCGACCTTCTTTTCTTTGGACGGCTTCATAGTGATGACCGCTACGCCAATTAAGGCCCGATTTTATCCTTAAGACCAAACTCGATGAAGGGTGATGAACCGCCTGCGGTAAGCGCAATATTTTGATCGTTTCGTCTCATTGCTTCCTCTTGATTCTCAATCGAGGGAGCTTGATCTTGTTATTTTCCACAAGATATTTGAAGAGACCGAACCTCATCATCCCTAAAGGAATAGGACTTCGAATCTCGCCTGGCATTTCGCTTCTCAGGCCCCGCTGCCAGCGATTGTGCTCGCGGCGGCTGTTGTTGTTGCCGCCGCCGCCGCCAGTTGAGTTGAACGCTTGTTCGCGAACCACCGCCCCGCTCGCTCCTTCCCTTTGCCACGGGACAAAGTTACGCTGGCTTCCATTGCCGTCGGGCTCTTTCCACCTTCTTCCTCTTGAGGAAGCGCTCGCTTGTTCACCCCGCGACCTTCAAGTCTTTCCAAGTGTTGGACGGTGTCGTTCCCATTGCTTTCGCACGCCTATCGACAAGTTGTTGTGGCAGGTCCGAGGATGAACTCCTTCATATCGGATCCCGGCAGCTCATTGCCTTGTTCCGAATCGCTTGACGAAGGTATCCACAGCTCGTCCTTCGCTTCGCCGAGTAACGCTCCGATGGATACTTCTGTATCGCCATCGAAGAAATTGAGAGAAACAGGACTCCATATCGCCCCTACCGTTGATGCTCTCGCTTAAGACGGCGGTACCAATCAAGGCAAATCCACGGCGGTGCCAACGAATGACCGAACCATCGTGGGTTCATTGTCAAAATAACCCCGAGGTGCTAATTTGAAGTAAATCAAGTGTCGCTACTGGGAACCCTTCCGCAAACGGTGAAGTTTATTAAGTTAAACTTAGACGGCACGGATTGATTCCCACTCCCTGGTATGGGCAAGGAATACCGTTTTCTTCACCTCTTGAGCGGAAATCAATGAGTTGATTTTGCTCGAGGTCTTTGATCTTCTCGCCTCATGAGCAACAACATCTACATTATGCCCAAATATGGTTCAGAGGGTTATCATCCTCTTGTGCTTCCTCCCGGTCCAATCGCCGCCATCTTGGTCGACGCCGATGCCTGATCGATTCACCTCGATGTTTTGTCAAGGCTTGATCTGCTGGTCATGCATTTCTCTCATCGTCTGCATGGCCATATCCATCTCTAGCTTGAAGTTTTCCGCTGCTTAGTCAATGCTTCGCCTAGCATTTTAGCCACTTGATCTCAGATCGATCATAAGCGCTTGGGGCACCTTCGCTAGATACTGTATTATCGAGGCAATTATGAGCTAACATCCGACACATCTTCCTCCGCGGTATCCTCTCTAAGTTTGTCGTATTGGACCGTTTGATAGTCCCGACCGCAAACGAAGTTAGCCGCTATGATTTGGTGGGGATAGCTCGAGATGATGATCCTTTGCTGGTCATATTATTAGTGACCTCTCGCAATTCATCCTCTCGATGTCGCCCTTCGTGGAATCGCTTTGACCTAGGTCTCTGCGGTTGGTGCTAAGTCTCAAAGACCGAAACTCTTTCTCGAGTTTCTTGATGGCAATTGCACTGAGAGCACCGCCTTGATGAGCTTAGAGCACAAGCATGACCGTATTAGTTTGGGGAGCCCTTCGAGATTTCTTCGCACTCGCATCTGTAGTACTGCCAAGATGAGTACCGAGCAACCCGCCGTGTCGACGATCCTCTGTATAACGCCGCCGCTATCGACGAAAGCATCTCCTTCCGAATGGACTTGTTCACCAAACTACCGAAGTGACTCGCTTTGACTTTCGCTATGTGAGCGTGAAGTCTCTGTGGACTCTCTGACTTCGACCTTTAGTCCGGCTGGTGGATCAGAGGAATTTTCCTATCCTTCTTGGAGCGGTGCGACCTCCTCGCATGAGGAGTGACCCGTGATTCTTTCGTGAGGACCCAAACGATCCTTGATAGTTAGTTTGGTGGTGGTGGCGGAGTTGGCTTCAATGCCCGCATGCGCACTTTGACTTTGAGGCTGGCCGACTTGGGCTTTGGCGCTGAATTTGAAACGCTGTAGCCTTTAAGTGCCGGACAGAACTGGAATGTTGGCGCCTTAGGTTTTGAAGCCGTGCTGGGGTTGGAGCACCGCTAGATTTGGGCCTCTAAACCTCGGTGGTATGTTGGCGCTTTACCACCTCCTTCTTCAATTCACGAGCTTGTTGTACCAACGCCATGCTTGTGCAAGAAGTGCACGACGCCCCGAATACGCGCTCGAAAGGCGTTCCGCTGGACACGGACCCACTCGCTGGTTGACGGCTTGATGGACTGTCGATCACTTGAGGCCGGAGCCTCGCAAGTCGATCTTAGATCCGCCAGAAGGACCCCATCCATGGATTGCACGGCCTTGGCATACTCGCCATGCTTTGTCGCCGCTTTGGCGGCTCGCTGGAGAGGCGCTACACATGCTCATCTCGCCATAGTCCGGACTGCCGGCGGGATTTTCGCTACCTACGGCAGCTGGGTTGGACTCGGCCCCGGGCTCTACATCGAGGCCCATCGGGTTCTCCTTGCATGGAGACCTTCTTGGAGCGGAGAACTGGATCTGGAGGACGAGGATAGATACACCTCGAACTTCTTCTGGTCAAACTCGAACTCGACCTCCTCCTCCACCAGATAGGGATCCGCTGCGCATCCATCACCTCCGATAAGGCGGTGGCTCCCACCGTGGTCGCCAGCTTGTTCGATGGGAAAGTTGTCTCGATTGTCATTGATTTGAACAGTTACAAACTTTAGTCACCAAACAAATTCAAAGAAAAATATTGCCTTTTATAAGGCTTACAATGAAAAATCGAAAATTACAACTTGTTAACCATTTAGAACAAACGCTGGATCCGCTTATCTGACTCGCCAGGGTTCTTTACCTGTGTCGGACTTGAATCGTCCCGGAACCACCGCTAATCCCGATCTTGGGAGATCCATGCGGATCTCCAGATCTCGGCGCTTATTTTACAAGGAAATAGAACGCCTGACGGGATCAACTCACGGCGAGGTGATCGCCGGAGCGTGAGATCTACTAGAGAAATCACACGCTCGCCTCGAAGCCTGCAGCTTAGACTAGAGGGCGATCCGAACTTGACCCGATCGGCCAGACTTGCGGTAGTCGGCTGTGATGAGTGCGGAGCAACTGCCGTGTGTCGACCCATCGATCCCTGGGTATAGCGTCGTCGTTATCGGACGAAAGCATCTCCTTAGAGAATGGACTTGTTCAAAACTACGAGTGACTTCGCCTTGACTTTCGCTATGTGGCGTGAAGTCTCGGTGGACTCTCGGACTTGACCTTTAGTCGGTTGGTGGGGCTTGGAATTTTCCTATCCTTCTTGGGCGGTGCGACCTCTGCATGAGGTGACCCGTGATTCTTCGAGAGGACCCAAACGATCCTTGATAGTTAGTTTGGTGGTGGTGGCGGGAGTTGGCTTCACCAGGTTGGAATCTGACATGCTGACTTTGAGCGCCGTCGGACTGGAGCTTTGGCTGAATTTGGCGCCTGTAGCCCGGCTTAAGTCTTGGGACGGAGCTGGAATGTTGATCTTAGGTTTTGAAGCCGTGCGGTTAGGGTTGGAGCAGATTAGATTTGGGCCTCTAAACACGGTGGTATGTTGGCGGCTTCTTTACCACCTCCTTCTTCAATTCACGAGCTTGTACCCAGCGCTCATGCTTGTAAGTGCACGGCGCTTCGAATCGTTCACGGCGTGGAGCGGTTCCGTTCACGGACCCACTTTCGTTGGTTGGGGATGGACCGTCGATCACTTGAGGCTGGAGCCTCTGCGTAGAATCTGGATCTTAGATCCGCCGTGCGGACCCCATCCATGGATTGCGGCCTTGGCGTGCTGGCGCCATGCTTTGTCGTCGCCTTTGGCGGCTCGCTTGGAGAGTCGGTGGCGTCATTGGCGTTCATCTCGGCGCCGTCATGATCTGACCGGGCGAAGGGGATTTCGCTACCTACGGCGGGGTTGGACTCGCCGTCGGGGCTCTATCGGGGAGGCCATCGGGTTCTCCTTGCGTGGAGACCTTCTTGGAAGCGGGCGGATGCGGAGGACGAGGATAGATACACCTCGAACTTCTACGGTCAAACTCGAACTTCGACCTCCTCCTCCACGGGATAGGGATCAGCGGTTGCGACGGCGACCTCCGATATAAGGCGGTGGCTCCCAGCGTAGTGCGGCTTGTTCGATGTCTCGATTGTCATTGATTTGAGCAGATTACAAACTTTAGTCGCACGAAACAAATTCAAAGAAAAATATTGCCTTTTATAAGGCTTACAATGAAAAATCGAAAATTACAACTTGTTAACCATTTGGTGAACAAGCGGGATCCGTTTATCGGATCACCGCATGTGGGTTCTTTACGTCGTAGGGGACTTGAATCGTGAACCACGCGTAATCCCGATCTTAGTGGAGATCCGGATCTTTGGATCTGCGGATCTGGCGTTTATTTTACTGAAGGAAATAGAGCGTCGGCGGGGATCAACTCACGAAGGTGATCGCCGGGCCAGTGAGATCTACTAGGAGAAATCACTGCCTTCTCGAGTCCTAAGACCAAGCTTAGACTAGAGGGCGATCACGGAACTTGACTCGGATGGCGTGGACTCGGTGGATTCTCTACTTCGTGTAGATCTGAGCCTAGCGAACTCTTGAGATCTGGATCTCGTCTCTTTTCTTGATCAGCGCCGAATGCGTCGAAGTCTTGATCTTGAACTTCAAAATCCGTCTGCAAGGCTCTCCAAAGTCCTTCAAAATTCCCCGAATCCCCAAATCGAGGAAGACCCCTATTTATAGGATCGGGGTAGATGCGACCACACAAGTGGCTCGGCCACTTGGCGAGCACCTCGGCCAGTTGGCGAAGTGGCTCGGCCATGATGGCAGAGCCACCTGGCCACTTGGCGGGGTAACTTCGGTCGCGTGGCCTTGGTTCGCCGTTTTTCTCGATCTTCTGGGCTTAGGTCCTGCCTATTCTGACTCTTGGTCTTCCCCGGATTTAGATTCCGTTTGTATTGGTTCCGGGACTAACTCTTGGTTTGTTCCGGTTCAACAGTTCTGAAATCCGATTATCTGTTCAAGTCCGGTTTAAACCGTGCTTGTGACGCTAATGGGTTTGCCGTCGGGTTCGTGTCTCAACGATTCGACGTCCGTATTATCCGATGGGTTGTCATTCGCCGACTTCCCGTCACGAGTTGGTTTCGGGGATCTTGTAAATATTTTTCAACGCCTACAGCGTGCAACAGGTGCATATGTATAAAAATAATCTATGCCTTCTTTTTGTCTAAACCCTTTGGTTACTAATCTAGTCTTAAAAGCTTGAATAGAACCATCAGAATGATACTTCCTTCTAAAAACCCATTTACATTCTATTGGCTTTGATCCTTGAGGTAAGTCTACTAAAATCCAAGTTTTATTATCCATTACAGAATCCATTTCATCATTGGTAGCTTCTTTCCAAAAGGAAGCATCTCTAGATGACATTGCTTCATAAAGATTTTAGGATCATTATATGAATTAAAACTTATAGGATGTTTATTTAAAACATTGTTGTTCCTATCACCTTCAACGGGAAAAATAATTTGTTCAGATAAATAAAATCAAGGTAAAGATTTCTCTTTTCTTGCTCTAGTACTTCTTCTTAGTTCGATATTTCTTTAGATGTACTAGTTTCCTTAATATGAAAATTAGAACTAGGAATATCACTAGAGCTAGGCGAATAGGAACATTTTAACATTCTCGAATCCATAGAAAACTTATTTTGAAGAATTCAACATCTTTAGATTCAACAATGGTATTAGAAAACAAATCAAGTAGTCTATAAGCTTTCTTTGCTTTCATCATATCGATAAAAATACTTTTAATGGCTCTAGGTCTAAGTTTTGTTCTTTTAGGATCGGGAACTCTATAATAGGCCAAATACCCCACACTTTAAGATATGACAGATTAGATTTTCTACCTTTCCATAACTCATAAGGGCTTATGTTTGACTTTTAGAGGGAATTCTATTATGCATATAACATCTTTGTGTAAGTACTTCTCCCCATAAATTTAAATATAACTTAGCATTATTAAGCATACAATTTATCATTTATTGTTAAGTTCTATTTTTCTTGCAACTAAACCATTCTGTTGGGGAGTGCAAGGTGTTGTGCATTGATGAATAATACCATGTTCTTCACAAAAGTATTAAAATTATCGAAAAATATTCACCACCTCTATCGGTATTAACATTTTAATTTTCTTTTCAAGTTGATTTTCAACTTCGTTTTGTATTTTTAAACATGTTAAAAGCTTCATCTTTTGTTCATAAAAGATAAACATACATATATCTACTGCAATCATTAACAAAAGTAATAAAATATATTTTCCCTCCTCTAGTTAGCATGCATTTAATTCACATATATCGGGATGTACTAAATCTAAAACTTTAGAATCTCTATGGGAAACACTTGTAAAAGATTTTTTATTAATTTAGACTTAGCACATTTCACATTTATCAAATTCACCATTGAAGTTAATCAAGTCTAATTTTTTCATATTATTCTAATAGCGAAAATTTAAGTGTGCTAAACGATCATGCCATAAATAAGAGGAATCAACAATATAAGCAGAAGACAAAACTTTATTATTAATACTGAGTTGATACATTCCATCACAAGAGCAGCCATTTCCCACAAACATCCCGCTCTTAGACAGGATAACATTGTCTGACTCAAAAGCAACTCGAAACCCTTTCTTACAAAGAAGATCAATAGAAACTAAGTTCTTTCTAATTTTGGATACATACAAAACATTCATAAGGGTCAATTTCTTTCCAGAAGTAAAATCTATCTCAACAGTCCCTTTTCCAGTAACTTTTGCACAAGCATTGTTCCCCATTTGCACTTCTATAATTTCTAAAATTTCTTCAAATCCTTTGAACATGGATTTGTCCTTGCAAACGTGGATTATTGCACTGGAATCAACCCACCATCCAGACTTAACAGAAGTCATATTGATTTTGGAAACCATAGCGACCAGATTCTCTTCTATCATATTTGCAGAAGCCTTTGATTTTGTATTATTATTTTTTCTGTGACAACATCTTTATTAAAATGTCTAGGCTTACCGCAAATAAAATAGGACCCCTTTTTTTCTAAAAATTTATCTTTTTAAACTATTGTCCAATTTTCTTCATTTGAAGGTTTCTATTTTTTTTTTACCGAAGATTCATTCTTTTCCACTATGTGGACCTTAGAATCACTTTGGATGGTATTTTTTGAATCACATAAGCGTGACTCCTCTTCAATTCGAAGATTTTTCTGAAGTTGTTCCAAAAGAGATATCCTCAGGTTTATGCATTAGTTTCTTCGCGTAATCTTTCCAAGTTGAGGGTAGTTTTGCAATAATTGTAGCAACTTGAAAAGATTTAGGAAGAACTATTTTGAGGACATCAATCTTATTAACCAGAACCTCCAATTCATAAACTTGCTCTAGGACAGATTTATCATCAACCATTATATATTCTAAATATTTTGCAATCAAATACTTGTTGGTACCTTCCTCCTTGGCTTTGTATTTAAACTCCAGTGCGTTCCAGATTTTCATTGTTGACTTTATTCTGGTGAAAAGATCATATAGCTGGTTCGAAAAGTATGTTCAAAATATGACCGGGACATAGCACTTCATCTTCCTCCCGTTTTGCCTTTTGCTTCTTGATTTCTTCTATTTCTTCCTCAGTAGGTTGTTTCCCATCTGCACTTAGTTTTGGATCTTCTATACTGCAGGTTGGGGTTGAGCATTTAGGAAATCTTTAATGTTGTAAGAAGAAACATTATCTTATCTTGCCAGCGAGAGAAATTATTCCCGTCGAATTGGTCCAATTTGACCATGTCTTGATTCATCACCTTGATTGACTCCGACTCCATTGTAGCAGAAATATTTCTTTAAGATTGTTAGTAAAAATAAAGAAGGAGACAAAATTTCTGAGGCATGAAATACTTTCCTTAAAAAAATATTTTCCCCACTTGGTAATTCAAGTTTGCTTCATGTTAATGTAAATTTTCTTTCTAGGATACAACACAATATTGAAAATTTCAGAAAGCAAATCTGAAACTTTCCAACAGTCAATTTTTTAAAAACACCCCTTGGAAAAAATAGTCATTTTTCCAACAGTCAAAAAACAGTCATTTTCCAACCATATACTTCTAACAGTCAATTTTGTCTATTAATATTTTCATAATTTAAAAAAATTAAAATAACAATAACAGTAATAAATAAAATAATATATTCAAAAATATATAGTAAAAGTTAGAATATTTGAGCGGCAGCAGCCAGCGCGTCTAATAATCGCGCATTATTCGTGCTACCCACACATGGATTTAGAAGTCTATGCTTTGATCCATTTATCAAAACCCAATAATCATTAAATGTTTTTAAACCTCTAAAAGAATGCTCAAATATCCGATGTGGGACTATCTTATTTTTACAAACAAATACTAACAAAATCTACCCTTAATTAGCTGGAATAATCCATGTATATTGGAGAAGGATCACGAAAGCTTATTTATATTATTTTTCTTATTATGAAATCCCAAAAACTTAAGAGGTGAAAAAATAAAGCATACACAGAATGAACTCAGTGTTGTCAATACCTGCATTTAATTTATAAGACCAATATTTATTTACAGTTTGCTGGAAACTCAATTATATTTGTGATTCTATGAGCATTACTTGCTACGAGTCAAATTTCAATATTTTCCATCGCAGCTCAGCGACAGATCAGTGATAACTTTCTAGATCATAATATGATATTATTTAAATGCAAAGTCATGAGGAATGGATCTCAGTGTATTGTGATTGTGATTAAAATAATTGTGTCCATGTCTTCACGTTTGATGTGATTAAAATTTACAAGCCACTAACTCATTATGGGTGATCCATACAGTTGGAAGATTTCAATATAGCTCCACGGCTTTAGATTCGATTTCGAGCTGGGTCATAAAAAAAAGTTAAAATAAAATAAAATTACAAGCCACTATGAAAACAAAAGTATTCTTTGTGGAAAAAGATTTAGTGACAAAGATTCCTATTGTATGTTTTTTAATTGTCTTTTATCAGTGTCGTAGTTGGTTGGATAAGTCAAGTTAAACTACAGAGTGTTTAACTGTACGTCAAGATTTGTCTAATTCTTAGTTTAATTGGTGTGGAGTTGTTGAGCTTTGACTCAAAATCTAACTTTAAATGCCCTTTTTTCTACAAAGGATGATCAAGTGGATTGCTTGGTTAATTATTTTATTAATTAGCAATGAATACTTAATACTAAATACACGATTAAACCGTTGTCATGGTTTCTAATGATGCAGCTTTAGTAATTATTAATTGATAGCTTCTACTTACCACATTAGATCTAGGACTGAAATATGCCAAGTAATATAGTAACACGAACAGATCATTGACTATCAGCTGTGTATTGGATGATGTTAATAGATAAACTTATGGATTACGCATTATCAAATGTCTGTTGTCTGAATATGACACACACACAATGCACATGGACAAAATCAACTTTAAGGTAGCTGGAAGCCTGGAAGATCAATCCATGGATATTGGAGAAGAACTAGAGCAACTATGCAATGATAATTTATTGGGTAGTTACATTAAACCCCTAAGAACTTTCAGCATTTTGCAATAAACCCCCAAAACCTTTTGGAATTGTAGAAAATCCTCAATAAGTTTCCGCATTTTTGCAAACAATCCCCCTAAATTCAAACCATAAAACAACATAAAAAGGCATTTTCAGAGTTTTTGACGCAAAAAATAGGGCTAAACGCTCTATTCATAAGATGTATATATATATATGAAGTGAGTGAAATATATACAAAGCCGTGAGGGAGGAGGATTGCTCACTCAAACCAAGATTGGAGAGCGGTCCTTTGACGTCATCCGAAACTTGGGCTAGAGTGAGCAAATCATCCTGACTCAAGGGCTCAAACAAAATAGATGACAAAACGGCCAAAAGAAGAGGCTAAAACCGCCTCCTACACAACCTAGAGTATACACCAAGTTCCCCTAAAGTATCAGTTAATATATACAATGTGAACAAAAGTCTGTAACCAAAAGCCACTGCCGTTGTGTGAGACTCAGAAGTTGTCTCCGACCATGTCCAAACCGGCACAGCGAGATCCTGCGATCTCAAGTCCACACTTCATTGGCTTGCCTAGCCTTCTTGGATGATGAATGACCGACAAAACATGGTGAAGAAGGAAGCATTAGCCGATGCGCCTTTCGGTAGAAATCGAGAAAAAATGAGATTGTTATTCTTGCGGGCTCTCAGGTGAAGGTATCTGAATGGGCCCACGTTAGCGGTGGTGGAGTTGAAACAAATGAACGAGAAAGAAGGAAGGAGCCAAAGTCTAAGTCCCAAATGTTCACTGAACCTCTGCGTGATGGTTTCGGGCTTCTCTAGCATTGGGACATTCCCAAAGTCTAAGGCATTTTGAGTTATTGGCGGTTTAGTGTAATTTACCAAAAGATATTAGGAGTTTTCTACAAAAGTTATTGGGGGTTTATTGCAATTTTGAAAGTTCTTGGGGTTTACTACAACACTGAAAGTTCTTGGAGGGTTTATGTAATTTACCCTAACTTATATTATTCTCTGATTACCAAAGCTCCTTATCAATTTTTTGTGACAAGGAAGGGGGTACAACCAGAGTGGCAATCCGAGTTTAAATCCCAACAGAACTTCTCTAAGACACTGCAATTCAAGGAATCGAACGCAAACACTCCAAATTTATATTGATACATCCGAATTACCTAGGCCACCCATTGGTGGCAAAGGTCATTGTTATTGAGTGTGATAACATAAAGCATCTATCTATTTGAGGGACCAATTTGAAAATTCAAGGGTGATCTGCATGTATTATGAGTCTTCATTTGTATTTCACATTTATCATTTATAATATTTCCTTTCTGTGACAAAATCACTCATAGTTTATTGCAGATTCATATATGTTTGTATTTACATCACCGACTAATTAGTTGTCACATTCAGATCTTTTCCATTACAATTGAATAGTACAGAGACAAATTTCTCAATCATACACCCTATATATTTTCAAATGCACGGTTCTGAAAAAAATGTCATTATTATTAATTAGGGTTATTTGCATATATACCTCTTACATCATGGGTATTCATAAATATAACCCCCAAATCTTAATATTTGCAAAACTACCTCTCAAATCATCAACTTCATCAAAAAATACCCTTAAAGTTAACAAATCATCAACTTAATGCTAAAAATTTGACTACTTTATTGATAAATTTTACATTGTGATTATTGATTAGCTTATCAAAGTTGCTGATTTATTGCTTTGAGAGTATTTTTTAATTGATGATTTGAAGGGTAGTTTTGCAAATACTTAAATTTGGAGGGTATGTTTGCAAATACCCATAATTTAAGGGTATATATGCAAATATCACTATTAATTATTATATAATTAGAAATGAAGCATAATAGTCTAAATATTATTTAACGGCAATCATTGAAGTGGGATCTCTTCTACTCGTTCAAAAGTCCAAATTCACTGGCCAACATGTTACATCCATATGCAAACACTCTTAATTATGAGAAAATTCTTCATGACCAAGATCTATATTGTTCTTGTTTTTTCCCAATTGACTGTTGCTGGTGCCCTAATTGGCTGGATTAGTCAAATGAAAACAATAAAGTGTATATGCTTTGTCTAATTTTTAGTTTAATCATTGTTTAGCTGTTGCAACAATTAATGTCTAAAGTTGGTTGCTCTTTTGCGCGGAGGAGAATTCAGTGCATCTCTTTGATAATATCCACTTAATTACATGAGCACTCATATATTAATTATATAATTAGGCCCTTATATAGACGTGAATGCTAGGTAGCATTTTGCTCAAATACACAACTCCTAGTAAAGATGCCAATGAATCGGGTGTAGATCGGTCATAAATCAGGTGTAGATCGGTCATGGTACTTGTCATATCTTTTATTCACTTTACAAATTTGTTCATACTCCATATATACTAGCCTAAAATTTAAATGCATGTGTGGGTCATAAGTGGAAATATATATGAATATAAAGCGGGGATACGAGGAGAGGTTTGTTGGGGAGAAATCGCCCAACAGAGGGTTAATGAGCCTTAAACAAAAGTTAGGAACCGAAGTTATGATCCAATTTTAACCCAAAAGTTATAACTATTAGGTATTGATCTAACTCTATTTTAAACACATTACTCTTTTTATTCTATCTAATGTGGAACTATAATCACATATTAATAATCTCAATAACTCAACAGTTTGTGAGTATAATTCAATCTTCAACTACACTTCAATCTTCCATAGGATTCACTAATTTTTGCACCACTTCACTCGTGGGCTAACCAATTCATTAACTCTTACAACGCTTCACTCGTGGGCTAACCGATCATCGAGCAATGCATTCAAAGCACATGACTATCAAACATCCGTAGGATCTTCTACCATTTTACTCATGGTGGCTACCAGGGCTATTGTTGGGATTTTAGATCTCGAAAATTCCCAAAATCACCAAGCAGCAAAATAGAATCTCACATAAGATGTAATGTTGAAAACCCTCAACATGAAAATACCACGGGATCGAAAACAATCCACTATCACCTCCAAATTACAATCTTTGAGTGGCGACCGGCGTCTAATAATCGCGCATTATTCGTGCTACCCACACATGGATTTAGAAGTCTATGCTTTGATCCATTTATCAAAACCAATAATCATTAAATGTTTTAAACCTCTAAAAGAATGCTCAAATATCCGATGTGGGACTATCTTATTTTTACAAACAAATACTAACAAAATCTACCCTTAATTAGCTGGAATAATCCATGTATATTGGAGAAGGATCACGAAAGCTTATTTATATTATTTTTCTTATTATGAAATCCCAAAACTTAAGAGGTGAAAAATAAAGCATACACAGAATGAACTCAGTGTTGTCAATACCTGCATTTAATTTATAAGACCAATATTTATTTACAGTTTGCTGGAAACTCAATTATATTTGTGATTCTATGAGCATTACTTGCTACGAGTCAAATTTCAATATTTTCCATCGCAGCTCAGCGACAGATCAGTGATAACTTTCTAGATCATAATATGATATTATTTAAATGCAAAGTCATGAGGAATGGATCTCAGTGTATTGTGATTGTGATTAAAATAATTGTGTCCATGTCTTCACGTTTGATGTGATTAAAATTTACAAGCCACTAACTCATTATGGGTGATCCATACAGTTGGAAGATTTCAATATAGCTCCACGGCTTTAGATTCGATTTCGAGCTGGGTCATAAAAAAAAGTTAAAATAAAATAAAATTACAAGCCACTATGAAAACAAAAGTATTCTTTGTGGAAAAAGATTTAGTGACAAAGATTCCTATTGTATGTTTTTTAATTGTCTTTTATCAGTGTCGTAGTTGGTTGGATAAGTCAAGTTAAACTACAGAGTGTTTAACTGTACGTCAAGATTTGTCTAATTCTTAGTTTAATTGGTGTGGAGTTGTTGAGCTTTGACTCAAAATCTAACTTTAAATGCCCTTTTTCTACAAAGGATGATCAAGTGGATTGCTTGGTTAATTATTTTATTAATTAGCAATGAATACTTAATACTAAATACACGATTAAACCGTTGTCATGGTTTCTAATGATGCAGCTTTAGTAATTATTAATTGATAGCTTCTACTTACCACATTAGATCTAGGACTGAAATATGCCAAGTAATATAGTAACACGAACAGATCATTGACTATCAGCTGTGTATTGGATGATGTTAATAGATAAACTTATGGATTACGCATTATCAAATGTCTGTTGTCTGAATATGACACACACACAATGCACATGGACAAAATCAACTTTAAGGTAGCTGGAAGCCTGGAAGATCAATCCATGGATATTGGAGAAGAACTAGAGCAACTATGCAATGATAATTTATTGGGTAGTTACATTAAACCCCTAAGAACTTTCAGCATTTTGCAATAAACCCCCAAAACCTTTTGGAATTGTAGAAAATCCTCAATAAGTTTCCGCATTTTTGCAAACAATCCCCCTAAATTCAAACCATAAAACAACATAAAAAGGCATTTTCAGAGTTTTTTTTTGACGCAAAAATAGGGCTAAACGCTCTATTCATAAGATGTATATATATATATGAAGTGAGTGAAATATATACAAAGCCGTGAGGGAGGAGGATTGCTCACTCAAACCAAGATTGGAGAGCGGTCCTTTGACGTCATCCGAAACTTGGGCTAGAGTGAGCAAATCATCCTGACTCAAGGGCTCAAACAAAATAGATGACAAAACGGCCAAAAGAAGAGGCTAAAACCGCCTCCTACACAACCTAGAGTATACACCAAGTTCCCCTAAAGTATCAGTTAATATATACAATGTGAACAAAAGTCTGTAACCAAAAGCCACTGCCGTTGTGTGAGACTCAGAAGTTGTCTCCGACCATGTCCAAACCGGCCTGAAGCAGATCCTGCAGTCTCAAGTCCCTGCCTGCTTCATTGGCTTGCCTAGCCTTCTTGGATGATGAATGACCTGACCAAAACATGGTGAAGAAGGAAGCATTAGCCGATGCGCCTTTCGGTAGAAATCGAGAAAAATGAGATTGTTGCGGGCTCTCCAGAGGCACCAACAGAAGGTATGCAGAATGGCAAGCCACAGTTAACGGTGGCTGGAGTTGGGAACAAATGAACCCTGAGAAAGAAGGAAGGAGCCAAAGTCTAAGTCCCAAATGTTCAGCCTGAACCTCTGCAGCAGTGGTTTCCAGGCTTCTCTAGCATTGGGACATTCCCAAAGTCTAAGGCATTTTCAGAGTTATTGACGGTTTAGTGTAATTTACCAAAAAGATATTAGGAGTTTTCTACAAAAGTTATTGGGGGTTTATTGCAATTTTGAAAGTTCTTGGGGGTTTACTACAACACTGAAAGTTCTTGGAGGGTTTATGTAATTTACCCTAACTTATATTATTCTCTGATTACCAAAGCTCCTTATCAATTTTTTTGTGACAAGGAAACCTTGGGGGGTACAACCAGAGTGGCAATCCGAGTTTAAATCCCAACAGAACTTCTCTAAGACACTGCAATTCAAGGAATCGAACGCAAACACTCCAAATTTATATTGATACATCCGAATTACCTAGGCCACCCATTGGTGGCAAAGGTCATTGTTATTGAGTGTGATAACATAAAGCATCTATCTATTTGAGGGACCAATTTGAAAATTCAAGGGTGATCTGCATGTATTATGAGTCTTCATTTGTATTTCACATTTATCATTTATAATATTTCCTTTCTGTGACAAAATCACTCATAGTTTATTGCAGATTCATATATGTTTGTATTTACATCACCGACTAATTAGTTGTCACATTCAGATCTTTTCCATTACAATTGAATAGTACAGAGACAAATTTCTCAATCATACACCCTATATATTTTCAAATGCACGGTTCTGAAAAAAATGTCATTATTATTAATTAGGGTTATTTGCATATATACCTCTTACATCATGGGTATTCAAAATATAACCCCAAATCTTAATATTTGCAAAACTACCTCTCAAATCATCAACTTCATCAAAAATACCCTTAAAGTTAACAAATCATCAACTTAATGCTAAAAATTTGACTACTTTATTGATAAATTTTACATTGTGATTATTGATTAGCTTATCAAAGTTGCTGATTTATTGCTTTGAGAGTATTTTTTAATTGATGATTTGAAGGGTAGTTTTGCAAATACTTAAATTTGAGGGTATGTTTGCAAATACCCATAATTTAAGGGTATATATGCAAATATCACTATTAATTATTATATAATTAGAAATGAAGCATAATAGTCTAAATATTATTTAACGGCAATCATTGAAGTGGGATCTCTTCTACTCGTTCAAAAGTCCAAATTCACTGGCCAACATGTTACATCCATATGCAAACACTCTTAATTATGAGAAAATTCTTCATGACCAAGATCTATATTGTTCTTGTTTTTTCCCAATTGACTGTTGCTGGTGCCCTAATTGGCTGGATTAGTCAAATGAAAACAATAAAGTGTATATGCTTTGTCTAATTTTTAGTTTAATCATTGTTTAGCTGTTGCAACAATTAATGTCTAAAGTTGGTTGCTCTTTTGCGCGGAGGAGAATTCAGTGCATCTCTTTGATAATATCCACTTAATTACATGAGCACTCATATATTAATTATATAATTAGGCCCTTATATAGACGTGAATGCTAGGTAGCATTTTGCTCAAATACACAACTCCTAGTAAAGATGCCAATGAATCGGGTGTAGATCGGTCATAAATCAGGTGTAGATCGGTCATGGTACTTGTCATATCTTTTATTCACTTTACAAATTTGTTCATACTCCATATATACTAGCCTAAAATTTAAATGCATGTGTGGGTCATAAGTGGAAATATATATGAATATAAAGCGGGGATACGAGGAGAGGTTTGTTGGGGAGAAATCGCCCAACAGAGGGTTAATGAGCCTTAAACAAAAGTTAGGAACCGAAGTTATGATCCAATTTTAACCCAAAAGTTATAACTATTAGGTATTGATCTAACTCTATTTTAAACACATTACTCTTTTTATTCTATCTAATGTGGAACTATAATCACATATTAATAATCTCAATAACTCAACAGTTTGTGAGTATAATTCAATCTTCAACTACACTTCAATCTTCCATAGGATTCACTAATTTTTGCACCACTTCACTCGTGGGCTAACCAATTCATTAACTCTTACAACGCTTCACTCGTGGGCTAACCGATCATCGAGCAATGCATTCAAAGCACATGACTATCAAACATCCGTAGGATCTTCTACCATTTTACTCATGGTGGCTACCAGGGCTATTGTTGGGATTTTAGATCTCGAAAATTCCCAAAATCACCAAGCAGCAAAATAGAATCTCACATAAGATGTAATGTTGAAAACCCTCAACATGAAAATACCACGGGATCGAAAACAATCCACTATCACCTCCAAATTACAATCTTTTGCGGACAAAATTGCGAAACCCTCTCTCTCTCACAATACCCTTGAACCCGGTTACACCCTCTGTTAAACCTTGATTACAAGAATATTGTATCTCTCTCTCTACTAAAAACTCGGAATATGATGCCTTATTTAAAGATATCTCGACTTGCCAACTAAGTCAACTTGGCCTACAAGAAAACTTAACTTGACCTCTAAAAGCTACTAGGGTGGGCCTAGCCTTCAAATCTAGATCCAACTCTTGGAGTTTGAGTCGGCACCGTATCCTCCACGACCAAAAATCTTCAAGTATCTCAACGGCTTTAAAAACTCACTCTCTTCTTGTTCTTCACCTCTCCCTTGTGGACAAGAGTATGAGAAGAGTCACCTACACCATTAACAAATGCCCATCTAAATAGCACATGTGGTTGCTATTCTTCCTCCCTCATAAAATCAAATCATCATCTCTATACAGTTTGCACCACTCTCCTTCACCGACATATTTGTACCCACGCGATGCCATCTCACCCAATAAAATTAAATTAGCACCACATGGCCATATCTCACATGGCGAAGGATTCGACCTTCCCATGTGAAGCTTGGCGAACACTCTAACGTCTTCAACCATCATCTTCTCGTTGTTTCGGCGATCATGTGGCCAAATTATTCATCTCTTCAATGTGTTAAAACACTCTTTGTTGTTGCAAATGTGCATAGAGGCGGAATCTAACACCCAAGTGTTACTCGCATCGATACTAGTACTCTCTCGCCACACCACATCTTCATCACACACAAGCGCGAGGTTCATTCTTCTTATTTTCTTGAAGCTTCATATGTAATACTCTTCAAATCAGCATTTGGGAATATCTAAACTGAATCGACCCTTTTCTTTATAATAGTAGCACTCCCTTTCACTATCGTCTCGGGCTCAAGATTTTGACCTTCCTCGATAACTGTCATATCTTTCCTTACTCCTCCCTCGATTAGAACTTTCAAAAGCTAGTGCACTTTCGCACCACCATTAGATCGCTCTCCTTCCCCATCATTCTTTCATTCTCACGTAGAGTCTTTGTCACATCATTGAACTTTAAAGTTCCGCTTCCCGCAATTATCGTTTGAACTAACGACTTTATGCGACTTGGTAGGGAAGACAATAGGAGTAGCGCTTGCTCTTCTTCTTTAATCTCCTCATCAATATTCCTAAGTTGGCAAACTAGTTGATTGAAGCGTTGATGTGGTCTTGAATAGGTATTCTTTCATCTTCAATGAATAAAGCTCCATCCTCAAACACAATCGGTTTGTCATTGACTTTGACGATAAATCCCTCAAGCTTGTCCCACAACCCCGTAGTGGGTCTCACGCATAACATTGTACTTGATCTTGGGGTGAGTGCGCCAAATGAATTGTGTTGATAGCCTTCTTTTCTATGGAACTCCATTCACATCCCTTCATCCCTTCGGTTTCTTCTCCTCTAAAGCTTGATCAACACCTTTAACACAAGAAGATCTTGGTACCTTGCTACAAAATTTATCTTACCATTGAATAGTGGAATATCGAACTTTAGACTCGAAGATGTCATCATCCTCTAACCAAATTCAAATCAGTCACCATATAAGCTGAATTTGGTATAACCGACATAAAAAATGAACTCAGCACATCGGAACGACTCCTAGACCGTCAAATTTCGCCTCTAATTCCCTGATCAGAAGACAAATCAATCTGCACCATCGGATTTGATTTAAAAAATAATTTTTAACCAAACCCTCCTCACCTATGTGAACAGTGTTTTGTAGCCCCACTACAGTAACCTTCTTTTTTATTTTTTTTATTTTTTTCCTTCAAGTCTTTGTTGCGTGATTCCTCTCCTCTAACGGTGTTCGGTTCTCTTGTTCTCTCGATGTCGATCACCGCGCCTCAATCACTGACATCTTCACCAATCGCACCGCTCAAACCTCCACGAACCATTGAAGCCCACTCTGATACCACTTGTTGAGATTCTTAGATCTCGGAAAAACCCCAAAAACCACCAAACGCAGCAAATAGAATCTCACACAAGATTTAACATGAAAAACCCTCAATAGGTAAAAACCACGGGATTGAAACTAATCCATTATCACCTCCAAATTATAATCTTTTGCATGGATAAATCTTGCAAAACCCTCTCTCTCACAATACCCTTGAACACAGTTTACACTCTCGCTAAACCCGATTATAAAAATATTGTATCTCTCTTTACAAAAAACTCTAGAATAGGATGCCTTATTTAAAGACATCCCGACTTGACCACCAAGTCAACTTAGCCTACAAGAAATTGTTAACTTGGCCTCTAAGAAAGCTTCTAAGTCGGGCCTAGCCTTCAAATCTGGATCCAACTTGGAGTTTGAGTCGGCACAACAACTACATCACTCATGGACATTTGTGGTTCTCCGACACCTTGGGTTTCTTCTTCTTCTTTTAATTACTTGCATCACAACTTTAGCTCTCATACCATTTGTTGGGACAAGGAAACCTTGGGGGTACAACCAGAGTGGCAATCCGAGTTTAAATCCCAACAGAACTTCTCTAAGACACTGCAATTCAAGGAATCGAACGCAAACACTCCAAATTTATATTGATACATCCGAATTACCTAGGCCACCCATTGGTGGCAAAGGTCATTGTTATTGAGTGTGATAACATAAAGCATCTATCTATTTGAGGGACCAATTTGAAAATTCAAGGGTGATCTGCATGTATTATGAGTCTTCATTTGTATTTCACATTTATCATTTATAATATTTCCTTTCTGTGACAAAATCACTCATAGTTTATTGCAGATTCATATATGTTTGTATTTACATCACCGACTAATTAGTTGTCACATTCAGATCTTTTCCATTACAATTGAATAGTACAGAGACAAATTTCTCAATCATACACCCTATATATTTTCAAATGCACGGTTCTGAAAAAATGTCATTATTATTAATTAGGGTTATTTGCATATATACCTCTTACATCATGGGTATTCAAAATATAACCCCCAAATCTTAATATTTGCAAAACTACCTCTCAAATCATCAACTTCATCAAAAATACCCTTAAAGTTAACAAATCATCAACTTAATGCTAAAAATTTGACTACTTTATTGATAAATTTTACATTGTGATTATTGATTAGCTTATCAAAGTTGCTGATTTATTGCTTTGAGAGTATTTTTTAATTGATGATTTGAAGGGTAGTTTTGCAAATACTTAAATTTGGAGGGTATGTTTGCAAATACCCATAATTTAAGGGTATATATGCAAATATCACTATTAATTATTATATAATTAGAAATGAAGCATAATAGTCTAAATATTATTTAACGGCAATCATTGAAGTGGGATCTCTTCTACTCGTTCAAAAGTCCAAATTCACTGGCCAACATGTTACATCCATATGCAAACACTCTTAATTATGAGAAAATTCTTCATGACCAAGATCTATATTGTTCTTGTTTTTTTTCCCAATTGACTGTTGCTGGTGCCCTAATTGGCTGGATTAGTCAAATGAAAACAATAAAGTGTATATGCTTTGTCTAATTTTTAGTTTAATCATTGTTTAGCTGTTGCAACAATTAATGTCTAAAGTTGGTTGCTCTTTTTGCGCGGAGGAGAATTCAGTGCATCTCTTTGATAATATCCACTTAATTACATGAGCACTCATATATTAATTATATAATTAGGCCCTTATATAGACGTGAATGCTAGGTAGCATTTTTGCTCAAATACACAACTCCTAGTAAAGATGCCAATGAATCGGGTGTAGATCGGTCATAAATCAGGTGTAGATCGGTCATGGTACTTGTCATATCTTTTATTCACTTTACAAATTTGTTCATACTCCATATATACTAGCCTAAAATTTAAATGCATGTGTGGGTCATAAGTGGAAATATATATGAATATAAAGCGGGGATACGAGGAGAGAGGTTTGTTGGGGGAGAAATCGGCCCAACAGAGGGTTAATGAGCCTTAAACAAAAGTTAGGAACCAGAAGTTATGATCCAATTTTAACCCAAAAGTTATAACTATTAGGTATTGATCTAACTCCTATTTTAAACACATTACTCTTTTTTATTCTATCTAATGTGGAACTATAATCACATATTAATAATCTCAATAACTCCCCAACAGTTTGTGAGTATAATTCAATCTTCAACTACACTTCAATCTTCCATAGGATTCACTAATTTTTGCACCACTTCACTCGTGGGCTAACCAATTCATTAACTCTTACAACGCTTCACTCGTGGGCTAACCAGATCATGCAGACCATGCATTCAGCACATGACTATCAAACATCTGTAGGATCTTCTACCATTTTACTCATGGTGGCTACCCAGGCTATTGTTGGGATTTTTAGATCTCGCAAAATTCCCAAAAATCACCAAACGCAGCAAATAGAATCTCACATAAGATGTAATGTTGAAAACCCTCAACATGAAAATACCACGGGATCGAAAACAATCCACTATCACCTCCAAATTACAATCTTTTGCACGGACAAAGACTGCGAAACCCTCTCTCTCTCTCACAATACCCTTGAACCCGGTTACACCCTCTGTTAAACCTTGATTACAAGAATATTGTATCTCTCTCTCTACTAAAAAAACTCTGGAATATGATGCCTTATTTAAAGATATCTCTGACTTGCCAACTAAGTCAACTTGGCCTACAAGAAAACTGTTAACTTGACCTCTAAAAAAGCTACTAGGACTGGGCCTAGCCTTCAAATCTAGATCCAACTCTTGGAGTTTGAGTCGGCACCCAACGTATCCTCCCTGACCAAAAAATCTTCAAGTATCTCAACGGCTTTAAAAAAACTCACTCTCTTCTTCTTGTTCTTCACCTCTCCCTTGTGGACAAGAGTATGAGAAGAGTCACCTACACCATTAACAGAATGCCCATCTAAATAGCACATGTGGTTGCTATTCTTCCTCCCTCGCAAAATCAAATCATCATCTCTATACAGTTTGCACCACTCTCCTTCACCGACATATTTGTACCCACGCGATGCCATCTCACCCAATAAAATTAAATTAGCACCACATGACGACGCATATCTCACATGACGAAGGATTCTGACCTTCCCAGTGTGAAGCTTGAGGCGAACACTCCCAACGTCTTCAACCATCATCTTCTCGTTGTTTCTGACGATCATGTGGCCAAATTATTCATCTATCTTCAATGTGTTAAAACACTCTTTGTTGTTGCAAATGTGCATAGAGGCTGCGGAATCTAACACCCAAGTGTTACTCGCATCAGTACTAGTACTCTCTGCCATCAGCACCACATCTTCATCACACACAACTGCCGAGGAGTCTTCATTCTTCTTATTTTCTTGAAGCTTCATATGTAATACTCTTCAAATCAGCATTTGGGAATATCTAAACTGAATGCGACCCTTTTCTTTATAATAGTAGCACTCCCTTTCACTATCGTCTCGGGCTCAAGATTTTGACCTTCCTCGATAACTGTCATATCTTTCCTTACTCCTCCCTCGATTAGAACTTTCAAAAGCTAGTGCACTCGCACCACCATTAGATGCGCTCTCCTTCCCCATCATTCTTTCATTCTCACGTAGGAGTGCTGTCACATCATTGAACTTTAAAGTCTGCTTCCCCGCAATTATCGTTTGAACTAACGACTTGTACGACTTCGGTAGGGAAGACAATAGGAGTAGCGCTTGCTCTTCTTCTTTAATCTCCTCATCAATATTCCTAAGTTGGCAAACTAGTTGATTGAAGGCGTTGATGTGGTCTTGAATAGCAGTACATTCTTTCATCTTCAATGAATAAAGCTCCATCCTCAAACACAATCGGTTTGTCATTGACTTTGACGCATAAATCCCCTCAAGCTTGTCCCACAACCCCCGTGGCGTGGTCTCCTGCATAACATTGTACTTGATCTTGGGGGTGAGTGCGCCAAATGAATTGTGTTGATAGCCTTCTTTTCTATGGAACTCCATTCAGCATCCTTCATCCCTTCAGGTTTCTTCTCCTCTAAAGCTTGATCAACACCTTGCTGCACAAGAAGATCTTGAACTGTACACTGCCACACTACAAAATTTATCTTACCATTGAATAGTGGAATATCGAACTTTAGACTCGAAGATGTCATCATCCTCTAACCAAATTCAAATCAGTCACCATATAAGCTGAATTTGGTATAACCGACATAAAAAATGAACTCAGCACATCGGAACGACTCCTAGACCGTCAAATTTCGCCTCTAATTCCCTGATCAGAAGACAAATCAATCTGCACCATCGGATTTGATTTAAAAAATAATTTTTAACCAAACCCTCCTCACCTATGTGAACAGTGTTTTGTAGCCCCACTACAGTAACCTTCTTTTTTATTTTTTTTATTTTTTTCCTTCAAGTGCTGTTAACGTGATTCCTCTCCTCTAACGGTGTTCGGTTCTCTTGTTCTCTCGATGTCGATCACCGCGCCTCAATCACTGACATCTTCACCAATCGCACCGCTCAAACCTCCACGAACCATTGAAGCCCACTCTGATACCACTTGTTGAGATTCTTAGATCTCGGAAAAACCCCAAAAACCACCAAACGCAGCAAATAGAATCTCACACAAGATTTAACATGAAAAACCCTCAATAGGTAAAAACCACGGGATTGAAACTAATCCATTATCACCTCCAAATTATAATCTTTTGCATGGATAAATACTGCAAAACCCTCTCTCTCACAATACCCTTGAACCTGGTTACACTCTCTGCTAAACCCTGATTATAAAAATATTGTATCTCTCTTTACAAAAAAAAACTCTAGAATAGGATGCCTTATTTAAAGACATCCCTGACTTGACCACCAAGTCAACTTAGCCTACAAGAAAATTGTTAACTTGGCCTCTAAGAAAGCTTCTAAGTCTGGGCCTAGCCTTCAAATCTGGATCCAACTTGGAGTTTGAGTCGGCACCCAACAACTACATCACTCATGCGGACATTTGTGGTTCTCCCGACACCTTCGGGTTTCTTCTTCTTCTTTTTAATTACTTGCATCACAACTTTAGCTCTCATACCATTTGTTGGGGGGAGAAATCGGGCCCAAGAGAGAGTTGATGAGCCTTAAACAAAAGTTAAGAAACAATTTTCACTCAAAATTATAGCTAGCTATTAGGTATTGATCCAACTCCTATTTTAAACACATCACTCTTTTTATCCTATCTGATGTGAAACTGTACTCACATATTAATAACCTCAACAAGGATGAGATTAAAAACTTGTATATGTGTCCAATACATATTGGATACATCGAAGATTGGTGAATATAAATCCTATCAGAACTCTCCGTATGTGAATAGTGAGTTCTTACCGCTAAAGGAGACAGTGAAAAACCTAAACTGCCACTACTCTGTGCGTGAAAGGCATCGATCGAGTTCTTGTATACTGTTGGTTTTGATAGAATGAACTGAAGATTGGATAGTAGTAGTCGTGAGTGACGCCGGGCATTGCGGAGGAGTCGTACACAAAAACATGAGAAAGAAGGTGTGTGACCAACTATATATCACAATGGACACAACAAGTGGTTGTAGTTGTAGGTCTACATTAAGTCTATTGCTAATCCAACAACCTAACTCAATCATTACTGTTTAATTAATGAATTTCTCTTACACCAAAATAATAATAATAATAATGAATTTCTCATTCTTTTTTGGCAATCGAATAAAGCTATGTCAAAGCCACAACTCATAAGGCTGCAATGAGATAAAGCACTTGCATTCATACTTGGCAGCAACCGGATTATAAAATTTACAACCCTCAATTGTCATTGCAAAGTCCGAGTTCTGGTGATGTGAAATGGTCCTTTCACATGATATTAGAGCAACCAAAGGTGCAATTCTCATAGACCATGAGTCCAGCTAACTCTAAAACTCTATATCTCAAATAAAATCTAACATAATCTCACAAGAATCTTCGATCATCTCATCTATAAATTAAGGGAAAAGACTTCTGTTGCATCCTAACAAAATTTACTGCAAAAATAAGAGCTCTATTGCTTTCTCTATTTATGCACGATCTTGTGAAACTTTAGTCAACTAGACAACGTATCGCACATTACATGCTCGATCAAGATGGCCGTGTCATTGTTATGCTCGACATGTCATACGACCACCCGAATGACAACCGTGGAATCTTCCTCTGACGATGAATCCCGGCCACTAGTATCCAAATCTTCGACTTAAGTCTACTCAAGAAGGGAGTAGAGAGTAACTCAATACCTTAACCCTCACGGCAAGTTGCCTAACCTCCATGACCATGACATGAGCCATCAAATTAAAATTTAGTATAGACCTAGATCTCCTTTAATGTTTCATCATGGACCCAACCAGAGAGTACTGAACCCATCCCCACAATCTGATCACTGGCCCTAATCAGAATCAGTCCTTTTGGTCGGATCCAGGACCAAATTTGAGCTCCTAGGGACTTCCTTCACTCTTTTGTAATGGTGGGGGTAAAAGGAAGAAAAAGTGCAGGGAGGATGAAGAGCAATGACATGATGCATGGGGTAATGCTTCCTATAAATCAGCATGCATGCGTATCTCCTTTTTTCACATGCACTGCTTGAGTAATTTGTTTGGGACCTCTTGGTTCAATTATAACGATTTTTATAATAGTTAGATAATTATAGTGAACTTTAATTTATCTTTTTACATATAAAAGGCTAAATGTCATAACACCCCTATTAACTATGGACGATTATCAAATAACCTTCCATAACTTTCAAATAATCAGAAAAATCTCCATAAGTTAGGATTTATCAGAAAACCTCATTTAGGTGTGGGATTTTATCAAAAAAAATTTTATCAAAAAAAAAAAAAAAATCCCCCTAACAGCATTAACTATAATTTTCATTGGCAAATATTTCCCCTTGCCTAACTCACCCATGTGAAGATTATGATTTTTTTGATATTTAGCATGTTAGGGGGATTTTCTGATAACATCTCAAACTTAAAGTGATCTTTTAACTTGTAACAGGGTGAGAGAGTGAGTGTTGTGGGGTGGGTTGGGAGGGTGGGGGTGCAGGGGAGGGGGTTCTGATATTTTGAAAATTATTGAAGGTTTCTAATATATAATCATCCAAAGTTGGGGGTTTTCTATTATTTAGTACATATAAAATTATAACTGTCAAGTCTTAACATAGTTTTTGATGTTGATGTAATAAAAAGAATCTTAAGACAATATCAAGTGTAACGTAGCTTCAAATTGTACCAAACAGTTAAAAGTAGATTAAAAAGATATCCTAGCATAAAATAAGACATATCTTTTGCACATGGAATACTACACAACATACGAAAATATGTTAAAATACGGAAATATAACCCTTCCACTCGACCATAACTCCAGAATTTTGGATTGGTGGGAACTTTTTAAAAAAATAATATGCTGAATCGAAGAAATTTACTTGTTTTCATTATGAACCTACTATATAATCATGATTGTTCATAAAATAGTGTACTATTATGACTGAACTAGTGTTATATTTACCATATAGCGGGAGAATCTATATCCATGTAAGGATGTTTTACGGCCTATACGATAGCTAGCTTAGGATACTAACCAATATTTTGCTTTTGTATCACGTGAGATCACTTTATTGTATCCTTCCTTGTGGAAGCTGAGTAGTGAGTCTCTGAGTATCCTTTTTGTAAGCATAGGGTAGTATCACGTAGGGATAGAGGAGGTCCAAAAGTGTGAAAGAAAAGAAAAAAAAAAGAAGATCGAAGAGTAGCTGGATATACTACAAGGAAGCAAATTTTGACTCTCTACACTAAACAGCAGAAAGATCACTACAATATTTATTATATCCGCTGATTTGTCTAGTGAATAATTGTTATCTATTATTTGGATCCTAGTGTTATTGCACGTGCAAATGCACGTGTAACGGATGCGAAAACTTAATTATCCCAAATTTTATATAAAAGGGGTACTTACACTAAAGTTTCATCAAGTTATATAAGATATCTTTATAATATTTTTATCATTTGAGATCGTTATTTTATATACCATATTTGTAATTGGCTATAACTTGTAATTAGCTATGACATATATTTCAATGTGAGTGATGCCGTAATTTTCACAAAAGAAAATAGGGTGCATCATAATTTGGAGGATTATTTTCAAAGCACCATCCTAAGAACACTTCAGATAATGTTAATAAGAAAAGTGTGTTTTCATATTTTATCTTTAAATTATTATATGTAATTATTTTTAACCCAAGTATTGGTAATATTTAGATTAGAACATATTGAAATTCCAATTGTTGTATTTATATTTATTTATATCTAATAATTTTTATAAAAATTAACCTTATCATTTTATATATATTATATATCTTACAATACAAATTGTGATAGATATTTAATTAGTGAGCTCTAATTATATAGTTATGTCGTAGACTCATAGTTTAGAATGTTCTAAAAAAGAAAAGAAAAGAAAAGAAAAGAAAAGAAAAAAATCTCCTCCACAAAATTACCTATATACCCCTCACATTTCTATTGGGATGTAAAATGCCCTTCATACTTTTTGGCACCCCACTAAGTTTTTAATATAATAGTATAGATAATATATTCTCCAATTACATTGTCAAACTATTAAAAATAACTTCATTAAATGTTGATGGAGTCTTCTCAGTACTTCTCATGACTCGAGTGTAGATGGGATAATTCGTGATGATCTCGGTAACATTTTAGGGCAATTTTCAATTCCTAAAGTGGGAGGAGTAACTTTGGAGCATACAGAGGTGCTTGCCATTTTTCAGGGTCTTCATTTTGGTAGGGAGAGTGGGTTTCAACTCGATGCCGTTGAGTCAGATTGTTTGGGGATTGTTCGCGTTCTATGTTCGGAGGAGTTTGATCGCCATATGTTGGGAGGTGCCCTTGAAGAAGACGGCTAGCTGTTGTGTGTTTGTAGTTCTCCATCTGTGAAATATGTGCATCGGAATGCGAATAAAGTTGCTCATCAGTTGGCGATATATGGTCGAAAATCTGAAACAACTAGATTTTGATTAGAAGAAGTCCTTCTGGAGCCTGTGTCTCTAGTATTTGATGATGTATCTACCTAGATGTGGGCCTCCTCTTTTCTGGAGGGTCCTCAATCCTCATTTTCCTTTAAAAAAAATTTTAATTATGATCTGTCTAGTCTCATACAAGGTTCAGGATAAATTTTTTTTCCCCAAACGCTAATGTTTTTAGGCACATATTGTAACATTTAGTTGCAACTATATTCATTTTGATGCAGCTGCAACTCATGATTTAAAGAGCCTAAAGTATGTAAATAGTTGCGACCACAAAGGAAGTATTTCTAAATTATGGGTCTTTTTGTAGGCAGAACAAAATGGCCTTGGATGCTGATAGTCACTAGTATGTAATAGGCAAATTAAGTGGAGAGCCCCATCTACTCTATATTTCCCAGTAGTATACTATGCTTGCAACCTTTAATTACAATTATTGTCTTTCTTTAGATAAATATTAATCATTCTAGAAAAAAAATAAACATCATTTCAATGTATATACAATTTTGATTGAACTGTTTCCCTCTTCACGTCATTAGGAGAGATTATTTTCATATAAAAACTACAAGATGCATTAAGAGACTATGTGAAACATTATTTTTATTAGTCATTGATATTGGATAGAATTTCAAAAATAAAAAATAAAGGAGAGATAGCAATGACTATTCCCCGTTTAACCACATGAATGTTGTTTCAGAAAAAGAAAAAGAAAAAAGTTTTCATCAATAACTGTTCTAGTCAAGGCCCACATTACTGGATAGTTGATGTTCTTTTTTTTTTTTTTGGTTGGGCGGGGGGGGGGGGGGATATTTAGTTCAATACAAGGGATTTCCTGTGTTTTGCATTTAATTGAAGTTTTTTTCTTCTTCTCTCACTAGCTGCTAATATACATATGACAACATTGGATAGAATCTGATCAAAATGGAATACGTACAGAGCGAATGAAGCTTGTAGTTGGAGAGGTCCCCTCAACAAAAACAAACAACTTGTTAGAAGAGAGCACCCTCATCCCCACACAACCCAATCCAAGTGGAAGTAACAAGAACTCTACTTAGATTCTTTCTCTTGTGTTTGTTTTATTTTGATTTTTGGGGCAGTGAGCTGAGCAGCAACTGCCAAATGATAACGGCTACATCAGTTTGGGAACAAAAAACTGTTCTGAGCTCTGGCTTCTATAGTTTTCTCACTGTGGTCAAACCCACAGTCCAAAGCAAGGTTCAGGTTGTTGACCAGAGGCGAGAGTTGGGTCCAGTTTGATGCTGCATCAAAATTCGAACTCAGTGTCCATAATTACTACAACATTTAAGCATCTATTTGTTTTATTGCAAACAGGCCCCCTTAATATCGCCCAATTGCGAATAGACCTCATGTAGTTCTATTTGTGCAAATGGACCCTTAATAGAATTGACTAAAGTGCAAATACAATCTCTTAGTGAACTTTTTGGACTCTTTTATGAGTCAAATAAAATTAGCAATTGGAAATCTATCTTCATCAATAGAACTATATGGGGTCTATCTACCTCCTCAAAAACTATTTGACTATTTTAAGGAGGTAGACCTATTTCGGTTGATGGAAGCTTGATGGAAGGGTCCACCATTACTCAGGTCATCGGTAAACCTATTTCGGAGAGCGCTTTTGAAAAGCCGGAAGTTCGAGAGCACCAAGCTAAGTGGGAGGGTAACACATCTACTGAATCTGACTGAGTTGAGAAAGGGGATCAGGAGGAGGAGATTAACCAGAGGCGTCCTGCCAGGAGGGTGCCAAGCTCGCCAGCGGGATAGAAGAAAGACAAGGGCAATTTAGTCCTTTCACTTTTAAATTCAAATAAGGTGGGATTTGAGGAGGCTGTTAAGGAAACTGCGGATGTGGGACAGGAATCTAGGAGATCCCGTATCAATTTAGGGCCACAGACTGCGGGTATCTATATGGTAGAACCTGAACTACTTGAGGTGGTCTGGAATGGCAATAATATGATGGTGGAGCGGGCCCAATGGACCGCTTTTTTGAATGCTCAAGGTGTGGGTGGTTCAAATGTCCGACCAATTCCTCCTCAACCTGCTGCTGACTCTGCTGCTCATTCTACTTCCGACTCTCCGAAGGCTCCTAAGAAGGATACTTCTACCTCCGTTCCCCCAGGATGTGAGCATCTTGTCACGGGTAGGAAGAAGAAGCTTGTTGGAAAGGCTAAGCTGGTGGGCAGAATCATGGGTCACAAAGTGTATCTGCGTCATCTAGCTGCTTCCAGGTTTCTTCTTTCATCCTCTAAATGCGGTCTCTCGGCAAACAAGAAGGGGGTGAAGCTGAAGGAGATTATCAAAGAGAGGGGTATTTCAGAGCTCCTATCATCTAGTGAAGACAGCAATAAAATAGCAGGGAATCCTTGAGAATTTGGTTGTTGTTGTTGTTTTTTAATTTTGGATAAACAACTTGTTTTGTGGCTTGATGTTGGGTTTGTCAACATCTCCATGTTTTTATTTTCTCTTGCATAGCTTTGGTTGATTTCTTTGGGTGCTTTCTATTGGATCGGCTGTAGGTGAAGAGTGACGACATTAGTCCGCTCTTCTCTTTAGTTTGCTTCCATTGAAATCATCCTGAGAAATCAACAGCACAGTCTTTTTCTTACAGGTTATAATATAATTTTGAAGGGCATCTCGCCCTATTTTTACTTTTAAAAAATTTATTCACACACATAGAACGACAGTGAGTCTACTTGCAATTGGCCGATACTACGAAAGGTTTATTAGCGATTACTCACTTTTCTTCATTGATTAGAGATGATGTTGATCTCTGTTACAACTATCATGGGTCCATTTCATATAAATCGAAAAATACTGGATGTAGACTTATTTAGTCCTTTATTATCCATATTTTCCTCACACCATCTGAAGCTAATTCTTTTAGTTATACGCACTTGAATACTCCATTGAAGAATCCAAGAAATGAAAACCTCGATAGGGACGTCTAATTCTAATCTATATCATTCAATTATGGGCCTGATTTTGTTATTTTCTTGAAATAGCAGAAAATTATTTCTAGGCCACGAAATGCATTTCCTTGAATTTCCAAGTATTTTTCAGAAAATGATATTTTTTATTTGTTTCAGCCATAAAACTTGGAAAGTAATTGTTTGCCATAAAATAAAAAATAGTAAACTAGAGTGGTGAAAGCCGAACAAGAGCTCTCCATCTAATTATTTAATTGCTCAAATAATACCTTTCCACCCAATTCCAAGCTAAGCTCGGAATTGGTTTCTTTAAATAGGTGACGTTTTGTGACGTATAAACAAACCCAAACCTCATTTTCCAAGCTCAGCCAAACAAAGGAATAGGAAACTATTTAGAGAAACCTGATTATTTTTAGTGTGTCAGGGAGTTTTCTGGTTTTTAGGGTTGTCAGCTCGAAACAAACGACGCCCATATAGAGAAAACATCCCTTGGAACTGTCCACTATGGAGAAAAAGAAGCGTAAAAATAGTGAAAGAGGAAGGACCAAATCATCCTTTTCTTTAAGGCTTGTTTGGTTATTTTCTTGAAATAATAGGAATTCAATTTCAAGTCCAGAATTAACTTTCCATGTGTTTTTGTGTGTTTATTGGAAAGTTTTTTTTTTGTTTGGTTCACTCAGAATTCATGCACAGAGAATGCAGCGTGATATTTCCCATGTTTGGTTGATAACAAAATAAATAGGAAACCAAACAGAACAATCTGCATTCATCATATTTTTCTTGTTTGGAATCAATAAAATGAACTCTAGAAATTAGTATCACATGACCAATGGTGTACTTACCACACAACGAGCCCATGTATAAATATGAAACGGTCAAATTCAGTGCAACAACTATATGAGCAAGCATATACCCATAGATATGTAGCAAAATGCAAAATTAAATTACTTTTCGATGCACCCTTCACTTGTTTTCTCTCCCTGTGTACAAGTAGAATGATAATAACTGAAAACTTTCAAGTAGAATGCCATTGCAACATCCCTACTCCGTTGATGACATGCAGATATGGCAAGAATAGGGGGAGACATTTCTGGGGATGTGCAACATATCCCAATAGAAGATGCAACTTTTTTATATGGGCTACTGAAGATGGGATTCATAACAGAGTTATGAAACAACGCAATGGTGGTGAAGATGGTGATGTAGCAGAAAAGAACAACTTGAAGAAAATCAAGCAATTGAAGAAAATTTTGAAATCTACTAAGTGTGAACTTGAAATTTGGAAATATTGTGCAATATTTGAGCTAATTCCTTGCATGTTTTTGTTTGTAATCGCAATTGTAATTTGTAATTTGAAATAAATGAGATTTTCTTTTGAAAGTATAATAGATTGTATGATTTATCATGATAACACATATTGAAGCTCAAATTTATGAAAATAAAGTGAATCAACAAAAGACTAAACTGCAGAAGATATAAATCATAGAATACACTCCTGTACATAATGATTAATTTTGATGCATAGGCTCATAAATGTCACGATGATCATTGGTTGCCCTCCTGAACATGAAAATTCAATGTTCGATGCTACCATACTAAAGTGACAATGTATCATAGCCATAAAATGTATGAGGGTGCAATCTGAAAGCTATAGAAAATATAAAACAATAAGAATACACTCAGAAACTAATATATTGGGCAATGAATAGCGAAAGACAACAACCAACTAGTTAGAGCTGATCATGACTAATAAAAATATATAAATATGTCGCATATGAAAACAAAATATCAAACTGATCATGCTGCTTAGGCTCAGAATTGTGTCTAAGTCATTAAACTGGTAGCCGTCCAATACATGTAAATAATCCACATAGGTTGCTACCTGATTTTTTTTTTTCAGTGGCAATGCATCATAGTCTTCAAGCACCAAGAGATAACCATCCATTTTATGAAAATTCCATATTGGTCGCTATCTATCAATGTAAAACATCACTAATAGATAACCACCCATTACATGAAAAATCCATAAAGGGTTGCTATCTCTCAATATGAAAACTGTAACACTGATATCTATATAATCAACCAAATATATGCATCCAGAACTCAGAAATAGAAATAGGCTCAGACTCATACCAATAGTCCATCATAACCTAGTAGGGACCTCATCAATTGAAACTAAAAAGCATGACAACAGAAGAAGATGCAGATTAATATCAAAATTTTAACAGAAAATAATAGATAGTTACAAGTTGCTAGAAAATTTTCTACATAATAAAACACATGTCATTAGCATAATTAATATCATATAGTAACATCATTAATTAAATATAGTAGCAACATTACCATCAGAATCAAGGAGTTGCAAATCATGCACTTACTCCTAAACCTAAATATTATATCTACATGTCCATTGGCAATATAGAGTAGCATCAGTAGCATATACAAAATAAAAATAATATGTACATCCAAAATAAGATATCACATTGACATCATAATATGCACTAAAACTACACATAGTTAAGTGCCAAAAGTCAGCCTGATTTTCTCTTTTTTTTTTTTTTTGGGTGCATGGGTTGTGCCAAAAGATTGTCATTAGATACCCAAAAGTTGTCACCCACTTACCAACACATCAGTCAATGTCTTCAAGATCATCCATTTTTAGTGATTAGATGAAATTTTGCACAAACCTCCTTTGTGCCTCCTTGATTTTACCACAGAAAAGTTTCCCTTCATTTTCATGAGCATAGAAGCACTCATAAAACATGTCCAACTCAATTTCTGAAAATTCATCTACAAAAGCAAATATGCATTTCGAAAGCTTCTCATGCCAAGCCATCATAGAATAGGACATTGAATCAACCCTATCTAATATTTTAAATATGAACTCATCATCCTAACCCCATGCCTTTAAAAGTCCTCTTCCTTACATTTTCTTTCACTGCATTATTGTTGTTATTTGAATTCCTAGAAGCCAAGTTTGGGCCAGTGTTCATCTTTGGATGAGGATGGTTGTTGAAATTATCATGTTGAACATTCATATCCTCATCATCAGAAATGTCCACTGCCCTAACTCTAAATTTTGTGTACATAGCTTTAGCAAACTCCCCCCTTGCCTGGTCATCAGCTATGATAGTTTGCAAATCATCAAAGTGGTCCAGTGGCTCATTGACATAGTCCTTAAGCCTTGCAACATTAGTCCTTTTATCCTGCATTTCAATTTATTGTAACATATTCAAAAGTAGTTAAAGAAAGCGAGATTGAAGTGTTGAAAATTGAACTTATATGAACATAAATTAGAAAACAAATATATACCTGAGCCTATCTATCATAGGAGTCTTGGTCCAAAGTTATGATTTTATTGACATCATCACACCCTGCTCCACTTATATTGAAGCGGCTCAACATGTCATAGTATCTAGTCTTCAAACTCTTCTTGTGATTGATGACATTAATAGTAGTAAAATCAGTCTTGAATTATTTGTTAATCAATATGGCAGCCATAGAGAATGCCTGCCTCTTAAAGTTTTTATCAACTTTCAATCCTTCCTTGGCCAACTTTGCAAGATATGGGATAAGCACATCATCATGATGCGGCTCCCAAAATTTATTGCTAGTACTCCTAACATTAACATTTCCCTTAGTGGTAGGTGTTGATTTTTTTTTTCTAGCACAAAATTTTTTCTACATAGGAGTTGTTTCAGCTATTTCAGGGGATGATCTTTTAGCATTACATTCAGTCCCAAGGCCCTTGTCACTATTAGGACCAGGTTGAATACTATTATGCATGCTCATGAAAGGACCAGGTTGCTGAATGCTTGGATAGAAAATAGGGAAAGCTACAGAAAGACCAGTTAGAGCATTTGTAGACATGGATGGGTATTGTTGAAACCCAAGGTTAGTAGTTGAACCCATGGAAGATGGTGAAGGAAAGTTACCTGTTGTAGGAATGTTAATATTTTGAGCCATACCTAAAGAGATTTATGATCACAATAAAGATTAAAACAAATAACAACATTCAATTTCATATATAAATGTAAGCATACCATATTAAATTACAAAACATTAGCTACCAATGTAGTAAAAGATGACATATAGATGTAATCTAGAAAATATCTAACAACCAAATGACCAAATATAATAGAGAGTATCGACACAAACAAATAAGCAAGGTCCTAGAAAATTACAAGCAAATCAGAGAGGTTCCTAGATATTATCATATTACAAATAAAGAAGCAATCTTCTTAGAGAGTACCAGATTACAACAATGGTTCAAATAACTTAGGTAGTAGCAAGCTACAAACAACACACAAATTATAGTGAAGACTTCATCACAGACCAGTCTCAGTAGTGTTGCCATGTCGATGATCATGACAATAATCCACCCATATCTCCCAAGCAATTTGATTCCTCGTTCCTTCCACTCATTTCTTGTTTAGGTTTGTTCACGCTGTCATGTTCTGAGAGTAATCAACTACATTCTCATCAACCTCCTCAACTATTTCATCATCATTTTCCTCAATAGAAAGATCTTCATTTAATATTTCATCACCTGGATCAACTGTTGCAATAAAATTATGCAACACAGTACAAGTCAAAACAATATCCACTTGCGAAGGGAATGGAAAATGAGGCTTAGCGCTTAGAATTTTAAGTCTGTTTTTTAATATTCCAAATGCAGATTCTATCTTTGACCTGAGGGATGAGTGCCTTAAGTTAAATAGTTCTCTTCAATTAATAGGTGTCCTCCCCGTATACTCTTTCAAATGATAATGCACTCCACGATAAGGGAAAATAAAGTCGGGCATTGAAGTATATTCCGCATCACACAAGTAATATTTTCCTACAATTTACATGAGAAAATATTTAAAATTATGTAATGACCAATTAACATATCATGAACCAAACAAGTGGAGTTAAGTTTTATTTACTATCATAAACTCTCAAACCATGGGGTGAAGGCTTAGAAAGAGCATCTTGAAGAATTCTATAGTCGTTAGCTGATCCTTCTCACCTGGCCAACACGTAGGTAAATAGTTTATTAGGAGTACAAGCGGCTAAAATATTTTGTGTAACCCCTTTGTGGCCGCTAAAGCTTGCAACAAGTGAAGTGGGTAGCATGGCATCAACATGATCATCCCTATACAGTCCTAGAAGACAAGTAACAATACCATATATATATAAAATTACCAACTAATTAATGAATTAAATTGTTAAATATTTATAAAATGATATACCTTGAAGTAGAGATAGTATAGGGGATTGTTTGCAATTTCTAGAAGGACTTTATTAGGTGCTTGTTTCATGAAACGACCACGTAGATGGCAAATAGCTCCTAACACCTTGTTGAAGTACCTACTTATTGTTTCATTGGATGTAATAAAATTAGGCCGCACAACTCTATTCTTTGTTTTATGGCCCAAAATATTTAAGAACATAGCAAGTTGTTCTTCAACATTGACATGCCTTGAGTCTTTCAATAGACCGCTCCTTCTCATTATTCTTGCAAGGTTGTTAAAAGCATAAGTTCACATTCGTACATATCCTCTACAACTATCGATATAACCATGAGTTATACGATCCATGAGTGCATTTCTATTAGTTATATTGTTTGCAATTTCCTCTCTTGAGTGTAGAGGAATACGCTTGTGTCTCGCTCGTAATCTCCTCATCATTGTAATTACTAGGATAATAGCATACATAGAGGCCTTACAATAGACCCTCTTAACAATTTCTTCTTCCATTGAATCTACGTACAATATCCAAATTTTTGTAAAATTTATTATTCATAATAATAATAGGCAAATCAATATTTTGTTTTGTCTAAGGTTTTGTTAAAGAGTCCTTGGTGTACAAAAATATCACACAACATCAACAAATATAAAGGCACTAATAATCAGAAATAATCAGTGTAATTAAAACTCTTCATTTTATGCACATTTTAGTTATCTTTGATTAGTACAAACAATGTAATGTGCTAATTAATATGCAGTTCTAAATATGTAATACTAAATATTGAATAATGTACTATGAAATAATAAACATGCAGTACCATACAAAGCACTTTAGTCTCCTTTTACGCTATGAAATGAACAATACAAAGAAAATCTTAGTGCAATACTAAACATGCAGTACCATACAAAGCACTTTAGTCTCCTTTTACGCTATGAAATGAACAATACAAAGAAAATCTTAGTGCAATACTAAACATGCAGTACCATACAAAGCACTTTAGTCTCCTTTTACGCTATGAAATGAACAATACAAAGAAAATCTTAGTGCAATACTAAACATGCAGTACCATACAAAGCACTTTAGTCTCCTTTTACGCTATGAAATGAACAATACAAAGAAAATCTTAGTGCAATACTAAACATGCAGTACAAAATATTGATGCATCTCCAATTTTTGGATAAAAATTTATTCTTTCATACTTAAATCACTAAAATACAGTAAGAGGAGACATATCGAACATCAAGATCCACAAAAGAATTAAAAGTATGAAGAAATCAGAGATTATACATTCCAGTAGCAGATTAATCAAGATCAGCAAGATCCCAAAGATTGACAGTAGAAGCACAAAGATCTAAAACTCCTTCAAATCGAACCAAATAATATAACAGCTCCATGAAATCTTCTTCGCAGATGATCAAAACCCAAAACCCCTTTCGTTTACACCAATTTCAGAGAATATCAGCGGGAATCAAGTTAGGGTTTTGGAGCGCTAAGAACTATAGGCGGGAACGAAAGAGAAAAAGCGGTGACCAAAATAATTCCCACTGGAAACCTATACATATCCTCTCACAAATTTTTTAATCACAAATATTCACCTTTCCACCCATTTCAGAGCATTCAGCTCGAAAATGGGCTTCCTAAAAATAGTGACGTCCACTGACGTTTCAAGAAATAAAAAAGCCCATTTCAAAGGCTACCCAAACTAAGGAATAGGATAAGAAAAGAAAAAAGATAGCACTTATATTGTCCAAACTCATTTCCTTCTATTTACCAAGTCTGTGATAAGTGAGATACCTGAATCTCTTACTGAGCTGTAGGTATGTACAAACTTACCTGGATGAGAAAAAATGGATGACAAGTCATTGGGATTGTTTGGTTCATTAGAATTATAATTGCAAGGCAGAGATCAGTGGCATGTAACTGTATGTAACTGTGCTTATTTGATTTAATTCTAAAACTTAACAGTTTACAACTGCAAATGTAACTTCAATGCTTGCTTTGGATATCGAAAATCTTGGAATTTTTGCTGGGAGTTAATTGCAATATTTGGTGTTGCGGCTTGGTTACAATTGGGTTGCTATTAAAACTCCTTTTGCTGCTCAAAAGTGGCTATCACAAATTTGCAACACATCAGTCAATGTCTTCAAGATCATCCATTTTAGTGATTAGATGAAATTTTGCACAAACCTCCTTTGTGCCTCCTTGATTTTACCACAGAAAAGTTTCCCTTCATTTTCATGAGCATAGAAGCACTCATAAAACATGTCCAACTCAATTTCTGAAAATTCATCTACAAAGCAAATATGCATTTCGAAAGCTTCTCATGCCAAGCCATCATAGAATAGGACATTGAATCAACCCTATCTAATATTTTAAATATGAACTCATCATCCTAACCCCATGCCTTTAAAAGTCCTCTTCCTTACATTTTCTTTCACTGCATTATTGTTGTTATTTGAATTCCTAGAAGCCAAGTTTGGGCCAGTGTTCATCTTTGGATGAGGATGGTTGTTGAAATTATCATGTTGAACATTCATATCCTCATCATCAGAAATGTCCACTGCCCTAACTCTAAATTTTGTGTACATAGCTTTAGCAAACTCCCCCCTTGCCTGGTCATCAGCTATGATAGTTTGCAAATCATCAAAGTGGTCCAGTGGCTCATTGACATAGTCCTTAAGCCTTGCAACATTAGTCCTTTTATCCTGCATTTCAATTTATTGTAACATATTCAAAAGTAGTTAAAGAAGATTGAAGTGTTGAAAATTGAACTTATATGAACATAAATTAGAAAACAAATATATACCTGAGCCTATCTATCATAGGAGTCTTGGTCCAAAGTTATGATTTTATTGACATCATCACACCCTGCTCCACTTATATTGAAGCGGCTCAACATGTCATAGTATCTAGTCTTCAAACTCTTCTTGTGATTGATGACATTAATAGTAGTAAAATCAGTCTTGAATTATTTGTTAATCAATATGGCAGCCATAGAGAATGCCTGCCTCTTAAAGTTTTTATCAACTTTCAATCCTTCCTTGGCCAACTTTGCAAGATATGGGATAAGCACATCATCATGATGCGGCTCCCAAAATTTATTGCTAGTACTCCTAACATTAACATTTCCCTTAGTGGTAGGTGTTGATTTTTTTTTTCTAGCACAAAATTTTTTCTACATAGGAGTTGTTTCAGCTATTTCAGGGGATGATCTTTTAGCATTACATTCAGTCCCAAGGCCCTTGTCACTATTAGGACCAGGTTGAATACTATTATGCATGCTCATGAAAGGACCAGGTTGCTGAATGCTTGGATAGAAAATAGGAAAGCTACAGAAAGACCAGTTAGAGCATTTGTAGACATGGATGGGTATTGAAACCCAAGGTTAGTAGTTGAACCCATGGAAGATGGTGAAGGAAAGTTACCTGTTGTAGGAATGTTAATATTTTGAGCCATACCTAAAGAGATTTATGATCACAATAAAGATTAAAACAAATAACAACATTCAATTTCATATATAAATGTAAGCATACCATATTAAATTACAAAACATTAGCTACCAATGTAGTAAAAGATGACATATAGATGTAATCTAGAAAATATCTAACAACCAAATGACCAAATATAATAGAGAGTATCGACACAAACAAATAAGCAAGGTCCTAGAAAATTACAAGCAAATCAGAGAGGGTTCCTAGATATTATCATATTACAAATAAAGAAGCAATCTTCTTAGAGAGTACCAGATTACAACAATGGTTCAAATAACTTAGGTAGTAGCAAGCTACAAACAACACACAAATTATAGTGAAGACTTCATCACAGACCAGTCTCAGTAGTGTTGCCATGTCGATGATCATGACAATAATCCACCCATATCTCCCAAGCAATTTGATTCCTACGTTCCTTCCACTCATTTCTTGTTTAGGTTTGTTCACGCTGTCATGTTCTGAGAGTAATCAACTACATTCTCATCAACCTCCTCAACTATTTCATCATCATTTTCCTCAATAGAAAGATCTTCATTTAATATTTCATCACCTGGATCAACTGTTGCAATAAAATTATGCAACACAGTACAAGTCAAAACAATATCCACTTGCGAAGGAATGGAAAATGAGGCTTAGCTTAGAATTTTAAGTCTGTTTTTAATATTCCAAATGCAGATTCTATCTTTGACCTGAGGGATGAGTGCCTTAAGTTAAATAGTTCTCTTCAATTAATAGGTGTCCTCCGTATACTCTTTCAAATGATAATGCACTCCACGATAAGGGAAAATAAAGTCGGGCATTGAAGTATATTCCGCATCACACAAGTAATATTTTCCTACAATTTACATGAGAAAATATTTAAAATTATGTAATGACCAATTAACATATCATGAACCAAACAAGTGGAGTTAAGTTTTATTTACTATCATAAACTCTCAAACCATGGGGTGAAGGCTTAGAAAGAGTATCTTGAAGAATTCTATAGTCGTTAGCTGATCTTTCTCACCTGGCCAACACGTAGGTAAATAATTTATTAGGAGTACAAGCGGCTAAAATATTTTGTGTAACCCCTTTGTGGCCGCTAAAGCTTGCAACAAGTGAAGTGGGTAGCATGGCATCAACATGATCATCCCTATACAGTCCTAGAAGACAAGTAACAATACCATATATATATAAAATTACCAACTAATTAATGAATTAAATTGTTAAATATTTATAAAATGATATACCTTGAAGTAGATATAGTATAGGGATTGTTTGCAATTTCTAGAGGGACTTTATTAGGTGCTTGTTTCATGAAACGACCACGTAGATGGCAAATAGCTCCTAACACCTTGTTGAAGTACCTACTTATTGTTTCATTGGATGTAATAAAATTAGGCCGCACAACTCTATTCTTTGTTTTATGGCCCAAAATATTTAAGAACATAGCAAGTTGTTCTTCAACATTGACATGCCTTGAGTCTTTCAATAGACCGCTCCTTCTCATTATTCTTGCAAGGTTGTTAAAAGCATAAGTTCACATTCGTACATATCCTCTACAACTATCGATATAACCATGAGTTATACGATCCATGAGTGCATTTCTATTAGTTATATTGTTTGCAATTTCCTCTCTTGAGTGTAGAGGAATACGCTTGTGTCTCGCTGTAATCTCCTCATCATTGTAATTACTAGGATAATAGCATCATAGAGGCCTTACAATAGACCCTCTTAACAATTTCTTCTTCCATTGAATCTACGTACAATATCCAACTAGTTAGAGCTGATCATGACTAATAAAAATATATAAATATGTCGCATATGAAAACAAAATATCAAACTGATCATGCTGCTTAGGCTCAGAATTGTGTCTAAGTCATTAAACTGGTAGCCGTCCAATACATGTAAATAATCCACATAGGTTGCTACCTGATTTTTTTTCAGTGGCAATGCATCATAGTCTTCAAGCACCAAGAGATAACCATCCATTTTATGAAAATTCCATATTGGTCGCTATCTATCAATGTAAAACATCACTAATAGATAACCACCCATTACATGAAAAATCCATAAAGGGTTGCTATCTCTCAATATGAAAACTGTAACACTGATATCTATATAATCAACCAAATATATGCATCCAGAACTCAGAAATAGAAATAGGCTCAGACTCATACCAATAGTCCATCATAACCTAGTAGGGACCTCATCAATTGAAACTAAAAGCATGACAACAGAAGAAGATGCAGATTAATATCAAAATTTTAACAGAAAATAATAGATAGTTACAAGTTGCTAGAAAATTTTCTACATAATAAAACACATGTCATTAGCATAATTAATATCATATAGTAACATCATTAATTAAATATAGTAGCAACATTACCATCAGAATCAAGGAGTTGCAAATCATGCACTTACTCCTAAACCTAAATATTATATCTACATGTCCATTGGCAATATAGAGTAGCATCAGTAGCATATACAAAATAAAAATAATATGTACATCCAAAATAAGATATCACATTGACATCATAATATGCACTAAAACTACACATAGTTAAGTGCCAAAAGTCAGCCTGATTTTCTCTTTTTTTTTTTTGGGTGCATGGGTTGTGCCAAAAGATTGTCATTAGATACCCAAAAGTTGTCACCCACTTACCAACACATCAGTCAATGTCTTCAAGATCATCCATTTTTAGTGATTAGATGAAATTTTGCACAAACCTCCTTTGTGCCTCCTTGATTTTACCACAGAAAAGTTTCCTTCATTTTCATGAGCATAGAAGCACTCATAAAACATGTCCAACTCAATTTCTGAAAATTCATCTACAAAGCAAATATGCATTTCGAAAGCTTCTCATGCCAAGCCATCATAGAATAGGACATTGAATCAACCCTATCTAATATTTTAAATATGAACTCATCATCCTAACCCCATGCCTTTAAAAGTCCTCTTCCTTACATTTTCTTTCACTGCATTATTGTTGTTATTTGAATTCCTAGAAGCCAAGTTTGGGCCAGTGTTCATCTTTGGATGAGGATGGTTGTTGAAATTATCATGTTGAACATTCATATCCTCACCATCAGAAATGTCCACTGCCCTAACTCTAAATTTTGTGTACATAGCTTTAGCAAACTCCCCCCTTGCCTGGTCATCAGCTATGATAGTTTGCAAATCATCAAAGTGGTCCAGTGGCTCATTGACATAGTCCTTAAGCCTTGCAACATTAGTCCTTTTATCCTGCATTTCAATTTATTGTAACATATTCAAAAGTAGTTAAAGAAAGCGAGATTGAAGTGTTGAAAATTGAACTTATATGAACATAAATTAGAAAACAAATATATACCTGAGCCTATCTATCATAGGAGTCTTGGTCCAAAGTTATGATTTTATTGACATCATCACACCCTGCTCCACTTATATTGAAGCGGCTCAACATGTCATAGTATCTAGTCTTCAAACTCTTCTTGTGATTGATGACATTAATAGTAGTAAAATCAGTCTTGAATTATTTGTTATCAATATGGCAGCCATAGAGAATGCCTGCCTCTTAAAGTTTTATCAACTTTCAATCCTTCCTTGGCCAACTTTGCAAGATATGGGATAAGCACATCATCATGATGCGGCTCCCAAAATTTATTGCTAGTACTCCTAACATTAACATTTCCTTAGTGGTAGGTGTTGATTTTTTTTCTAGCACAAAATTTTTTCTACATAGGAGTTGTTTCAGCTATTTCAGGGGATGATCTTTTAGCATTACATTCAGTCCCAAGGCCCTTGTCACTATTAGGACCAGGTTGAATACTATTATGCATGCTCATGAAAGGACCAGGTTGCTGAATGCTTGGATAGAAAATAGGAAAGCTACAGAAAGACCAGTTAGAGCATTTGTAGACATGGATGGGTATTGTTGAAACCCAAGGTTAGTAGTTGAACCCATGGAAGATGGTGAAGGAAAGTTACCTGTTGTAGGAATGTTAATATTTTGAGCCATACCTAAAGAGATTTATGATCACAATAAAGATTAAAACAAATAACAACATTCAATTTCATATATAAATGTAAGCATACCATATTAAATTACAAAACATTAGCTACCAATGTAGTAAAAGATGACATATAGATGTAATCTAGAAAATATCTAACAACCAAATGACCAAATATAATAGAGAGTATCGACACAAACAAATAAGCAAGGTCCTAGAAAATTACAAGCAAATCAGAGAGGTTCCTAGATATTATCATATTACAAATAAAGAAGCAATCTTCTTAGAGAGTACCAGATTACAACAATGGTTCAAATAACTTAGGTAGTAGCAAGCTACAAACAACACACAAATTATAGTGAAGACTTCATCACAGACCAGTCTCAGTAGTGTTGCCATGTCGATGATCATGACAATAATCCACCCATATCTCCCAAGCAATTTGATTCCTACGTTCCTTCCACTCATTTCTTGTTTAGGTTTGTTCACGCTGTCATGTTCTGAGAGTAATCAACTACATTCTCATCAACCTCCTCAACTATTTCATCATCATTTTCCTCAATAGAAAGATCTTCATTTAATATTTCATCACCTGGATCAACTGTTGCAATAAAATTATGCAACACAGTACAAGTCAAAACAATATCCACTTGCGAAGGGAATGGAAAATGAGGCTTAGCGCTTAGAATTTTAAGTCTGTTTTTTAATATTCCAAATGCAGATTCTATCTTTGACCTGAGGGATGAGTGCCTTAAGTTAAATAGTTCTCTTCAATTAATAGGTGTCCTCCCCGTATACTCTTTCAAATGATAATGCACTCCACGATAAGGGAAAATAAAGTCGGGCATTGAAGTATATTCAAGATCACACAAGTAATATTTTCCTACAATTTACATGAGAAAATATTTAAAATTATGTAATGACCAATTAACATATCATGAACCAAACAAGTGGAGTTAAGTTTTATTTACTATCATAAACTCTCAAACCATGGGGTGAAGGCTTAGAAAGAGCATCTTGAAGAATTCTATAGTCGTTAGCTGATCCTTCTCACCTGGCCAACACGTAGGTAAATAGTTTATTAGGAGTACAAGCGGCTAAAATATTTTGTGTAACCCCTTTGTGGCTGCTAAAGCTTGCAACAAGTGAAGTGGGTAGCATGGCGTCAACATGATCATCCCTATACAGTCCTAGAAGACAAGTAACAATACCATATATATATAAAAGAATTACCAACTAATTAATGAATTAAATTGTTAAATATTTATAAAATGATATACCTTGAAGTAGATATAGTATAGGGGATTGTTTGCAATTTCTAGAGGGACTTTATTAGGTGCTTGTTTCATGAAACGACCGCGTAGATGGCAAATAGCTCCTAACACCTTGTTGAAGTACCTACTTATTGTTTCATTGGATGTAATAAAATTAGGCCGCACAACTCTATTCTTTGTTTTATGGCCCAAAATATTTAAGAACATAGCAAGTTGTTCTTCAACATTGACATGCCTTGAGTCTTTCAATAGACCTCCTTCTCATTATTCTTGCAAGGTTGTTAAAAGCATAAGTTCACATTCTACATATCCTCTACAACTATCGATATAACCATGAGTTATACGATCCATGAGTGCATTTCTATTAGTTATATTGTTTGCAATTTCCTCTCTTGAGTGTAGAGGAATACGCTTGTGTCTCTTCGTAATCTCCTCATCATTGTAATTACTAGGATAATAACGCACATAGAGGCCTTACAATAGACCCTCTTAACAATTTCTTCTTCCATTGAATCTACGTACAATATCCAAATTTTTGTAAAATTTATTATTCATAATAATAATAGGCAAATCAATATTTTTTGTCTAAGGTTTTGTTAAAGAGTCCTTGGTGTACAAAAATATCACACAACATCAACAAATATAAAGGCACTAATAATCAGAAATAATCAGTGTAATTAAAACTCTTCATTTTATGCACATTTTAGTTATCTTTGATTAGTACAAACAATGTAATGTGCTAATTAATATGCAGTTCTAAATATGTAATACTAAATATTGAATAATGTACTATGAAATAATAAACATGCAGTACCATACAAAGCACTTTAGTCTCCTTTTACGCTATGAAATGAACAATACAAAGAAAATCTTAGTGCAATACTAAACATGCAGTACAAAATATTGATGCATCTCCAATTTTTGATAAAAATTTATTCTTTCATACTTAAATCACTAAAATACAGTAAGAGGAGACATATCGAACATCAAGATCCACAAAAGAATTAAAAGTATGAAGAAATCAGAGATTATACCTTCCAGTAGCAGATTAATCAAGATCAGCAAGATCCCAAAGATTGACAGTAGAAGCACAAAGATCTAAAACTCCTTCAAATCGAACCAAATAATATAACAGCTCCATGAAATCTTCTTCGCAGATGATCAAAACCCAAAAACCCCCTTTCGTTTACACCAATTTCAGAGAATATCAGCGGGAATCAAGTTAGGGTTTTGGAGCGCTAAGAACTATAGGCGGGAACGAAAGAGAAAAAGCGGTGACCAAAATAATTCCCACTGGAAACCTATACATATCCTCTCACAAATTTTTTAATCACAAATATTCACCTTTCCACCCATTTCAGAGCATTCAGCTCGAAAATGGGCTTCCTAAAAATAGTGACGTCCACTGACGTTTCAAGAAATAAAAAAGCCCATTTCAAAGGCTACCCAAACTAAGGAATAGGATAAGAAAAAGAAAAAAGAAAAAGAAAAAGAAAAAAAAGAGAGCACTTATATTGTCCAAACTCATTTCCTTCTATTTACCAAGTCTGTGATAAGTGAGATACCTGAATCTCTTACTGAGCTGTAGGTATGTACAAACTTACATGGATGAGAAAAAATGGATGACAAGTCATTGGGATTGTTTGGTTCATTAGGATTATAATTGCAAGGCAAAGATCAGTGGCATGTAACTGTATGTAACTGTGCTTATTTGATTTAATTCTAAAACTTAACAGTTTACAACTGCAAATGTAACTTCAATGCTTGCTTTGGATATCGAAAATCTTGGAATTTTTTGCTGGGAGTTAATTGCAATATTTGGTGTTGCGGCTTGGTTACAATTGGAGTTGCTATTAAAACTCCTTTTGCTGCTCAAAAGGTGGCTATCACAAATTTGCAACAAAGTCATTAATGGCAAGGAGAAGCCTTGTTCTAACTACAATTAAGAAGATAATTGTTGCATAATTGTTGCTTTCGTTTGTCACTAACCCAAATGCAACTAACCAAGCAAAAAACGTGGTCTTTTTGGGTCTCCTTCAGGTTATCTCAAAACAGAGAAGAAATGATGCTAGTAAAAGCACTACAGTAAACACCACATGAAATAATTACAGAGGACCCCATGGCCAAAGCCTTCTTAGCTTCCACATGGAGGGGCATAAATCTGTCACCCAACTCACAACATTAGCATCTCTTGCAGTAGATTTATCGACACTTTACAATCTGGACCGAGGATGCACGTGTACATACTTGAAACCCTACTGCCCATGCGCTATCGAGATCATTGATGCCTGTGGAAAAGAAACCAGACATTATTGTGTTCAAATGCTACGTGAGGTTTTTCACACAATTAACCAGGACAACAAAATGAAGGGTAACATTATTGTATCTTTGGTACTGACAGAACTACACACATTTACTGTAGGCCTTGAATAAATGCAAATAATTCATCGCGAGAAACCAGCTGTTAAATTTTCATTGTGTCTTTGATGTGGACATCGAGCTTTCCATTTTTGTCTAATTTTGAATTTCGAATTTTGAATTTTGAATTTTAAATTATGATTTATTTTAGTAGTTGATCGATTGTAATTGATTGAGAGATTTGAGAGATTTGAGGGATTTGTATTTCAAAGCCTATTTAAACTATTGTAATCGATCCAAGATTATTAGTGAATTGAATTGAATAAAGAAAATTTCATTTACATTGAATCGTGAAACAGAGTTGTTTGGGTGTGAAACCCTAGCCGCCAGATTTTCTTTAATTTGATCGCTTTCCTTTCAATCCTCGCCTGCCCTTCTCGACTCTGCTGTTTTCGTTTCATTAGCCAGCCTGACTCGGCTGATCCGATTCTTTCGCCGTCTCGTTGTCGTTTTTCCTCATTCGTCTGCGGCCATCGTTAGTGAAAGACGTCTCTAGCTGCTGCCAGGGTTGCCATACCGCTGGGCGACGCCAGAATTCATCGCCAAAGAATCCTCCGCTATTGATCGGGTTTGGAGAAGTGGGAATTGGATCTAAGGAATGAGCATGTTATGAGACTTGGTTTGTCAAAGTTTGGTTCACTTGCTTTGGTTCATCTGGTTTGGGTCAACCGGGTTGGTTCACTTGGATCTCGATTTATTCGAGTCGTTGCACCACCTTCAAGTTTCTCTCATCGAACCGGTTCAATCCGAAGGTTTAACACTCTTTCGCTCTAATATTTTCGAATCGCTATTGCATGCATGTTATTATCAATTTTATTATCAATTGCGACAGGTTAAATGCCGTTTGATTAAGTGAGCAAGTGATCTGCCAAGTATATTTACTTATCTAAATATTACATCTCGAACCTTTATTACAAGAACGAATCAATTATATTATAATTTTCTTGAAAATTTACAAATGCCTCAAATTTTAGTACATTGCAATTTTGTTTAAAACCATCGCCAACGCCACACTTTATTTCGTGAGCTTCCTCGCCTAGATCGATCGCCGATTTGGTGAAGCATTGTTGTTGCCGATCTTCATACCTGCACACACATTGTTTCACATCATTTTTGGTATCAGAGCATGGTTCTAGGTTAGGAAGTTTTTTATTTTATTTTTTTAGATCACCAGCTTTATTTTAAAAAATAACAAAAAAGACTAGTTTAATTGAGTCTTATATAAAAAGTTGAGTCTTATTCATATAAAAACAAAAACAAAAAAATTATTACCATTCAGTTCATTTAGCTATTAACGCATACCATTCATCTCATTTAGTTAGTCCAGCATGTTAGGCAGTATAGATTCCGAACTTTTTAAGAAACTCGATGAGTTAACAAGACAAATAGGTAACTTAGTCCAGGAAAACAGAGCTACCCACGAAGCCTTCCAAAATGCAACCAACGAGACGCTGCTAAGCTAGGAAAAGCGCTGTTGCAAACTCCACCCGCAAGATCAAGGATATGGGCACGTCGCTACCGTCTGTACAACCCCGTTCAGAGTTAGAGTGAATCAACCGCCTATAACGGAATAACAATCTATTATTGAGGAAACTGTTAACCTCGCTGTAGATTTGATGAGTCTAACTCGACAAGAAAATCGAGATATTAAATTTGACGAACCATGCACTTTCGTTTCTTTTGAAACTACCTACAATTGAGGAGTTGGTGAAGTTTCATGCAATGACCACGTAGATGGCAAATAGCTCCTAACACCTTGTTGAAGTACCTACTTATTGTTTCATTGGATGTAATAAAATTAGGCGCACAACTCTATTCTTTGTTTTATGGCCCAAAATATTTAAGAACATAGCAAGTTGTTCTTCAACATTGACATGCCTTGAGTCTTTCAATAGACCGCCTTCTCATTATTCTTGCAAGGTTGTTAAAAGCATAAGTTCACATTCGTACATATCCTCTACAACTATCGATATAACCATGAGTTATCACGATCCATGAGTGCATTTCTATTAGTTATATTGTTTGCAATTTCTCTCTTGAGTGTAGAGGAATACGCTTGTGTCTCGCCAGAATCTCCTCATCATTGTAATTACTAGGATAATAACGCATATAGAGGCCTTACAATAGACCCTCTTAACAATTTCTTCTTCCATTGAATCTACGCACAATATCCAAATTTTTGTAAAATTTATTATTCATAATAATAATAGGCAAATCAATATTTTTTGTCTAAGGTTTTGTTAAAGAGTCCTTGGTGTACAAAAATATCACACAACATCAACAAATATAAAGGCACTAATAATCAGAAATAATCAGTGTAATTAAAACTCTTCATTTTATGCACATTTTAGTTATCTTTGATTAGTACAAACAATGTAATGTGCTAATTAATATGCAGTTCTAAATATGTAATACTAAATATTGAATAATGTACTATGAAATAATAAACATGCAGTACCATACAAAGCACTTTAGTCTCCTTTTACGCTATGAAATGAACAATACAAAGAAAATCTTAGTGCAATACTAAACATGCAGTACAAAATATTGATGCATCTCCAATTTTTGATAAAAATTTATTCTTTCATACTTAAATCACTAAAATACAGTAAGAGGAGACATATCGAACATCAAGATCCACAAAAGAATTAAAAGTATGAAGAAATCAGAGATTATACCTTCCAGTAGCAGATTAATCAAGATCAGCAAGATCCCAAAGATTGACAGTAGAAGCACAAAGATCTAAAACTCCTTCAAATCGAACCAAATAATATAACAGCTCCATGAAATCTTCTTCGCAGATGATCAAAACCCAAAACCCCTTTCGTTTACACCAATTTCAGAGAATATCAGCGGGAATCAAGTTAGGGTTTTGGAGCGCTAAGAACTATAGGCGGGAACGAAAGAGAAAAAGCGGTGACCAAAATAATTCCCACTGGAAACCTATACATATCCTCTCACAAATTTTTAATCACAAATATTCACCTTTCCACCCATTTCAGAGCATTCAGCTCGAAATTGGGCTTCCTAAAATAGTGACGTCGAGTGACGTTGCAAGAAATAAAAAGCCCATTTCAAAGCCTACCCAAACTTAGGAATAGGATAAGAAAAATAAAAAGAAAAAGAAAAAGAAAAAGAAAAAAAGATAGCACTTATATTGTCCAAACTCATTTCCTTCTATTTACCAAGTCTGTGATAAGTGAGATACCTGAATCTCTTACTGAGCTGTAGGTATGTACAAACTTACATGGATGAGAAAAATGGATGACAAGTCATTGGGATTGTTTGGTTCATTAGGATTATAATTGCAAGGCAAAGATCAGTGGCATGTAACTGTATGTAACTGTGCTTATTTGATTTAATTCTAAAACTTAACAGTTTACAACTGCAAATGTAACTTCAATGCTTGCTTTGGATATCGAAAATCTTGGAATTTTTGCTGGGAGTTAATTGCAATATTTGGTGTTGCGGCTTGGTTACAATTGAGTTGCTATTAAAACTCCTTTTGCTGCTCAAAAGTGGCTATCACAAATTTGCAACAAAGTCATTAATGGCAAGGAGAAGCCTTGTTCTAACTACAATTAAGAAGATAATTGTTGCATAATTGTTGCTTTCGTTTGTCACTAACCCAAATGCAACTAACCAAGCAAAAAACGTGGTCTTTTTGGGTCTCCTTCAGGTTATCTCAAAACAGAGAAGAAATGATGCTAGTAAAAGCACTACAGTAAACACCACATGAAATAATTACAGAGGACCCCATGGCCAAAGCCTTCTTAGCTTCCACATGGAGGGGCATAAATCTGTCACCCAACTCACAACATTAGCATCTCTTGCAGTAGATTTATCGACACTTTACAATCTGGACCGAGGATGCACGTGTACATACTTGAAACCCTACTGCCCATGCGCTATCGAGATCATTGATGCCTGTGAAAAGAAACCAGACATTATTGTGTTCAAATGCTACGTGAGGTTTTTCACACAATTAACCAGGACAACAAAAATGAAGGGTAACATTATTGTATCTTTGGTACTGACAGAACTACACACATTTACTGTAGGCCTTGAATAAATGCAAATAATTCATCGCGAGAAACCAGCTGTTAAATTTTCATTGTGTCTTTGATGTGGACATCGAGCTTTCCATTTTTGTCTAATTTTTGAATTTGAATTTTAAATTTTGAATTTTAAATTATGATTTATTTTAGTAGTTGATCGATTGTAATTGATTGAGAGATTTGAGAGATTTGAGGGATTTGTATTTCAAAGCCTATTTAAACTATTGTAATCGATCCAAGATTATTAGTGAATTGAATTGAATAAAGAAAATTTCATTTACATTGAATTCGTGAAACAGAGCGTTTGGGTGTGAAACCCAGCCGCCACAAAAGCCCCGCTTTCACCTTGATCGAGCCTTCCTGCCGCTCAACTCGCCTGCACTTTCTCTCCCCGCCTGTCGCCGCTTTTCATACCAATTCGCCGATCCGATTTCGTCTGAAGTCTCGGTTGCTGGCCGCTTTCCTCCGTTACCGCCGCGCCATCGTTGTTAGCATATCTTCAGCCACAATGCCACCGCCGCCACGCCGCTTGAACCACGCCAAAGAATCCTCCGCTATTGATCGGGTTTGAGAAGTGGGAATTGATCTGGAGAAATGATTATGAGATTTGGTTTGTTCAGTTTGGTTCACTTGTTTGTTCATCCGTTGGTAATAATCTGGTTTTGATCTGATGATTCGTTGCACCACCTTTTCGGTTTCTCTCATCGAATCCGGTTCAACTACCGGTTGTTTAATACTTTTTTCGCCGTATTGCGCATGTTATTATCAATTTTATTATCATCGCGATTGTGCAATGCCGTTTGATTAAGTGAGCAAGTGATCCGCTGCCAAGTATATTTACTTATCTAAATATTACATCTCGAACCTTTATTACAAGAACGAATCAATTATATTATAATTTTCTTGAAAATTTACAAATGCCTGGCTTAGTACATTGCAATTTTGTTTAAAACCATCGCCAACGCCACTTTATTTCGAGTCGCCGATCGATCACGATTTGGTGAAGCATTGTTGTTGCCGATCTTCATACCGCACACACATTGTTTCACATCATTTTGGTATCGAGCATGGTTCTAGGTTAGGAAGTTTTTATTTTATTTTTTAGATCGGCTGTGCTTTATTTTAAAAAATAACAAAAAAGACTAGTTTAATTGAGTCTTATATAAAAAGTTGAGTCTTATTCATATAAAAACAAAACAAAAATTATTACCATTCAGTTCATTTAGCTATTAACGATACCATTCATCTCATTTAGTTAGTAGATGTTACAAGATAGATTCAACTTTTAAGAAACTCGATGAGTTAACAAGACAAATAGGTAACTTAGTCCAGAAAACAGAGCTACCACCAAGCCTTCCAAAATGCAACCAACGAGACGCTAAGCTAAGGCGCTGTTAAACTCCTCGCCTCCGCAAGATCAAGGATATGGGCATCGCTACCGCCCGTACAACCCCGCTCTCGAGTTAGAGTGAATCAACCGCCTATAACTAATAAAATCTATTATTGAAAACTGTTAACCTCGGCCAGATTTGATGAGTCTAACTCGACAAGAAAATCGAGATATTAAATTTGACGAACCATGCACTTTCGTTTCTTTTGAAACTACCTACAATTGAGGAGTTGGTGAAGTTTCATGCAATGACAACACCTTATTCCTGCTACTACCCTTTGATCACGGAGTTCAGCGATGTTGTCTCGAAGTTCTTGAAATTGAAACTCCAACTCCTCCTGAACTAACTCTAGTGACTAAAAACGTTGTTGATGTTCCCACGACGCCCTCCCACCAACATGACCCCCAACACGCTCCAAAGTGAGTCACCTGATATCCGTGATGAGTTGAATCCAAACCGAAAGCATAAATACCTACCATATTAGATATCAAACCCCATGCATTGTCCGATAGTCACTCACACATACACCGATCCATTTGGGAATATATAGTGAGTAGGGATACAAGTTTGAGCACGAGTGTTTTCATTGATATTCAACCTAAGCTTGACATTTTAGATGAATCCATACTTTGAAACGTATTTCTTTTCTCTCTTATGTTAAGCACAAAAACACTCCTCGTTCATGCATTTGTTTGCATCTTCCTTACTATCACTGTTAGAACGTAAAATTTATTATGCATATTAACGAAGGAACGCTTGATAATTCCATTTGATAGAGGGCGTCATGCATATTAGACACTTCATCGAATTTACATCTCGCATTTGCATCTCACATTCATGATTTGCATAAAGAAATAAGTGAAAAGCTCAATAAAGAATGCCAACTATAAATCGCAGCAAATCTAAAAAGGAGGTTCAAAGAATTTAGTGTTGGTGATCATGTGATGGTCCTGATACGTCCGAACGGTTTCCTCCGAACTTAAAGTTGCATGCACGGCGTTTCAAAATTCTAAGAAAATTAATGATAATGCTTATGTTCTTGACCTTCACGAAGGTTTTAATATTGGTTCGACTTTTAATATTAAAGATTTAGTAGAATACAATGGCCCCATTTGAACCCGAGCCTATTTCTGAGAGCTTCATTTACCACCACTTCCCGATATCACCCCATGTACATTACGACATTGATAGTATTATTGATGATAATATTGTTTCTACTAGCAATGGTGGTATCCGCAGTACTTAGTGCGTTGGAAAGATCGACTGAGTCGGATGATACTTGGCTCGATCGAGGTGACAGAGGTCGGATCAGTATCTTCTTGAGCAAGCATAACAATGCCTTGACTTACACTCTATTGTATCGGTTCTCCCACCGGGAGAATGATGTGGACATCGAGCTTTCCATTTTTGTCTAATTTTTGAATTTCAATTTTAAATTTTGAATTTTAAATTATGATTTATTTTAGTAGTTGATCCGATTGTAATTGATTGAGAGATTTGAGGGATTTGTATTTCAAAGCCTATTTAAACTATTGTAATCGATTCTAAGATTATTAGTGAATTGAATTGAATAAAGAAAATTTCGTTTACATTGAATCTGTGAAATCAGCTTTGTTTGTGGAAACCCTAGCCGCCACCGCCTGTTTCTCCCACCCTGATCGAGGCGCTTATTGCTTCACCCTGCCTTTCCTGATTTCCGCTACTCCGCTTTTTCATACGACTTCGCTGATCCGATTTCGTCAGTCTCGCTGCTTTCCCGCCATCTTGAGTGTAGAGGAATACGCTTGTGTCTCTCGCTAATCTCATCATTGTAATTACTAGGATAACGCATATAGAGGCCTTACAATATAGATCCTCTTAACAATTTCTTCTTCCATTGAATCTACGTACAATATCCAAATTTTTGTAAAATTTATTATTCATAATAATAATAGGCAAATCAATATTTTGTTTTGTCTAAGGTTTTGTTAAAGAGTCCTTGGTGTACAAAAATATCACACAACATCAACAAATATAAAGGCACTAATAATCAGAAATAATCAGTGTAATTAAAAACTCTTCATTTTATGCACATTTTAGTTATCTTTGATTAGTACAAACAATGTAATGTGCTAATTAATATGCAGTTCTAAATATGTAATACTAAATATTGAATAATGTACTATGAAATAATAAACATGCAGTACCATACAAAGCACTTTAGTCTCCTTTTACGCTATGAAATGAACAATACAAAGAAAATCTTAGTGCAATACTAAACATGCAGTACAAAATATTGATGCATCTCCAATTTTTGATAAAAATTTATTCTTTCATACTTAAATCACTAAAATACAGTAAGAGGAGACATATCGAACATCAAGATCCACAAAAGAATTAAAAAGTATGAAGAAATCAGAGATTATACCTTCCAGTAGCAGATTAATCAAGATCAGCAAGATCCCAAAGATTGACAGTAGAAGCACAAAGATCTAAAACTCCCTTCAAATCGAACCAAATAATATAACAGCTCCATGAAATCTTCTTCGCAGATGATCAAAACCCAAAAACCCCCTTTCGTTTACACCAATTTCAGAGAATATCAGCGGGAATCAAGTTAGGGTTTTGGAGCGCTAAGAACTATAGGCGGGAACGAAAGAGAAAAAGCGGTGACCAAAATAATTCCCACTGGAAACCTATACATATCCTCTCACAAATTTTTTAATCACAAATATTCACCTTTCCACCCATTTCAGAGCATTCAGCTCGAAATTGGGCTTCCTAAAAATAGTGACGTCGAGTGACGTTGCAAGAAATAAAAAAGCCCATTTCAAAGCCTACCCAAACTTAGGAATAGGATAAGAAAAATAAAAAAGAAAAAGAAAAAGAAAAAGAAAAAAAAGATAGCACTTATATTGTCCAAACTCATTTCCTTCTATTTACCAAGTCTGTGATAAGTGAGATACCTGAATCTCTTACTGAGCTGTAGGTATGTACAAACTTACATGGATGAGAAAAAATGGATGACAAGTCATTGGGATTGTTTGGTTCATTAGGATTATAATTGCAAGGCAAAGATCAGTGGCATGTAACTGTATGTAACTGTGCTTATTTGATTTAATTCTAAAACTTAACAGTTTACAACTGCAAATGTAACTTCAATGCTTGCTTTGGATATCGAAAATCTTGGAATTTTTGCTGGGAGTTAATTGCAATATTTGGTGTTGCGGCTTGGTTACAATTGAGTTGCTATTAAAACTCCTTTTGCTGCTCAAAAAGTGGCTATCACAAATTTGCAACAAAGTCATTAATGGCAAGGAGAAGCCTTGTTCTAACTACAATTAAGAAGATAATTGTTGCATAATTGTTGCTTTCGTTTGTCACTAACCCAAATGCAACTAACCAAGCAAAAACGTGGTCTTTTGGGTCTCCTTCAGGTTATCTCAAAACAGAGAAGAAATGATGCTAGTAAAAGCACTACAGTAAACACCACATGAAATAATTACAGAGGACCCCATGGCCAAAGCCTTCTTAGCTTCCACATGGAGGGGCATAAATCTGTCACCCAACTCACAACATTAGCATCTCTTGCAGTAGATTTATCGACACTTTACAATCTGGACCGAGGATGCACGTGTACATACTTGAAACCCTACTGCCCATGCGCTATCGAGATCATTGATGCCTGTGAAAAGAAACCAGACATTATTGTGTTCAAATGCTACGTGAGGTTTTTCACACAATTAACCAGGACAACAAAAATGAAGGGTAACATTATTGTATCTTTGGTACTGACAGAACTACACACATTTACTGTAGGCCTTGAATAAATGCAAATAATTCATCGCGAGAAACCAGCTGTTAAATTTTCATTGTGTCTTTGATGTGGACATCGAGCTTTCCATTTTTGTCTAATTTTCAATTTCGAATTTTGAATTTTGAATTTTAAATTATGATTTATTTTAGTAGTTGATCCGATTGTAATTGATTGAGAGATTTGAGAGATTTGAGGATTTGTATTTCAAAGCCTATTTAAACTATTGTAATCGATCCAAGATTATTAGTGAATTGAATTGAATAAAGAAAATTTCATTTACATTGAATCGGTGTGAAATCGTAGCTTTGTTTGGGTGTGAAACCCAGCCGCCACAAAAGCCCCGCTTTCACCTTGATCGAGCCTTCCTGCCGCTCAACTCGCCTGCACTTTCTCTCCCCGCCTGTCGCCGCTTTTCATACCAATTCGCCGATCCGATTTCGTCTGAAGTCTCGGTTGCTGGCCGCTTTCCTCCGTTACCGCCGCGCCATCGTTGTTAGCATATCTTCAGCCACAATGCCACCGCCGCCACGCCGCTTGAACCACGCCAAAGAATCCTCCGCTATTGATCGGGTTTGGAGAGTGGGAATTGGATCTAAGTTGGAGCGGATGTTATGAGACTTGGTTTGGTTCAGTTTGGTTCACTTGTTTGTTCATCCGTTGGTAATAATCTGGTTTTGATCTGATGATTCGTTGCACCACCTTTTCGGTTTCTCTCATCGAATCCGGTTCAACTACCGGTTGTTTAATACTTTTTTCGCCGTATTGCGCATGTTATTATCAATTTTATTATCAATTGCGATTGTGCTAAATCTTTGTTTGATTAAGTGAGCAAGTGATCCGCTGCCAAGTATATTTACTTATCTAAATATTACATCTCAAACCTTTATTACAAGAACGAATCAATTATATTATAATTTTCTTGAATAATTTACAAAGGCCTCACTTAGTACATTGCAATTTTGTTTAAAACCATCGCCAACGCCACTTTATTTCGAGTCGCCGATCGATCACGATTTGGTGAAGCATTGTTGCCGATCTTCATACACGCACACACATTGTTTCACATCATTTTGGTATCGAGCATGGTTCTAGGTTAGTTTTTATTTTATTTTTTAGATCGGCTGTGCTTTATTTTAAAAATAACAAAAAAGACTAGTTTAATTGAGTCTTATATAAAAGTTGAGTCTTATTCATATAAAACAAAACAAAAATTATTACCAGCCATTTAGCTATTAACGATACCATTCATCTCATTTAGTTAGTAGATGTTACAAGATAGATTCAACTTTTAAGAAACTCGATGAGTTAACAAGACAAATAGGTAACTTAGTCCAGAAAACAGAGCTACCACCAAGCCTTCCAAAATGCAACCAACGAGACGCTAAGCTAAGGCGCTGTTAAACTCCTCGCCTCCGCAAGATCAAGGATATGGGCATCGCTACCGCCCGTACAACCCCGCTCTCGAGTTAGAGTGAATCAACCGCCTATAACTAATAAAATCTATTATTGAAAACTGTTAACCTCGGCCAGATTTGATGAGTCTAACTCGACAAGAAAATCGAGATATTAAATTTGACGAACCATGCACTTTCGCTTTTGAAACTACCCCTACAATTGAGGAGTTGACCAAGTTTCATGCAATGACAACACCTTATTCCTGCTACTACCCTTTGATCACGGAGTTCACCGATGTTGTCTCCAGTTCTTGAAATTGAAACTCCAACTCCTCCTGAACTAACTCTAGTGACTAAAAACGTTGTTGATGTTCCCACGACGCCCTCCCACCAACATGACCCCCAACACGCTCCAAAGTGAGTCACCTGATATCCGTGATGAGTTGAATCCAAACCGAAAGCATAAATACCTACCATATTAGATATCAAACCCCATGCATTGTCCGATAGTCACTCACACATACACCGATCCATTTGGGAATATATAGTGAGTAGGGATACAAGTTTGAGCACGAGTGTTTTCATTGATATTCAACCTAAGCTTGACATTTTAGATGAATCCATACTTTGAAACGTATTTCTTTTCTCTCTTATGTTAAGCACAAAAACACTCCTCGTTCATGCATTTGTTTGCATCTTCCTTACTATCACTGTTAGAACGTAAAATTTATTATGCATATTAACGAAGGAACGCTTGATAATTCCATTTGATAGAGGGCGTCATGCATATTAGACACTTCATCGAATTTACATCTCGCATTTGCATCTCACATTCATGATTTGCATAAAGAAATAAGTGAAAAGCTCAATAAAGAATGCCAACTATAAATCGCAGCAAATCTAAAAAGGAGGTTCAAAGAATTTAGTGTTGGTGATCATGTGATGGTCCTGATACGTCCGAACGGTTTCCTCCGAACTTAAAGTTGCATGCACGGCGTTTCAAAATTCTAAGAAAATTAATGATAATGCTTATGTTCTTGACCTTCACGAAGGTTTTAATATTGGTTCGACTTTTAATATTAAAGATTTAGTAGAATACAATGGCCCCATTTGAACCCGAGCCTATTTCTGAGAGCTTCATTTACCACCACTTCCCGATATCACCCCATGTACATTACGACATTGATAGTATTATTGATGATAATATTGTTTCTACTAGCAATGGTGGTATCCGCAGTACTTAGTGCGTTGGAAAGATCGACTGAGTCGGATGATACTTGGCTCGATCGAGGTGACAGAGGTCGGATCAGTATCTTCTTGAGCAAGCATAACAATGCCTTGACTTACACTCTATTGTATCGGTTCTCCCACCGGGAGAATGATGTGGACATCGAGCTTTCCATTTTTGTCTAATTTTTGAATTTCAATTTTAAATTTTGAATTTTAAATTATGATTTATTTTAGTAGTTGATCCGATTGTAATTGATTGAGAGATTTGAGGGATTTGTATTTCAAAGCCTATTTAAACTATTGTAATCGATTCAAGATTATTAGTGAATTGAATTGAATAAAGAAAATTTCATTTACATTGAATCGGTGTGAAATCGTAGCTTTGTTTGGGTGTGAAACCCTAGCCGCCACCGCCTGTTTCTCCCACCCTGATCGAGGCGCTTATTGCTTCACCCTGCCTTTCCTGATTTCCGCTACTCCGCTTTTTCATACGACTTCGCTGATCCGATTTCGTCAGTCTCGCTGCTTTCCCGCCACTTCCTCAGCCAGATTGCCCCAGCTTTTGCCAGCTTGGTACGCTGCCGCTGCTACGCCGCTGCTTCACCATTGCCAAGAATCCTCCGCTATTGATCGGTTTGGAGAAGGAATTGACGCAGTTATGACTTGGTTTGTTCAGTTTGGTTCACTTGCTTTGGTTCATCCGGTTTGGGTAACTGTTGGTTCACTTGATCTGATGATTTGAAGTCGCCGCACTAACCTTCGTTTCTCTCATCGAACCGCTTCAATCCGGTGAAGGTTTAACACTCTTTCGCTCTAATATTTTTGGAACTGCATTGCATGCATGTTATTATCAATTTTATTATCAATTACATGCTAAATGCCGTTTGATTAAGTGAGCAAGTGATTCGCTGCAAGTATATTTACTTATCTAAATATTACATCTCAAACCTTTATTACAAGAACGAATCAATTATATTATAATTTTCTTGAATAATTTACAAAGGCCTGCTTTAGTACATTGCAATTTTGTTTAAAACCATCGCCAACGCCACTTTTTTCGCGGAGCTTTCGCCAGATCGATCGCTGATTTGGTGAAGCATTGTTGTTGCCGATCTTCATACACGCACACACATTGTTTCACATCAGTCTTCCAATTGCTTGGGCCCTTCCCCTGTTGAAACTTGATTGAGAGATTCCTCATCATCTCACATTTCTCAATGTTTTGATAACGCTCATTACTTAACCATCAAAACAACCCAAAACCAAAATTTTATTCATTGTGTCTTCCAATTGTTTGGACCCTTCCCCTGTTGTAACTGCATTTGTTAGTCGCGATAAAACAAATATTTGCAACTGGTTTAAAATATTCTAGTTGCATGTAAGTGCAGTTACTGTAGGCATTTCAAGTCTACTTCAACAGTATTTTCAGACAAAGTAGAAGTGAAGCTAGTAAAAGCACTGCAGTAAACACCACCTTCTCTTGTTCTAACCCACATGAAATCATGGCAGAAGATCCAAGAGCACATACCTTCTCCGCTTCCACATGGAGGGACATAAATCTGTAACCCAACTCACAACATTAGCATCTCTTGCAGTAGATTTATCGACACTTTACAATCTGGACCGAGGATGCACGTGTACATACTTGAAACCCTACTGCCCATGCGCTATCGAGATCATTGATGCCTGTGGAAAAGAAACCAGACATTATTGTGTTCAAATGCTACGTGAGGTTTTTCACACAATTAACCAGGACAACAAAAATGAAGGGTAACATTATTGTATCTTTGGTACTGACAGAACTACACACATTTACTGTAGGCCTTGAATAAATGCAAATAATTCATCGCGAGAAACCAGCTGTTAAATTTTCATTGTGTCTTTGATGTGGACATCGAGCTTTCCATTTTTGTCTAATTTTCGAATTTCGAATTTTGAATTTTGAATTTTAAATTATGATTTATTTTAGTAGTTGATCGATTGTAATTGATTGAGAGATTTGAGAGATTTGAGGATTTGTATTTCAAAGCCTATTTAAACTATTGTAATCGAAGATTATTAGTGAATTGAATTGAATAAAGAAAATTTCATTTACATTGAATCCGTGTGGCAAGTAGCTTTGTTTGGGTGTGAAACCCTAGCCGCCACCCACATTTTCCCCCCCCTTGATCGAGCCGCCTTCCTTGCCCCTCAACCTCGTCCGGACCCTCGCCTCGACCCGCCGTTGAAGCTCTTCCGGCCTTAGAATTCGTCCGATTCTCGTCAGAGTCCTCGCGTCGTCGGTCGCTTCCTCGTCACAGTCCGCGGCCATCGTTGCGTTGCCATGATCCGCCCGGCCACATTGGCCCGTGACCGCCGTCGCCACGCGCCCGAATCGTCGCGTCAAAGAATCCCTCCGCTATTGATCGGGTTTGGAGAAGTGGGAATTGGATCTAAGTTGGAACAGATGTTATGAGACTTGGTTTGGTTCAGGTTTGGTTCACTTGCTTTGGTTCATCTGGTTTGGGTCAACGGGTTGGTTCACTTGATCGATTTATTCGGTCGTTGCACCACCGAAGCTCTCTCTCTCATCGAACCAGTTCAATCCGATGAAGGTTTAACACTCTTTCGCTCTAATATTTTCGGAACTGCTATTGCATGCATGTTATTATCAATTTTATTATCAATTGCGATTGTGCTAAATGCTGTTTGATTAAGTGAGCAAGTGATCTGTTGCCAAGTATATTTACTTATCTAAATATTACATCTCGAACCTTTATTACAAGAACGAATCAATTATATTATAATTTTCTTGAAAAATTTACAAATGCCTCAGCTTAGTACATTGCAATTTTGTTTAAAACCATCGTCAACGTCACTTTATTTCGTGAGCTTCACTCGCCTAGATCGATCGGTGATTTGGTGAAGCATTGTTGTTGCCGATCTTCATACCTGCACACACATTGTTTCACATCATTTTTGGTATCAGAGCATGGTTCTAGGTTAGGAAGTTTTTTATTTTATTTTTTTAGATCGATTCAGGGCTTTATTTTAAAAATAACAAAAAAGACTAGTTTAATTGAGTCTTATATAAAAAAAGTTGAGTCTTATTCATATAAAAACAAAAACCAAAAAATTATTACCATTCAGTTCATTTAGCTATTAACGCATACCATTCATCTCATTTAGTTAGTCCAGCATGTTGGCATATAGATTCGAACTTTTAAAACTTCGATGAGTTAACAAGACAAATAGGTAACTTAGTCCAGGAAAACAGAGCTACCCACGAAGCCTTCCAAAATGCAACCAACGAGACGCGCGCTAAGCTAGGAAAAGCGCGTGTTGCAAACTCCGCCTCCGCAAGATCAAGGATATGGGCACGTCGCTACCGTGCAGTACAACCCGTTCGAGTTAGAGTGAATCAACCGCCTATAACGGAATAACAATCTATTATTGAGGAAGCGTTAACCTCATGTAGATTTGACGAGTCTAACTCGACAAGAAAATCGAGATATTAAATTTGACGAACCATGCACTTTCGTTTCTTTTGAAACTACCTACAATTGAGGAGTTGGTTTCATGCAATGACAACCTCGGTTATTCCCCAAGCTACCCCTTTGATCACGGAGTTCACGATGTTGTCTCAGAAGTTCTTGAAATGAAACTCCAACTCCTCTGAACTAACTCTAGTGACTAAAAGCGTTGTTGATGTTCCCCGGCGTCCTCCGGACCAACATGACCACGAACGTTCCTAAAGTGAGTCACTCGGATATCGTATGGGAGTTGAATCCAAAGCGAGCATAGCGAAATACCTACCATATTAGATATCAAACCCCATTGTCAGATAGTCACTCACATACACCGATCCATTTGGGGATATATAGTGAGTAGGGATACAAGTTTGAGACGCAGTGTTTTCATTGATATTCAACCTAAGCTTGACATTTTAGATGAATGCATACTTTGAAGCGTATTTCTTTTCTCTCTTATGTTAAGCACAAAAACACTCCTCGTTCATGCATTTGTTTGCATCTTCCTTACTATCACTGTTAGAGCAGAAAATTTATTATGCATATTAACGAAGGCGGCGATAATTCCATTTGATAGAGGGCGTCATGCATATTAGACACTTCATCAATTTACATCGCATTTGCATCTCACATTCATGATTTGCATAAAGAAATAAGTGAAAAGCTCAATAACGGCAATGCCAACTATAAACTGCGTGCAAATCTAAAAGGAGGTTCAAAGAATTTAGTGTTGGTGATCATGTGATGGTGGGATACGTCCGGACGGTTTCCTCGAGCGTTAAAAGTTGCATGCACGGTCGTGGCCTTTCAAAATTCTTAAGAAAATTAATGATAATGCTTATGTTCTTGACCTTCACGAAGGTTTTAATATTGGTTCGACTTTTAATATTAAATTTAGTAGAATACAATGGCCCCATTTGAACCCACAGAACTTTTTTTAGAGCTATCCACCATTCTAACCACATGCTTGATGATGACATTGATAGTATTATTGATGATAATATTGTTTCTACTAGCAATGGTGGTATCCGAGTACCAGTGCGTTGGAAAGATCGACTGAGTCGGATGATACTTGGCTCGATCGAGGTGACTTCTGAGTGGATCGGATCTTCTTGAAGCATAACATTTGTCTTGACTTACACTCGACGAGTTGAGTTCTCTCCACAGGGAGAATGATGTGGACATCGAGCTTTCCATTTTTGTCTAATTTTTGAATTTCAATTTTAAATTTTGAATTTTAAATTATGATTTATTTTAGTAGTTGATCCGATTGTAATTGATTGAGAGATTTGAGAGATTTGAGGGATTTGTATTTCAAAGCCTATTTAAACTATTGTAATCGATCGAAGATTATTAGTGAATTGAATTGAATAAAGAAAATTTCATTTACATTGAATCGGTGTGAAATCGTAGCTTTGTTTGGGTGTGAAACCCTAGCGCCCTTGGCCTTGTTTCCCCACCCTTGATCAGGCGCCTTCCTGCCCTCAACCTCGTCCGGACCCTCGCCTCGACCCGCCCGGATTCGAAGCTCTTCCTGGCCAGAATTGTGCGTCCGATTCCTCGTCCAGAGTCCTCGCGTCGTCCGATTAAGCTTCCCTCCTGTCACCGGTCCCTCGACCGCCGAGGAGGGTGGTTCCACCCACGTCAAAAATCCCTCCGCTATTGATCGGGTTTGGAGAAGTGGGAATTGGATCTAAGTTGGAGCGGATGTTATGAGACTTGGTTTGGTTCAGTTTGGTTCACTTGCTTTGGTTCATCGGTTTGGGTCAACGGGTTGGTTCACTTGGATCGATTTATTGAGTCGTCCGCACCACCTTGAGCTCTCTCTCATCGAACCAGTTCAATCAAGCGAAGGTTTAACACTCTTTCGCTCTAATATTTTTGGGCGCTATTGCATGCATGTTATTATCAATTTTATTATCAATTGCGATTGTGCTAAATCTTTGTTTGATTAAGTGAGCAAGTGATCATTGCCAAGTATATTTACTTATCTAAATATTACATCTCAAACCTTTATTACAAGAACGAATCAATTATATTATAATTTTCTTGAATAATTTACAAAGGCCTCGACTTAGTACATTGCAATTTTGTTTAAAACCATCGTCAACGCCACTTTATTTCGTGAGCTTCCTGCCTAGATCGATCGCTGATTTGGTGAAGCATTGTTGTTGCCGATCTTCATACCTGCACACACATTGTTTCACATCAGTCTTCCAATTGCTTGGGCCCTTCCCCCTGTTGAAACTTGATTGGAGAGATTCCCTCATCATCTCACATTACTCAATGTTTTGGATAACGCTCATTACTTAACCATCAAAACAACCCAAAACCAAAATTTTATTCATTGTGTCTTCCAATTGTTTGGACCCTTCCCCCTGTTGTAACTGCATTTGTTAGTCGCGATAAAACAAATATTTGCAACTGGTTTAAAATATTCTAGTTGCATGTAAGTGCAGTTACTGTAGGCATTTCAAGTCTACTTCAACAGTATTTTCAGACAAAGTAGAAGTGAAGCTAGTAAAAGCACTGCAGTAAACACCACCTTCTCTTGTTCTAACCCACATGAAATCATGGCAGAAGATCCAAGAGCACATACCTTCTCCGCTTCCACATGGAGGGACATAAATCTGTAACCCAAAGCCTAACAGTTGTATCTCTTACACTAGATTCATCAACACTTTACAATCTTGATCGATGATGCACATGCTGTTGCGCTATTGAGATCGCCTATGCCTGGGGAAAGAACCCAGACATACACATAGAAAAGAAAATTCCATTGTATAAATGCTCAGCTTTTCACATAATTTACCAAGATAACTAATTGAAGGATAACATATTGGGTTCTTATGTACTAATACAACTATGCGGCCTCAGGTTGGAAAGATGCCAGTCCAGGGGGAACCAATCTAACCAAAGGATGTGTATAGATATTTGTCCGCAGTTTCTATTTAAATTCATTACTCTTTCTAGTTCTTTATAACATGGGACTATACTCACATATTAATTGACACAATATTTTGCCGTTTGTAAGGTCAGTTAATTTTACCGTCACTCTGACTTGGTCTAAACCAACAACTATGGACCAAAACATGACTATTAATATCAACAGAAATCTCAACCATCTACAGGCTCCACAATTGGTACTTTAACCAGACTTTAGTCACTCTTCTAGCACACTTTAATCCTTGAACAAAACCTGGGAGTTTCAAATTAATCGAAAAACGTATCCTTTGAACCTAACTTTTCGTTTAAATCCATTATCCTTTCTGAGTGAAACATACTCATGTGAAATTCCAACACTTCTGTACTATTACACCTACACCCATTAGCAACAATAAATGCAAAATTAATAAGGAAGATGCACAAGAGCTCCACTCCTGGACACATGTCAGTGTGCAGATCACGGCCCAGCATCACTGCTCTCCCTTCCGATTCCACGCTGTGCCAACACACAGCTACCTCATTACTCACCCCCAACTACACATACTCAAATCTCTTATAAAAGGACGAAAACCGTGTGGCAAGTAGCTTTGTTTGGGTGTGAAACCCTAGCCGCCACCCACATTTTCCCCCCCCTTGATCGAGCCGCCTTCCTTGCCCCTCAACCTCGTCCGGACCCTCTCCTCGACCCGCCGTTGAAGCTCTTCCGGCCTTAGAATTCGTCCGATTCTCGTCAGAGTCCTCGCGTCGTCGGTCGCTTCCTCGTCACAGTCCGCGGCCATCGTTGCGTTGCCATGATCCGCCCGGCCACATTGGCCCGTGACCGCCGTCGCCACGCGCCCGAATCGTCGCGTCAAAGAATCCTCCGCTATTGATCGGGTTTGGAGAAGTGGGAATTGGATCTAAGTTGGAACATGTTATGAGACTTGGTTTGGTTCAGTTTGGTTCACTTGCTTTGGTTCATCGGTTTGGGTCAACGGGTTGGTTCACTTGATCGATTTATTCGGTCGTTGCACCACCGAAGCTCTCTCTCTCATCGAACCGGTTCAATCCGCGAAGGTTTAACACTCTTTCGCTCTAATATTTTGAATCGCTATTGCATGCATGTTATTATCAATTTTATTATCAATTGCGATTGTGCTAAATGCTGTTTGATTAAGTGAGCAAGTGATCTGTTGCCAAGTATATTTACTTATCTAAATATTACATCTCGAACCTTTATTACAAGAACGAATCAATTATATTATAATTTTCTTGAAAAATTTACAAATGCCTCAGCTTAGTACATTGCAATTTTGTTTAAAACCATCGTCAACGTCACTTTATTTCGTGAGCTTCCTGCCTAGATCGATCGCTGATTTGGTGAAGCATTGTTGTTGCCGATCTTCATACCTGCACACACATTGTTTCACATCATTTTTGGTATCAGAGCATGGTTCTAGGTTAGGAAGTTTTTTATTTTATTTTTTAGATCAGTTCAGGCTTTATTTTTAAAAAAAATAACAAAAAAGACTAGTTTAATTGAGTCTTATATAAAAAAAAGTTGAGTCTTATTCATATAAAAACAAAAACAAAAAAAAAATTATTACCATTCAGTTCATTTAGCTGTTAACGCATACCATTCATCTCATTTAGTGAGTCCAGCATGTTGGCATATAGATTCGAACTTTTAAAACTTCGATGAGTTAACAAGACAAATAGGTAACTTAGTCCAGAAAACAGAGCTACCCACGAAGCCTTCCAAAATGCAACCAACGAGACGCAGCTAAGCTAGAAAAGCGCTGTTGCAAACTCCGCCCGCAAGATCAAGGATATGGGCGCGTCGCTACCGTGCAGTACAACCCGTTCGAGTTAGAGTGAATCAACCGCCTATAACGGAATAACAATCTATTATTGAGGAAGCGTTAACCTCATGTAGATTTGACGAGTCTAACTCGACAAGAAAATCGAGATATTAAATTTGACGAACCATGCACTTTCGTTTCTTTTGAAACTACCCCTACAATTGAGGAGTTGAGTTTCATGCAATGACAACACTCGGTTATTCCCAAGCTACCCTTTGATCACGGAGTTCACCGATGTTGTCTCGAAGTTCTTGAAATTGAAACTCCAACTCCTCCTGAACTAACTCTAGTGACTAAAAACGTTGTTGATGTTCCCCGGCGTCCTCCGGACCAACATGACCACGAACGTTCCTAAAGTGAGTCACCGGATATCGTATGGGAGTTGAATCCAAACCGAGCATAGCGAAATACCTACCATATTAGATATCAAACCCCATGCATTGTCCGATAGTCACTCACACATACACCGATCCATTTGGGAATATATAGTGAGTAGGATACAAGTTTGAGCACGAGTGTTTTCATTGATATTCAACCTAAGCTTGACATTTTAGATGAATCGCATACTTTGAAACGTATTTCTCTCTCTTATGTTAAGCGACAAAAACACTGCTCATGCATTTGTTTGCATCTTCCTTACTATCACTGTTAGAACGAAAATTTATTATGCATATTAACGAAGGAACGCTTGATAATTCCATTTGATAGAGGACGTCATGCATATTAGACACTTCATCGAATTTACATCCATTTGCATCTCACATTCATGATTTGCATAAAGAAATAAGTGAAAAGCTCAATAACAAAGAATGCCAACTATAAACTGCGTGCAAATCTAAAAAGGAGGTTCAAAGAATTTAGTGTTGGTGATCATGTGATGGTGGGATACGTCCGGACGGTTTCCTCGAGCGTTAAAAGTTGCATGCACGGTCGTGGCCTTTCAAAATTCTTAAGAAAATTAATGATAATGCTTATGTTCTTGACCTTCCCGAAGGTTTTAATATTGGTTCGACTTTTAATATTAAAGATTTAGTAGAATACAATGGCCCCATTTGAACCCACAGAACTTTTTTTAGAGCTATCCACCATTCTAACCACATGCTTGATGATGACATTGATAGTATTATTGATGATAATATTGTTTCTACTAGCAATGGTGGTATCCGAGTACCAGTGCGTTGGAAAGATCGACTGAGTCGGATGATACTTGGCTCGTCGAGGTGACTTCTGAGTGGATCGGATCTTCTTGAAGCATAACATTTGTCTTGACTTACACTCGACGAGTTGAGTTCTCTCCACAGGGAGAATGATGTGGACATCGAGCTTTCCATTTTTGTCTAATTTTTGAATTTGAATTTTAAATTTTGAATTTTAAATTATGATTTATTTTAGTAGTTGATCGATTGTAATTGATTGAGAGATTTGAGGGATTTGTATTTCAAAGCCTATTTAAACTATTGTAATCGATCGAAGATTATTAGTGAATTGAATTGAATAAAAGAATTTCGTTTACATTGAATCGGTGTGAAATCGTGCTTTGTTTGGGTGTGAAACCCTAGCGCCCTTGGCCTTGTTTCCCCACCCTTGATCAGGCGCCTTCCTGCCCTCAACCTCGTCCGGACCCTCGCCTCGACCCGCCCGGATTCGAAGCTCTTCCTGGCCAGAATTGTGCGTCCGATTCCTCGTCCAGAGTCCTCGCGTCGTCCGATTAAGCTTCCCTCCTGTCACCGGTCCCTCGACCGCCGAGGAGGGTGGTTCCACCCACGTCAAAAATCCCTCCGCTATTGATCGGGTTTGGAGAAGTGGGAATTGGATCTAAGTTGGGCAGATGTTATGAGACTTGGTTTGGTTCAGTTTGGTTCACTTGCTTTGGTTCATCGGTTTGGGTCAACGGGTTGGTTCACTTGGATCCGATTTATTAGTCGTCGCACCACCTTGACTCTCTCATCGAACCCGGTTCAATCCGGCGAAGGTTTAACACTCTTTCGCTCTAATATTTTTGGGCGCTATTGCATGCATGTTATTATCAATTTTATTATCAATTGCGATTGTTAAATGCATCTTTGTTTGATTAAGTGAGCAAGTGATCATTGCCAAGTATATTTACTTATCTAAATATTACATCTCAAACCTTTATTACAAGAACGAATCAATTATATTATAATTTTCTTGAAAAATTTACAAATGCCTCGACTTAGTACATTGCAATTTTGTTTAAAACCATCGTCAACGCCACTTTATTTCGTGAGCTTCTGCCTAGATCGTCGGTGATTTGGTGAAGCATTGTTGTTGCCGATCTTCATACCTGCACACACATTGTTTCACATCAGTCTTCCAATTGCTTGGGCCCTTCCCCCTGTTGAAACTTGATTGGAGAGATTCCCTCATCATCTCACATTTCTCAATGTTTTGGATAACGCTCATTACTTAAACCATCAAAACAACCCAAAACCAAAATTTTATTCATTGTGTCTTCCAATTGTTTGGACCCTTCCCCCTGTTGTAACTGCATTTGTTAGTCGCGATAAAACAAATATTTGCAACTGGTTTAAAATATTCTAGTTGCATGTAAGTGCAGTTACTGTAGGCATTTCAAGTCTACTTCAACAGTATTTTCAGACAAAGTAGAAGTGAAGCTAGTAAAAGCACTGCAGTAAACACCACCTTCTCTTGTTCTAACCCACATGAAATCATGGCAGAAGATCCAAGAGCACATACCTTCTCCGCTTCCACATGGAGGGACATAAATCTGTAACCCAAAGCCTAACAGTTGTATCTCTTACACTAGATTCATCAACACTTTACAATCTTGATCGATGATGCACGTGCTGTTGCGCTATTGAGATCGCTTATGCCTGGGGAAAGAACCCAGACATACACATAGAAAAGAAAATTCCATTGTATAAATGCTCAGCTTTTCACATAATTTACCAAGATAACTAATTGAAGGATAACATATTGGGTTCTTATGTACTAATACAACTATGCGGCCTCAGGTTGGAAAGATGCCAGTCCAGGGGGAACCAATCTAACCAAATGATGTGCATAGATATTTGTCCGCAGTTTCTATTTAAACTCATTACTCTTTCTAGTTCTTTATAGCATGGGACTATACTCACATATTAATTGACACAATATTTTGCCGTTTGTAAGGTCAGTTAATTTTACCGTCACTCTGACTTGGTCTAAACCAACAACTATGGACCAAATCATGACTATTAATATCAACAGAAATCTCAACCATCTACAGGCTCCACAATTGGTACTTTAACCAGACTTTAGTCACTCTTCTAGCACACTTTAATCCTTGAACAAAACCTGGGAGTTTCAAATTAATCGAAAACGTATCCTTTGAACCTAACTTTTCGTTTAAATCCATTATCCTTTCTGAGTGAAACATACTCATGTGAAATTCCAACACTTCTGTACTATTACACCTACACCCATTAGCAACAATAAATGCAAAATTAATAAGGGAAGATGCACAAGAGCTCCACTCCTCGACACATGTCAGTGTGCAGATCACGGCCCAGCATCACTGCTCTCCCTTCCGATTCCACGCTGTGCCAACACACAGCTACCTCATTACTCACCCCCAACTACACATACTCAAATCTCTTATAAAAAGGACGAAAACAAACCAAAACTTCATTATACAAAAGCTGATCAAAGATGAAGAAGCTTTCTCCTGCATTGCCACTTCTCTTCCTCCTCCTGACATGTTCCCACCTCCGAGCTGCCATGGCTGGCTCAGGTAACTAAACTAAAACAGCTATTCCCCTATTTTTCCGTGTTTAATGCCCGTGGGCGTGCACAGATAGCATTATTGTCGGTTAGGCTAATCTACTTGAATCAGGATTGATTCAAACCTATTTGAGTCATGAGTTCAAGCATATTTAATCATATATCTATCTGATTGTTTTTCTAATGTGGGGACTAAACCCATGTTAGATCAAATCCACACCTCAACTGAATAGATCAAACACACTCCTAACAATTATGTTGTCGTGTGTACAGATTTCTGTGATGGCAAGTGCAAGGTGAGGTGCTTTCGAGGCGGCGTTCAAGAAAAGTGCCTCCAGTACTGTGGGCTTTGTTGAGAGGAATGCCACTGTGTCCCCCCCGGAACATATGGAAACAAGGACAAATGCCCGTGTTACAGGGATAAGACTACCGGTACTGGCAAGAGAAAGAGGCCCAAGTGTCCATAGTTCAATGTTGAGAGAGGTTATCGGTTATCTGAGGTTTTGATGCTTCTATGAGTATGTATGAGCCATAATCTGCCAGTGTGTGCAGTGAATTATGAAGAATGTTTGGTATGCTATTTTGTGTGTGTAACCGTATTGTTTATGAGAAGATGGAATGCTATTGAGAGAATTAAATAAAAGTAATATTCATAATATCTAGTGAGTATCTTGAAATTTTCCAGGTATGGATTCATCAAATCAGCAGGACAAAGAAACACTAGTTTAATTGAGTCTTATATAAAAAAAGTTGAGTCTTATTCATATAAAAACAAAACAAAAATTATTACCATTAGTTCATTTAGCTATTAGCATACCATTCATCTCATTTAGTTAGTCCAACATGTTAGGCAATATAGATTAGAACTTTTAAGAAACTTCGATGAGTTAACAAGACAAATAGGTAACTTAGTCCAGAAAACAGAGCTACCCACGAAGCCAAAATGCAACCAAGGCAGCTAAGCTAGGAGAAAAGCGGCGTTGCAAACTCCGCCCGCAAGATCAAGGATATGGGCGCGTCGCTACCGTCTGTACAACCCGTTCGAGTTAGAGTGAATCAACCGCCTATAACGGAATAACAATCTATTATTGAAGCTGTTAACCTCATTTGTAGATTTGTGAGTCTAACTCGACAAGAAAATCGAGATATTAAATTTGACGAACCATGCACTTTCGCTTTTGAAACTACCCCTACAATTGAGGAGTTGAGTGAAGTTTCATGCAATGACAACACTCCGGTTATTCCCCAAGCTACCCCTTTGATCACGGAGTTCACTGATGTTGTCTCTGAAGTTCTTGAAATTGAAACTCCAACTCCTCCTGAACTAACTCTAGTGACTAAAAACGTTGTTGATGTTCCCCACGACGTCCTCCCGGACCAACATGACCACGAACCGTTCCTAAAGTGAGTCACTTTCGGATATCGTATGGGAGTTGAATCCAAACCGAGCATAGCGAAATACCTACCATATTAGATATCAAACCCCATGCATTGTCGATAGTCACTCACACATACACCGATCCATTTGGGAATATATAGTGAGTAGGATACAAGTTTGAGCACGAGTGTTTTCATTGATATTCAACCTAAGCTTGACATTTTAGATGAATCGCATACTTTGAAACGTATTTCTCTCTCTTATGTTAAGCGACAAAAACACTGCTCATGCATTTGTTTGCATCTTCCTTACTATCACTGTTAGAACGAAAATTTATTATGCATATTAACGAAGGAACGCTTGATAATTCCATTTGATAGAGGACGCCATGCATATTAGACACTTCATCGAATTTATCTGCATTTGCATCTCACATTCATGATTTGCATAAAGAAATAAGTGAAAAGCTCAATAACAAAGAATGCCAACTATAAAGCTGCGGCAAATCTAAAAAGGAGGTTCAAAGAATTTAGTGTTGGTGATCATGTGATGGTCCGGATCGTCCGGCGGTTTCCTCCGGAGCTGTTAAAGTTGCATGCCGCAGTCAGTGGCCTTTCAAAATTCTTAAGAAAATTAATGATAATGCTTATGTTCTTGACCTTCCGAAGGTTTTAATATTGGTTCGACTTTTAATATTAAAGATTTAGTAGAATACAATGGCCCCATTTGAACCCCGAGCCTATTTCGAGAGCTTCATTTACCACCACTTCCGATATCACCCCATGTACGTACATGACATTGATAGTATTATTGATGATAATATTGTTTCTACTAGCAATGGTGGTATCCGGTACCAGTGGTTGGAAAGATCGACTTGAGTCGGATGATACTTGGCTCGTCGAGGTGACTTCTGATGGATCGAGATCTTCTTGACGATTCATGGTACATCTTGACTTACACTCGACAGATTAGGTTCTCCCACCGGGAGAATGATGTGGACATCGAGCTTTCCATTTTTGTCTAATTTTTGAATTTCAATTTTAAATTTTGAATTTTAAATTATGATTTATTTTAGTAGTTGATCGATTGTAATTGATTGAGAGATTTGAGGGATTTGTATTTCAAAGCCTATTTAAACTATTGTGTCGGATCCGAAGATTATTAGTGAATTGAATTGAATAAAGAAAATTTCGTTTACATTGAATCAGTGTGAAATCGTAGCTTTGTTTGGGTGTGAAACCCTAGCGCCGCCTGGCCAGCTGTTTCCCCACCCTTGATCGAGGCGCCTTCATTGCCCCTCAACCTCGTCCGGACCCTCGCCTCGACCCGCCGTTCGAGCTCTTCACGGCCGCCCGAGATTAGCCGATCCGATTCCTCGTCAGGAGTCCTCGCGTCGTCGGTCCTTCCTCCTGTCACCCGTCCTCGCGGCCATCGTCCCAGCGCCCTGCCGTTAAGTGGCGCCGTCGAAATCGCCCGCGCCATTTCGTCCTGCGTCAAAGAATCCCTCGCTATTGATCGGTTTGGAGAAGTGGGTGGATCTAAGTTGGAGCGAGATGTTATGAGACTTGGTTTGGTTCAGTTTGGTTCACTTGCTTTGGTTCATCGGTTTGGGTCAAGGTTGGTTCACTGGATCTGATTTATTGAGTGTCCTTTTACCACCTTGAAGCTCTCTCTCATCGAACCGGTTCAATCCGGACGAAGGTTTAACACTCTTTGGCTCTAATATTTTTGAACTGCTATTGCATGCATGTTATTATCAATTTTATTATCAATTGCGATTGTGCTAAATCTTTGTTTGATTAAGTGAGCAAGTGATCATTGCCAAGTATATTTACTTATCTAAATATTACATCTCAAACCTTTATTACAAGAACGAATCAATTATATTATAATTTTCTTGAATAATTTACAAAGGCCTCAGCTTAGTACATTGCAATTTTGTTTAAAACCATCGTCAACGTCACTTTATTTCGTGAGCTTCCTGCCTAGATCGATCGCTGATTTGGTGAAGCATTGTTGTTGCCGATCTTCATACCTGCACACACATTGTTTCACATCAGTCTTCCAATTGCTTGGGCCCTTCCCCCTGTTGAAACTTGATTGGAGAGATTCCCTCATCATCTCACATTTCTCAATGTTTTGGATAACGCTCATTACTTAAACCATCAAAACAACCCAAAACCAAAATTTTATTCATTGTGTCTTCCAATTGTTTGGACCCTTCCCCCTGTTGTAACTGCATTTGTTAGTCGCGATAAAACAAATATTTGCAACTGGTTTAAAATATTCTAGTTGCATGTAAGTGCAGTTACTGTAGGCATTTCAAGTCTACTTCAACAGTATTTTCAGACAAAGTAGAAGTGAAGCTAGTAAAAGCACTGCAGTAAACACCACCTTCTCTTGTTCTAACCCACATGAAATCATGGCAGAAGATCCAAGAGCACATACCTTCTCCGCTTCCACATGGAGGGACATAAATCTGTAACCCAAAGCCCAACAGTTGTATCTCTTACACTAGATTCATCAACACTTTACAATCTTGATCGATGATGCACGTGCTGTTGCGCTATTGAGATCGCTTATGCCTGGGGAAAGAACCCAGACATACACATAGAAAAGAAAATTCCATTGTATAAATGCTCAGCTTTTCACATAATTTACCAAGATAACTAATTGAAGGATAACATATTGGGTTCTTATGTACTAATACAACTATGCGGCCTCAGGTTGGAAAGATGCCAGTCCAGGGGGAACCAATCTAACCAAATGATGTGCATAGATATTTGTCCGAGTTCTATTTAAACTCATTACTTTCTTTCTAGTTCTTATAGCATGGGACTATACTCACATATTAATTGACACAATATTTTGCCGTTTGTAAGGTCAGTTAATTTTACCGTCACTCTGACTTGGTCTAAACCAACAACTATGGACCAAATCATGACTATTAATATCAACAGAAATCTCAACCATCTACAGGCTCCACAATTGGTACTTTAACCAGACTTTAGTCACTCTTCTAGCACACTTTAATCCTTGAACAAAACCTGGGAGTTTCAAATTAATCGAAAAACGTATCCTTTGAACCTAACTTTTCGTTTAAATCCATTATCCTTTCTGAGTGAAACATACTCATGTGAAATTCCAACACTTCTGTACTATTACACCTACACCCATTAGCAACAATAAATGCAAAATTAATAAGGAAGATGCACAAGAGCTCCACTCCTCGACACATGTCAGTGTGCAGATCACGGCCCAGCATCACTGCTCTCCCTTCCGATTCCACGCTGTGCCAACACACAGCTACCTCATTACTCACCCCCAACTACACATACTCAAATCTCTTATAAAAAGGACGAAAACAAACCAAAACTTCATTATACAAAAGCTGATCAAAGATGAAGAAGCTTTCTCCTGCATTGCCACTTCTCTTCCTCCTCCTGACATGTTCCCACCTCCGAGCTGCCATGGCTGGCTCAGGTAACTAAACTAAAACAGCTATTCCCCTATTTTTCCGTGTTTAATGCCCGTGGACGTGCACACAGATAGCATTATTGTCGGTTAGGCTAATCTACTTGAATCAGGATTGATTCAAACCTATTTGAGTCATGAGTTCAAGCATATTTAATCATATATCTATCTGATTGTTTTTCTAATGTGGGGACTAAACCCATGTTAGATCAAATCCACACCTCAACTGAATAGATCAAACACACTCCTAACAATTATGTTGTCGTGTGTACAGATTTCTGTGATGGCAAGTGCAAGGTGAGGTGCTCGAAGGCGAGCGTTCAAGAAAAGTGCCTCCAGTACTGTGGGCTTTGTTGCGAGGAATGCCACTGTGTCCCCCCCGGAACATATGGAAACAAGGACAAATGCCCGTGTTACAGGGATAAGACTACCGGTACTGGCAAGAGAAAGAGGCCCAAGTGTCCATAGTTCAATGTTGAGAGAGAGGTTATCGGTTATCTGAGGTTTTGATGCTTCTATGAGTATGTATGAGCCATAATCTGCCAGTGTGTGCAGTGAATTATGAAGAATGTTTGGTATGCTATTTTGTGTGTGTAACCGTATTGTTTATGAGAAGATGGAATGCTATTGAGAGAATTAAATAAAAGTAATATTCATAATATCTAGTGAGTATCTTGAAATTTTCCAGGTATGGATTCATCAAATCAGCAGGACAAAGAAACACAGTTACAAATGAAGAAAAGAAAAATCAGGAAAACATGAATACTCTCCAAGTTGTTGCTTAAACTGGAATAAGAGAAAGTATGGACAAAAAGACCCCTAAAAGTATTGAAGGACAATCTGATTAGAGTTGCAATTGGATGCAGATTACTTATAACCTTACATGAAGCCTGAAATCGATGCAAATATCTGAGTTTGATAAAGTTTAACGCCAAAGCCCAGTTTTGAGCTTTTATTAACCATAACAAGTGCTAAATTGGAATCTTACAGTTCAGTCATGACTGAATCCTCATTAAGCATTTCATAGCTAAATACATGATTTGTGTTTCTCTTATTCATGGCTTGAAGCCTGGAAGTAGGTAGCTGAAGTATAGAGAAGAAAAATATCAAGCAACGAAATTTATAGAGCCACAACTCTTAGCTAAATATGCATCTGAACACCCTAAATCAGAAACTGATTTCACCCTGTTGCCTTTTGTTTAGAACAATTGTAGGTATAAGCGCGTAAAGGTCTAACGAAATATCTCCAATTCAATTACCTACCTCGAAAAAAAAACTCAAGGTCAGCACTTAAGTTGCATGGAAACGGTGCAGTGCTAGTGCGGGTCTTGTAGGGAATCGGGACCGCAGCAAAGCGTAAAATGTAAGGTACGGGGACACGACTACATATATATATTGAATTAATAATGTACATGAGATTAATTTTTTCCGCTTCATGTGTCATTAGAATTAAAATTCTGATCACATTTTTAAGTTTCTTTTATCATATTGATTATCATATATTAGAAACCACTCATTTTTTAACTAGACATCTAAACAACCCTTTAACTATATAGTTTTGAACTTGGGTATGGACTGAAACGAACCCGACCCATATCTAACTGGTTTCGAGAAATGGATGTGAAGTATAAGCTATCACGTTCAAGAAGTGTTTGACAAGTGTTTTAAATTAACACATATATCGTATAATTGAGTACATGTAATAAATGCATGCATATATTCAAGAAGTGTTCATGAAGTTTGGGTGCGGAAAGTGTCGGATGCGTGTCGGTATGGGTGCGGCTTCATTATAGAAGTACCGGGTAACATAGGTCAGCACATAAGCAAAGATTAAACATTATATTGCTTATGTTCTTGACCTTCCGAAGGTTTTAATATTGGTTCGACTTTTAATATTAAAGATTTAGTAGAATACAATGGCCCCATTTGAACCCCGAGCCTATTTCGAAGCTTCATTTACCACCACTTCCCAGATATCACCCCATATACGGTACATGACATTGATAGTATTATTGATGATAATATTGTTTCTACTAGCAATGGTGGTATCCGGTACCAGTGGTTGGAAAGATCGACTTGAGTCGGATGATACTTGGCTCGTCGAGGTGACTTCTGATGGATCGAGATCTTCTTGACGATTCATGGTACATCTTGACTTACACTCGACAGATTAGGTTCTCCCACCGGGAGAATGATGTGGACATCGAGCTTTCCATTTTTGTCTAATTTTTGAATTTCAATTTTAAATTTTGAATTTTAAATTATGATTTATTTTAGTAGTTGATCGATTGTAATTGATTGAGAGATTTGAGGGATTTGTATTTCAAAGCCTATTTAAACTATTGTGTCGGATCCGAAGATTATTAGTGAATTGAATTGAATAAAGAAAATTTCGTTTACATTGAATCAGTGTGAAATCGTAGCTTTGTTTGGGTGTGAAACCCTAGCGCCGCCTGGCCAGCTGTTTCCCCACCCTTGATCGAGGCGCCTTCATTGCCCCTCAACCTCGTCCGGACCCTCGCCTCGACCCGCCGTTCGAGCTCTTCACGGCCGCCCGAGATTAGCCGATCCGATTCCTCGTCAGGAGTCCTCGCGTCGTCGGTCCTTCCTCCTGTCACCCGTCCTCGCGGCCATCGTCCCAGCGCCCTGCCGTTAAGTGGCGCCGTCGAAATCGCCCGCGCCATTTCGTCCTGCGTCAAAGAATCCCTCGCTATTGATCGGTTTGGAGAAGTGGGTGGATCTAAGTTGGAGCGAGATGTTATGAGACTTGGTTTGGTTCAGTTTGGTTCACTTGCTTTGGTTCATCGGTTTGGGTCAAGGTTGGTTCACTGGATCTGATTTATTGAGTGTCCTTTTACCACCTTGAAGCTCTCTCTCATCGAACCGGTTCAATCCGGCGAAGGTTTAACACTCTTTGGCTCTAATATTTTTGAACTGCTATTGCATGCATGTTATTATCAATTTTATTATCAATTGCGATTGTGCTAAATCTTTGTTTGATTAAGTGAGCAAGTGATCATTGCCAAGTATATTTACTTATCTAAATATTACATCTCAAACCTTTATTACAAGAACGAATCAATTATATTATAATTTTCTTGAATAATTTACAAAGGCCTCGGCTTAGTACATTGCAATTTTGTTTAAAACCATCGCCAACGCCACTTTATTTCGTGAGCTTCCTTTTTAGATCGATCATTGATTTGGTGAAGCATTGTTGTTGCCGATCTTCATACCGCACACACATTGTTTCACATCAGTCTTCCAATTGCTTGGGCCCTTCCCCCTGTTGAAACTTGATTGGAGAGATTCCCTCATCATCTCACATTTCTCAATGTTTTGGATAACGCTCATTACTTAAACCATCAAAACAACCCAAAACCAAAATTTTATTCATTGTGTCTTCCAATTGTTTGGACCCTTCCCCCTGTTGTAACTGCATTTGTTAGTCGCGATAAAACAAATATTTGCAACTGGTTTAAAATATTCTAGTTGCATGTAAGTGCAGTTACTGTAGGCATTTCAAGTCTACTTCAACAGTATTTTCAGACAAAGTAGAAGTGAAGCTAGTAAAAGCACTGCAGTAAACACCACCTTCTCTTGTTCTAACCCACATGAAATCATGGCAGAAGATCCAAGAGCACATACCTTCTCCGCTTCCACATGGAGGGACATAAATCTGTAACCCAAAGCCCAACAGTTGTATCTCTTACACTAGATTCATCAACACTTTACAATCTTGATCGATGATGCACGTGCTGTTGCGCTATTGAGATCGCTTATGCCTGGGGAAAGAACCCAGACATACACATAGAAAAGAAAATTCCATTGTATAAATGCTCAGCTTTTCACATAATTTACCAAGATAACTAATTGAAGGATAACATATTGGGTTCTTATGTACTAATACAACTATGCGGCCTCAGGTTGGAAAGATGCCAGTCCAGGGGAACCAATCTAACCAAATGATGTGCATAGATATTTGTCCGAGTTCTATTTAAACTCATTACTCTTTCTAGTTTTTATAGCATGACTATACTCACATATTAATTGACACAATATTTTGCCGTTTGTAAGGTCAGTTAATTTTACCGTCACTCTGACTTGGTCTAAACCAACAACTATGGACCAAAACATGACTATTAATATCAACAGAAATCTCAACCATCTACAGGCTCCACAATTGGTACTTTAACCAGACTTTAGTCACTCTTCTAGCACACTTTAATCCTTGAACAAAACCTGGGAGTTTCAAATTAATCGAAAAACGTATCCTTTGAACCTAACTTTTCGTTTAAATCCATTATCCTTTCTGAGTGAAACATACTCATGTGAAATTCCAACACTTCTGTACTATTACACCTACACCCATTAGCAACAATAAATGCAAAATTAATAAGGGAAGATGCACAAGAGCTCCACTCCTCGACACATGTCAGTGTGCAGATCACGGCCCAGCATCACTGCTCTCCCTTCCGATTCCACGCTGTGCCAACACACAGCTACCTCATTACTCACCCCAACTACACATACTCAAATCTCTTATAAAAGGACGAAAACAAACCAAAACTTCATTATACAAAAGCTGATCAAAGATGAAGAAGCTTTCTCCTGCATTGCCACTTCTCTTCCTCCTCCTGACATGTTCCCACCTCCAAGCTGCCATGGCTGGCTCAGGTAACTAAACTAAAACAGCTATTCCCTATTTTTCCGTGTTTAATGCCCGTGGACGTGCACACAGATAGCATTATTGTCGGTTAGGCTAATCTACTTGAATCAGGATTGATTCAAACCTATTTGAGTCATGAGTTCAAGCATATTTAATCATATATCTATCTGATTGTTTTTCTAATGTGGGGACTAAACCCATGTTAGATCAAATCCACACCTCAACTGAATAGATCAAACACACTCCTAACAATTATGTTGTCGTGTGTACAGATTTCTGTGATGGCAAGTGCAAGGTGAGGTGCTCGAGGCGGCGTTCAAGAAAAGTGCCTCCAGTACTGTGGGCTTTGTTAGGAATGCCACTGTGTCCCCGGAACATATGGAAACAAGGACAAATGCCCGTGTTACAGGGATAAGACTACCGGTACTGGCAAGAGAAAGAGGCCCAAGTGTCCATAGTTCAATGTTGAGAGAGAGGTTATCGGTTATCTGAGGTTTTGATGCTTCTATGAGTATGTATGAGCCATAATCTGCCAGTGTGTGCAGTGAATTATGAAGAATGTTTGGTATGCTATTTTGTGTGTGTAACCGTATTGTTTATGAGAAGATGGAATGCTATTGAGAGAATTAAATAAAAGTAATATTCATAATATCTAGTGAGTATCTTGAAATTTTCCAGGTATGGATTCATCAAATCAGCAGGACAAAGAAACACAGTTACAAATGAAGAAAAGAAAAATCAGGAAAACATGAATACTCTCCAAGTTGTTGCTTAAACTGGAATAAGAGAAAGTATGGACAAAAAGACCCCTAAAAGTATTGAAGGACAATCTGATTAGAGTTGCAATTGGATGCAGATTACTTATAACCTTACATGAAGCCTGAAATCGATGCAAATATCTGAGTTTGATAAAAGTTTAACGCCAAAGCCCAGTTTTGAGCTTTTATTAACCATAACAAGTGCTAAATTGGAATCCTACAGTTCAGTCATGACTGAATCCTCATTAAGCATTTCATAGCTAAATACATGATTTGTGTTTCTCTTATTCATGGCTTGAAGCCTGGAAGTAGGTAGCTGAAGTATAGAGAAGAAAAATATCAAGCAACGAAATTTATAGAGCCACAACTCTTAGCTAAATATGCATCTGAACACCCTAAATCAGAAACTGATTTCACCCTGTTGCCTTTTGTTTAGAACAATTGTAGGTATAAACGCGTAAAGGTCTAACGAAATATCTCCAACTCAATTACCTACCTCGAAAACAAAAAAAACTCAGGGTCAGCACCTAAGTTGCATGGAAACGGTGCAGTGCTAGTGCGGGTCTTGTAGGGAATCGGGACCGCAGCAAAGCGTAAAATGTAAGGTACGGGGACACGACTACATATATATATTGAATTAATAATGTACATGAGATTAATTTTTTCCGCTTCATGTGTCATTAGAATTAAAATTCTGATCACATTTTTAAGTTTCTTTTATCATATTGATTATCATATATTAGAAACCACTCATTTTTTTAACTAGACATCTAAACGACCCTTTAACTATATAGTTTTGAACTTGGGTATGGACTGAAACGAACCCGACCCATATCTAACTGGTTTCGAGAAATGGATGTGAAGTATAAGCTATACGTTCAAGAAGTGTTTGACAAGTGTTTTAAATTAACACATATATCGTATAATTGAGTACATGTAATAAATGCATGCATATATTCAAGAAGTGTTCATGAAGTTTGGGTACGGGAAAGTGTCGGGTACGTGTCCGGTATGGGTACGGCTTCATTATAGAAGTACCCGGGTAACATAGGTCAGCACATAAGCAAAGATTAAACATTATATTGCTCTTTGGAATCTAGATCTCCTCTTTCTATCAATCTTCCTGCCATACACCCATTCAAACTAGAGAAGATGGCAAAAAAACAAAGAAAAAGAAGAAAAAAAAGACCAGTTTGAGCTTCCCTGATCATTGTATTGCTCTTCATAAAGCTATTGATGTATTGCATGAAGGATACGCAGCTAGAGTATATCTACATGCATTACATAACAGAACTCTAAAATGTTGAGCTTACTGGATGCCTTGTACTTTTTCCCCACACTCTTAACTGGATTGAGCTAAGGCCCTCCAATTTATCCTAAGACACATGATCTGATAAAGTAACAATTAAAGTAGTGGGCATCCTATGTGAAAGCTTTTTGTTCATCTCAGCACCATGAAGACATGAACCACTCACTCTTTCTCACTTTGTGAAGTGGCTGAGCCCAAAGGTATCAGATAATAAAGATGTGCGGAAATAGTGAAGAATGGTTGGGGTCTTTGGAATCTAGTCTGGACCATACAGCCTGGAGTTTGCAATGTATTTATCATTTTATGGGAACTGAAATGAGCAGCGTGTGCTAGAACAAATACATCTAAGCCAGATTGTGATTGAGAACAATATAGGAATCTTCGGGATAGTTTCATCTCTCATCTAGAGACTATTGAGTCCTACCAAAGGCATATGGAAACCAAGCTTCGGAATCCATTTTCAAAAATTTTATAAGAATTAGACATAATATTCAGCCACCAGAACAGGCTTAAGTATGAGGCTGGTAAAATAGTATTCGGAATTCAAAGTACACAGAAAAGATCATATTTAGATAGAATTCAGAAATAGCATCCAGAAGATCATAGACGGATAAAGTTACCTCCTCGTTTCTGCAGAGGATGAATCATCCGTCATTCTTTCAAACATCCAAAAGGACCAAACAAAAATGAAACACTGGTAGATAATCAATTACATATACGAGAAGGAAAGAGCAAACATGTGCCAGTAAAGAATTTTCTCTGATGCAAAGATAAAAGTCACAGAAAAAGTCCATAGAATGTGAAGTAAAACAAGCAGAGCTGGCGGTAGGAGAGACGGGGTGGAGGAGCATCAGCATCTCAATAAAAACCATAAAGAAATAGCTAAAGCACTTGTTAAGAGTCCTTTTAATCAGAATTTCAAATAAACATGTGGTCCTGCAGTTTCCCAGTATTCTGAACCATTGCCATTCTCTTCTGTATCATTCTCAAAATATCCCAATCTTTCACAATTATGGTTGTTATATACTACATAATTCTTACACTTTCTTTATGTTGGTGTTTAGTTGCATTGCAAACATATTCTTAACAACTGAGTACATATTCTTAACAACTGAGTTAAAATCCTAAGGATTGTAATGAATAGAATAGTCCTTTAACAATTTCTCACATATATTGCCATCATCCACAACTGAGATAGTTCCATGCACTTCAACAATAGATTAAATATTTGTGCTGAACAATAAACATATAGATTTCCTTATAAGCCAAAAAATCAGTCAATGGTAGAGGACAATTGTAGTAGGATCTCACATGTAATGTCATGAGTTTTAAAAGTGGATTGCAGCAGGTTCGATGCTAATGGAAAAGGTAAAATCCATTAGACAAAGCGTTCTTAATACTAGAATGCAAGTCTCCAACTAAAATTAGCTTGGACAAGAAATCATTTTAGTCCGCCTCCATCTACTAACATAAACAAAAAAGTTAAGGTAAAAGCGCAGAAGTGATGCTACATAATTTTAGATAAACAGATCATCACTACCAAAAAAATACATTAATATGCAATTGGTACAAATATCTTATTCAATAATATGTACTTAGCACAAAATTCCTAACAATTGACAGAACCAATAGGATGACGGTCAAATCATCAATACAGCAAAAAAACATGATGTGCTAATATCAATATGTACGTGGCAAAAATCCTAACAATTGACAGAAACAATAGGCCAACACTCAAAATTGCCTCAAGCAATAGATGAAACATAACAATTTTAATCGAAAGCCATATCCTCTTATCCTTCTCTGTAGAATATCAGATGCAAGTATAAAGAATGTCAGCTTACAGAGTGATCCTTAGAGGCTATAGCAACTTCTCTGCAATCTGTACTGCCTTTAGTGATGCTCTTTTGCGTATATGATCTCCACAGACAAATATGTCCAACCTATAACGAGATTTTACCATTAAGCTTCTGTTAGGATAAAAAAGTGATAACATAATTCTCCGGAAAGAGGTTTAACGGTTTTCTGATTTACAAGAAACTAATTTCCAAAATTAAAGGTTAATTTTCATTAGAGCCCCTCTTGAGTTTTGTGCCGTTATCGCATACTTTCCCTTTTTATTGCAGCACCCATCATAAATCTCCCTCTAATTTTTCTTGACATCTAGCATCCATATCTACAATCACTCAGAAACTTTACCAGACATCAAACAACCCTTTTCTTGACCTAAATATTTTTCTGGGCATAATGATGCCATTTAGGTTGTGAAAAAAGGGCTAATGATTTCATGAGACCCAATTTATTGGCTGATAGTGATGTCAGTGTCAGAAACACGAGGAACACACTAATAGAGATGGAAACAAACATATGCGGAAGATGTGGAAGTTGCATAAGAGACCGTAGTTCAGTGAAATATATCCAAAGGCTAGGAAATATGTTTTGCAACATTGAAAAGCTCGAGGAAATTCGTGTTTAGGTCCCAGGGATTTCTCAGAAATTCTTTTCGTTGTTTCTTTTAGACTCCTGGAGTTAATGATTCAGCCCTTTAATCACTTTGCAGGATTTCTCTGTTTGAACATAACTACATAAAACTTGCAAGAAATTTCCAGAAATTATTTCCCCCCTATCTTTTTGCCATTTTCTTTTACACAGAATTAATGATTTAGACCTTTAATCCCTTTATTAGAATTTCTGTTTGAAATTTTATATTAAAATTCTATAAGGAGGAGGTAATTAGTTTGTGATTTCTGTAACTTAGTCCAAGATTGTGGAGGTATAAAGGGGTTAAAGAAACGAATTGCTGATTCTAGTCACCTAGACGAAATGGAGAAAAGGTTGGAGAGGGGAATAATTTCAAGAAAATCTGGGACCTAACATTCCCCGATCACTTCATAACTTTTCAGTTTCCATCGCTTTTAGACAGAAAAAGGCAGTGTGACTTTTCAGCAAGATATTCTTTTACAGCATTCTCTTGTTTTCCATAAATAAACCTTTATATTCTTTTACTGCATTCTCTTGTTTTCCATAAATAAACCTTTATATTCTTTTACTGCATTCTCTTGTTTTCCATAAATAAACCTTTATTATCATTGTTAACTTCACGAATTGTCCATGTCCACAAAAGCATAGAATGGGTTTCTAAAGCTGATGCCAACAAGATGCAAAAGAAAAACTCTTTAACCAGAGAGGATTTCCTAGAAATTTTGATTATAAGCAAGAGGGGGTCATGTAACAGAAATTTGATGGACAATTGGTGGGTAAGATAACCCACCTTCTCGGCCATGGAATTTAAGTTCATGCAACCAAGAAACCAGCACAAACTTTCCCAAAGCCAGGAAACTCAATATGAAGAGGTAAAATAATAAAGCTAATAGCTGTATCAGGTTATCTTACCCCTGGTTGGCCTATTGGGATAAATCCTGAAGGATCTGGCCCACTGTAACATCATCTGTGTTTGATGCTTGCAGTTAAAAAAGACAAGTTAGTCAAGTTCAGCTGTCCTCCAACAGTTCAGGATATATAATTTCGATAAAGAGATAATTTTGTACCTAGAATCATGGACAATTATGGGACAGGTGATGTATCACAGTCACTGATCTTGATTGGAATCCCAATAAAATGACACGTATCACCTTGTCACATGAATTTTGGATCCAAAAAGAAGCTCTCTATAATATTCTAACTTTGTTTCCCTGCAGAGAAAGCTAGAGACCTCCAATGGCATCAGGAAGAGATTAGATGCCCTATCATCAATGACCCCAGCAGCTTCCTTAAGGATTTTCCTTGCAAGCTATACTACTATAATTGAAATCCAACATGGTGTTACAGAATAATGCCAAGTCTGATTTTCACACAGTAAATCATAACCAGCCCTTAAAAAGGAATCACTAATCCAACCAAAATGGAATTAGATAAAATTTCAATGGAGCCAATGTATAATTGCCATTGGAGATCCACTTTAGGGGTTGCCTACTAGAGTCGCCAACACACAAAAGAAGTGGGATTCAATCCTACTAATCCTTAAAAAGGATTTAAAAAGACTAGTAAATGAAGGTTAAGCCTATTAAAGTGCGGGAAAACTTACGCCTTAACAAAAGAAACAGGAAGAAAAATCGGCCTCTTCAATTCAAACATGCAGAGGATGTGCCAAAAGAATTAGTTATCCACTACTATGTGTCATTAGAATTAAAATTCGATCACATTTTTAAGTTTCTTTTATCATATTGATTATCATATATTAGAAACCACTCATTTTTTAACTAGACATCTAAACAACCCTTTAACTATATAGTTTTGAACTTGGGTATGGATCAAAACGAACCCGACCCATATCTAACTGGTTTCGAGAAATGGATGTGAAGTGTAAGCTATACGTCCAAGAAGTGTTTGACAAGTGTTTTAAATTAACACATATATCGTATAATTGAGTACATGTAATAAATGCATGCATATATTCAAGAAGTGTTCATGAAGTTTGGGTACGGGAAAGTGTCGGGTACGTGTCCGGTATGGGTACGGCTTCATTATAGAAGTACCCGGGTAACATAGGTCAGCACATAAGCAAAGATTAAACATTATATTGCTCTTTGGAATCTAGATCTCCTCTTTCTATCAATCTTCCTGCCATACACCCATTCAAACTAGAGAAGATGGCAAAAAAACAAAGAAAAAAGAAGAAAAAAAAGACCCAGTTTGAGCTTCCCCTGATCATTGTATTGCTCTTCATAAAGCTATTGATGTATTGCTTGAAGGATACGCAGCTAGAGTATATCTACATGCATTACATAACAGAACTCTAAAATGTTCAGCTTACTGGATGCCTTGTACTTTTTCCCCACACTCTTAACTGGATTGAGCTGAGGCCCTCCAATTTATCCTAAGACACATGATCTGATAAAGTAACAATTAAAGTAGTGGGCATCCTATGTGAAAGCTTTTTGTTCATCTCAGCACCATGAAGACATGAACCACTCACTCTTTCTCACTTTGTGAAGTGGCTGAGCCCAAAGGTATCAGATAATAAAGATGTGCGGAAATAGTGAAGAATGGTTGGGGTCTTTGGAATCTAGTCTGGACCATACAGCCTGGAGTTTGCAATGTATTTATCATTTTATGGGAACTGAAATGAGCAGTGTGTGCTAGAACAAATACATCTAAGCCAGATTGTGATTGAGAACAATATAGGAATCTTTGGGATAGTTTCATCTCTCATCTGGAGACTATTGAGTCCTACCAAAGGCATATGGAAACCAAGCTTCGGAATCCATGTTCAAAAATTTTATAAGAATTAGACATAATATTCAGCCACCAGAACAGGCTTAAGTATGAGGCTGGTAAAATAGTATTCGGAATTCAATGTACATAGAAAAGATCATATTTAGATAGAATTCAGAAATAGCATCCAGAAGATCATAGACGGAAAAAGTTACCTCCTCGTTTCTGCAGAGGATGAATCATCCGTCATTCTTTCAAACATCCAAAAGGACCAAACAAAAATGAAACACTGGTAGATAATCAATTACATATACGAGAAGGAAAGAGCAAACATGTGCCAGTAAAGAATTTTCTCTGATGGAAAGATAAAAGTCACAGAAAAAGTCCATAGAATGTGAAGTAAAACAAGCAGAGCTGGCGGTAGGAGAGACGGGGTGGAGGAGCATCAGCATCTCAATAAAAACCATAAAGAAATAGCTAAAGCACTTGTTAAGAGTCCTTTTAATCAGAGTTTCAAATAAACATGTGGTCCTGCAGTTTCCCAGTATTCTGAACCATTGCCATTCTCTTCTGTATCATTCTCAAAATATCCCAATCTTTCACAATTATGGTTGTTATATACTACATAATTCTTGCACTTTCTTTATGTTGGTGTTTAGTTGCATTGCAAACATATTCTTAACAACTGAGTACATATTCTTAACAACTGAGTTAAAATCCTACGGATTGTAATGAATAGAATAGTCCTTTAACAATTTCTCACATATATTGCCATCATCCACAACTGAGATAGTTCCATGCACTTCAACAATAGATTAAATATTTGTGCTGAACAATAAACATATAGATTTCCTTATAAGCCAAAAAAATCAGTCAATGGTAGAGGACAATTGTAATAGGATCTCACATGTAATGTCATGAGTTTTAAAAGTGGATTGCAGCAGGTTCGATGCTAATGGAAAAGGTAAAATCCATTAGACAAAGCGTTCTTAATACTAGAATGCAAGTCTCCAACTAAAATTAGCCTGGACAAGAAATCATTTTAGTCCGCCTCCATCTACTAACATAAACAAAAAGTTAAGGTAAAGCGCAGAAGTGATGCTGCATAATTTTAGATAAACAGATCATCACTACCAAAAAATACATTAATATGCAATTGGTACAAATATCTTATTCAATAATATGTACTTAGCACAAAATTCCTAACAATTGACAGAACCAATAGGATGACGGTCAAATCATCAATACAGCAAAAACATGATGTGCTAATATCAATATGTACGTGGCAAAAATCCTAACAATTGACAGAAACAATAGGCCAACACTCAAAATTGCCTCAAGCAATAGATGAAACATAACAATTTTAATCGAAAGCCATATCCTCTTATCCTTCTCTGTAGAATATCAGATGCAAGTATAAAGAATATCAGCTTACAGAGTGATCCTTATAGGCTATAGCAACTTCTCTGCAATCTGTACTGCCTTTAGTGATGCTCTTTTGCGTATATGATCTCCACAGACAAATATGTCCAACCTATAACGAGATTTTACCATTAAGCTTCTGTTAGGATAAAAAAGTGATAACATAATTCTCCGAAAGAGGTTTAACGGTTTTCTGATTTACAAGAAACTAATTTCCAAAATTAAAGGTTAATTTTCATTAGAGCCCCTCTTGAGTTTTATACCGTTATCGGATACTTTCCCTTTTTATTGCAGCACCCATCATAAATCTCCCTCTAATTTTTCTTGACATCTAGCATCCATATCTACAATCACTCAGAAACTTTACCAGACATCAAACAACCCTTTCTTGACCTAAATATTTTTCTGGGCATAATGATGCCATTTAGGTTGTGAAAAAGGGCTAATGATTTCATGAGACCCAATTTATTGGCTGATAGTGATGCCAGTGTCAGAAACACGAGGAACACACTAATAGACATGGAAACAAACATATGCGGAAGATGTGGAAGTTGCATAAGAGACCGTAGTTCAGTGAAATATATCCAAAGGCTAGGAAATATGTTTTGCAACATTGAAAAGCTCGAGGAAATTCGTGTTTAGGTCCCAGGGATTTCTCAGAAATTCTTTTCGTTGTTTCTTTTAGACTCCTGGAGTTAATGATTCAGCCCTTTAATCACTTTGCAGGATTTCTCTGTTTGAACATAACTACATAAAACTTGCAAGAAATTTCCAGAAATTATTTCCCCTATCTTTTGCCATTTTACACAGAATTAATGATTTAGATCTTTAATCCCTTTATTAGAATTTCCGTTTGAAATTTTATATTAAAATTCTATAAGAAGGAGGTAATTAGTTTGTGATTTCTGTAACTTAGTCCAAGATTGTGGAGGTATAAAGGGGTTAAAGAAACGAATTGCTGATTCTAGTCACCTAGACGAAATCGAGAAAAGGTTGGAGAGGGGAATAATTTCAAGAAAATCTGGGACCTAACGTTCCCCGATCACTTCATAACTTTTCAGTTTCCATCGCTTTTAGACAGAAAAGGTTGGAGAGGGGAATAATTTTACTGCATTCTCTTGTTTTCCATAAATAAACCTTTATATTCTTTTACTGCATTCTCTTGTTTTCCATAAATAAACCTTTATTAACTTCACGAATTGTCCATGTCCACAAAAGCATAGAATGGGTTTCTACAGCTGATGCCAACAAGATGCAAAAGAAAAACTCTTTAACCAGAGAGGATTTCCTAGAAAATTTTGATTATAAGCAAGAGGGGTCATGTAACAGAAATTTGATGGACAATTGGTGGGTAAGATAACCCACCTTCTCGCCATGGAATTTAAGTTCATGCAACCAAGAAACCAGCACAAACTTTCCCAAAGCCAGGAAACTCAATATGAAGAGGTAAAATAATAAAGCTAATAGCTGTATCAGGTTATCTTACCCTGGTTGCCCTATTGGGATAAATCCTGAAGGATCTGGCCCACTGTAACATCATCTGTGTTTGATGCTTGCAGTTAAAAAGACAAGTTAGTCAAGTTCAGCTGTCCTCCAACTGTTCAGGATATATAATTTCGATAAAGAGATAATTTTGAACCTAGAATCATGGAAAATTATGGGACAGGTGATGTATCACAGTCACTGATCTTATTGGAATCCCAATAAAATGACACGTATCACCTTGTCACATGAATTTTGGATCCAAAAGAAGCTCTCTATAATATTCTAACTTTGTTTCCTGCAGAGAAAGCTAGAGACCTCCAATGGCATCAGGAAGAGATTAGATGCCCTATCATCAATGACCCCAGCAGCTTCCTTAAGGATTTTCCTTGCAAGCTATACTACTATAATTGAAATCCAACATGGTGTTACAGAATAATGCCAAGCCTGATTTTCACACAGTAAATCATAACCAGCCCTTAAAAGGAATCACTAATCCAACCAAAATGGAATTAGATAAAATTTCAATGGAGCCAATGTATAATTGCCATTGGAGATCCACTTTAGGGGTTACCTACTAGAGTCGCCAACACACAAAAGAAGTGGGATTCAATCCTACTAATCCTTAAAAAGGATTTAAAAAGACTAGTAAATGAAGGTTCGCCTATTAAAGTGGGAAAACTTACGCCTTAACAAAGGAAACAGGAAGAAAAATCGGCCTCTTCAATTCAAACATGCAGAGGATGTGCCAAAATAATTAGTTATCCACTACTGCATGCAATAAAAAAATTAGTTAGGCAAAGCAGGAACATTATAAGTCTTTTGTGATTTTATTTATCTAGAAATAATATATAACATATGTAGATGTGTGAAGTATATATAATTACATATGAACTCATAATGTTCTGAAAATTTTGACGATATAAGAACAACTGTGGTACTTTCTAAAATCTTAACATATATTATGAATAGATAACTGAATGAAATGATCAGTATAGATATTTCATCTGAAACAAGCACAGTCAGTTTACTAACATAATTCACTCATTTTAACCTTATCTCATCGAGTAGCTTCTAATTGTAGATTAGAATTTTCAACATGTGCCTGCATCATAGGAACCCTTATGCAATTAGCAGTCAGTCAGTCTCATTGTCATTTTAAATCAAAGGTAAAACAGAGATCGAATGACTACACGAGAAGGTGGATAAGAAAAATAAAAACAAGAAAAACAATTATCAGAAATCATAACTATATCCCAAAGCAGTTACCCAAAATTTTCTGGTCCCCTCACTAATTTCATTTCCTCCTCCACTTGACGTAACTGGTGCATTATGAGAGAATAACTTACGCATACTGCAATGATTAGCAACATAAGATTACTTTATGCACAACACTTTTGTTAGAGAACATAGTCGCAAAAAGTTACCTCCTCGTTTCTGCAGAGGATGAATCATCCGTCATTCTTTCAAACATCCAAAAGGACCAAAAACAAAATGAAACACTGGTAGATAATCAATTACATATACGAGAAGGAAAGAGCAAACATGTGCCAGTAAAGAATTTTCTCTGATGGAAAGATAAAAGTCACAGAAAAAGTCCATAGAATGTGAAGTAAAACAAGCAGAGCTGGCGGTAGGAGAGACGGGTGGAGGAGCATCAGCATCTCAATAAAACCATAAAGAAATAGCTAAAGCACTTGTTAAGAGTCCTTTTAATCAGAGTTTCAAATAAACATGTGGTCCTGCAGTTTCCCAGTATTCTGAACCATTGCCATTCTCTTCTGTATCATTCTCAAAATATCCCAATCTTTCACAATTATGGTTGTTATATACTACATAATTCTTGCACTTTCTTTATGTTGGTGTTTAGTTGCATTGCAAACATATTCTTAACAACTGAGTACATATTCTTAACAACTGAGTTAAAATCCTACGGATTGTAATGAATAGAATAGTCCTTTAACAATTTCTCACATATATTGCCATCATCCACAACTGAGATAGTTCCATGCACTTCAACAATAGATTAAATATTTGTGCTGAACAATAAACATATAGATTTCCTTATAAGCCAAAAAATCAGTCAATGGTAGAGGACAATTGTAATAGGATCTCACATGTAATGTCATGAGTTTTAAAAGTGGATTGCAGGGTTCGATGCTAATGGAAAAGGTAAAATCCATTAGACAAAGCGCTTAATACTAGAATGCAAGTCTCCAACTAAAATTAGCCTGGACAAGAAATCATTTTAGTCCGCCTCCATCTACGTAACATAAACAAAAAGTTAAGGTAAAGCAGAAGTGATGCTGCATAATTTTAGATAAACAGATCATCACTACCAAAAAAATACATTAATATGCAATTGGTACAAATATCTTATTCAATAATATGTACTTAGCACAAAATTCTAACAATTGACAGAACCAATAGGATGACGGTCAAATCATCAATACAGCAAAAACATGATGTGCTAATATCAATATGTAATGCAAAAATCCTAACAATTGACAGAAACAATAGGCCAACACTCAAAATTGCCTCAAGCAATAGATGAAACATAACAATTTTAATCGAAAGCCATATCCTCTTATCCTTCTCTGTAGAATATCAGATGCAAGTATAAAGAATATCAGCTTACAGAGTGATCCTTATAGGCTATAGCAACTTCTCTGCAATCTGTACTGCCTTTAGTGATGCTCTTTATATATGATCTCCACAGACAAATATGTCCAACCTATAACGAGATTTTACCATTAAGCTTCTGTTAGGATAAAAAGTGATAACATAATTCTCCGGTTTAACGGTTTTCTGATTTACAAGAAACTAATTTCCAAAATTAAAGGTTAATTTTCATTAGAGCCCCTCTTGAGTTTTGCGCCGTTATCGATACTTTCCCTTTTTATTGCAGCACCCATCATAAATCTCCTCTAATTTTTCTTGACATCTAGCATCCATATCTACAATCACTCAGAAACTTTACCAGACATCAAACAACCCTTTCTTGACCTAAATATTTTTCTGGGCATAATGATGCCATTTAGGTTGTGAAAAAGGGCTAATGATTTCATGAGACCCAATTTATTGGCTGATAGTGATGCCAGTGTCAGAAACACGAGGAACACACTAATAGACATGGAAACAAACATATGCGGAAGATGTGGAAGTTGCATAAGAGACCGTGAGTTCAGTGAAATATATCCAAAGGCTAGGAAATATGTTTTGCAACATTGAAAAGCTCGAGGAAATTTGTGTTTAGGTCCCAGGGATTTCTCAGAAATTCTTTTCGTTGTTTCTTTTAGACTCCTGGAGTTAATGATTCAGCCCTTTAATCACTTTGCAGGATTTCTCTGTTTGAACATAACTACATAAAACTTGCAAGAAATTTCCAGAAATTATTTCCCTATCTTTTGCCATTTTCTTTTACACAGAATTAATGATTTAGATCTTTAATCCCTTTATTAGAATTTCCGTTTGAAATTTTATATTAAAATTCTATAAGAAGGAGGTAATTAGTTTGTGATTTCTGTAACTTAGTCCAAGATTGTGGAGGTATAAAGGGGTTAAAGAAACGAATTGCTGATTCTAGTCACCTAGACTAAATCGAGAAAAGGTTGGAGAGGGAATAATTTCAAGAAAATCTGGGACCTAACGTTCCTCGATCACTTCATAACTTTTCAGTTTCCATCGCTTTTAGACAGAAAAAGGTTGGAGAGGGAATAATTTTACTGCATTCTCTTGTTTTCCATAAATAAACCTTTATATTCTTTTACTGCATTCTCTTGTTTTCCATAAATAAACCTTTATTAACTTCAATGAATTGTCCATGTCCACAAAAGCATAGAATGGGTTTCTACAGCTGATGCCAACAAGATGCAAAAGAAAACTCTTTAACCAGAGAGGATTTCCTAGAAAATTTGATTATAAGCAAGAGGGGGTCATGTAACAGAAATTTGATGGACAATTGGTGGGTAAGATAACCCACCTTCTCGGCCATGGAATTTAAGTTCATGCAACCAAGAAACCAGCACAAACTTTCCCAAAGCCAGGAAACTCAATATGAAGAGGTAAAATAATAAAGCTAATAGCTGTATCAGGTTATCTTACCCCTGGTTGCCCTATTGGGATAAATCCTGAAGGATCTGGCCCACTGTAACATCATCTGTGTTTGATGCTTGCAGTTAAAAAAGACAAGTTAGTCAAGTTCAGCTGTCCTCCAACTGTTCAGGATATATAATTTCGATAAAGAGATAATTTTGAACCTAGAATCATGGAAAATTATGGGACAGGTGATGTATCACAGTCACTGATCTTATTGGAATCCCAATAAAATGACACGTATCACCTTGTCACATGAATTTTGGATCCAAAAAGAAGCTCTCTATAATATTCTAACTTTGTTTCCCTGCAGAGAAAGCTAGAGACCTCCAATGGCATCAGGAAGAGATTAGATGCCCTATCATCAATGACCCCAGCAGCTTCCTTAAGGATTTTCCTTGCAAGCTATACTACTATAATTGAAATCCAACATGGTGTTACAGAATAATGCCAAGCCTGATTTTCACACAGTAAATCATAACCAGCCCTTAAAAAGGAATCACTAATCCAACCAAAATGGAATTAGATAAAATTTCAATGGAGCCAATGTATAATTGCCATTGGAGATCCACTTTAGGGGTTACCTACTAGAGTCGCCAACACACAAAAGAAGTGGGATTCAATCCTACTAATCCTTAAAAAAGGATTTAAAAAAGACTAGTAAATGAAGGTTCGCCTATTAAAGTGCGGGGAAAACTTACGTCTTAACAAAGGAAACAGGAAGAAAAATCGGCCTCTTCAATTCAAACATGCAGAGGATGTGCCAAAATAATTAGTTATCCACTACTGCATGCAATAAAAAAATTAGTTAGGCAAAGTAGGAACATTATAAGTCTTTTGTGATTTTATTTATCTAGAAATAATATATAACATATGTAGATGTGTGAAGTATATATAATTACATATGAACTCATAATGTTCTGAAAATTTTGACGATATAAGAACAACTGTGGTACTTTCTAAAATCTTAACATATATTATGAATAGATAACTGAATGAAATGATCAGTATAGATATTTCATCTGAAACAAGCACAGTCAGTTTACTAACATAATTCACTCATTTTAACCTTATCTCATCGAGTAGCTCGAATTGTAGATTAGAATTTTCAACATGTGCCTGCATCATAGGAACCCTTATGCAATTAGCAGTCAGTCAGTCTCATTGTCATTTTAAATCAAAGGTAAAACAGAGATCGGAATGACTACACGAGAAGGTGGATAAGAAAAAATAAAAACAAGAAAAACAATTATCAGAAATCATAACTATATCCCAAAGCAGTTACCCAAAATTTTCTGGTCCCCTCACTAATTTCATTTCCTCCTCCACTTGACGTAACTGGTGCATTATGAGAGAATAACTTACGTGCATACTGCAATGATTAGCAACATAAGATTACTTTATGCACAACACTTTTGTTAGAGAACATAGTCGCAAAGAAAGTACCTATTGTTTATAGATTTTACAAGCAGGTTCCTTGCCATTCAATACCTAGAAATGGAGGGGAAATATTAATTTGAAGGGAAAATATTAATTTGATAAGGTAAACTACAGTTTGTATAGTAAGGAATAAAGACGGCACATAAACAGAAGCCCTCACAAGTCTACAGTTCAAGCTCTTCCATTGCCGCAGCACCTGCACTGGTAGCTGCCTGATAGGTGCTAACAACCATTGTTACAACCTTCACATAGGAAAAAGAAAGTTGAGACAAAACTAGTTTCCAATAATAACTAAATAAATATTAACCAATGATTCAATATGTTGAAGAGATTTTTATGTCATTTTTGCCAGAAATAGAAGCTTTCATTAGTTACTATTAGAAAATCTAAAAGGATGAGATTAACTCCTCACAAAATGTATCATTCCTTCTATTGCAAGTTTGTTTTTGTATAAACACTTGAACTTATTTATTACAACTTCTTAATTTTCATTTCCCTTTCTTACTAAACTTCCTAGGGTGTTCTTTTTAGAGCAATTGCATGCTTTGCTTCTTAATTTTCATTCTCTTAGATAAATAATTTGATACTTAGATTTAGGTAGTAACTAATTTTGTATCTTCCTATGTTTCAATCTTAGATAAGTAAAAGTAAAATTAGTTAAAGAAATATGATATTTTTTTAAAAGTGAGAACATTATGCAATTTTCAAAAGATGCAACCGTACTTCACTATGATTTTCTATAAAGATTATTTTCTATGTGAATTGCAGGTACTAGTAAATTAGTAACATGTAAAAGGAATCATGAAGTGAAATAAGGGGAAAAGCAATGAACTATGCATTTGCTTGATGAACAAAGAAATATTTCACTTCATTATAACTAACTGAACGATGAACTATGTATTTGCTGAAAACATTTAAGAATTACCACAGAGTTCTCTGGAAATCATACTCATTGTGGATCAAGGTAATGTACACAATATTATGATCATATTGTCACCAGAACAAACTAAAATTTTTCAAAATGATTTTGCATTTCGATAGCTTGTCAATATGGGAATATTTTTTAAGTAGCCAAATTAGAAAAAAAGAACTTTTCTAGGGAAATGTCAACTGTCAACACAAAGTTTACAAGAGCTACTGCATTCAGTCAGACTGACTCCCTGCTTATAGAAAACTATTGGCCTCAACTCCTATGTTTTTGAAGCAAAAAGAAACTTCCCACTATAATCTCAAGGAACAGAAACTAAACTGAAGTAACAGATCCTGAATCTCTTTTAGACCTCTAGCTCGTTAAATCTCATTCGGTAAAAAAAAAAAGATTGGTTTTTCACACTAAAAGCTAAGCAAGACAGAAGTAACCCCTAAATAAAATCTTTCCTGGACAAAAGTCATTACCTTTGTCTGCCAATGCAAAGGAGTGGCCACCATGAAGCAAATAATCATTGAGCAGTTAGGGTTTGCGATCAGCAGCCCCTTCCCCAAATTAAACAGAAACGCCGAGCTGTTACCGACCACGTGATGGACCCCATCTCCCTGCAGATGGACCCACCGGCGCTCCCCAAGGCAATGTCCATGCTATCGAAGCTCTCAGGCTTTAGCTCCTAGACGATGTACTGCCAGTCCTCCAAGGTGAGATTTTTACCAGGCGGCCGCAGCTGGCAGGCATCTTGATGGAGCAGTAAGGGAGGTCGCCATCGGAGAGGAACTCTTAATGACGCTGCCAGTGAATCCAAGGAGGCGACGATGGGTTCATCCTCTGGAAGGACATTTGCATGGCGATGCAGTTACTGCAGGAATGGAGACAGGAGGTGGAGGTACATTTGGAAAATTTTAGAATCAGTTTGCACCCAGATCACACCAGAGTCATACATTTCAAAAACTTGATGTATTAAGGGCTGACTGTATCATATAACATCCCAAATAAAAACAAGGAGTGAAAACGGAAACACGCTTGAGTTGCTCATCAACATCTTATGTAAATCAACATGTTCAAAGAATGTTGTGTACTACACAGAAAATTGGTAATTTAAATTACATGCTATGGACATTTCACATTTTATTTCCATAATAGTACAACATTATTCCAACATCCCCATTGAAATTAATCCACAAAAGAGAAGGACCAGCATCTCCTAATAACTTTGCTATAAACACCATGTCCTTCGTGTTAAAGAATATTGAAGTAGCTAGCTTCAGCTTGTTTTCAGTTTTGTACTGTACAGTATTCCTTCAAATTCTTGGTAAATGCAGGAAACAACTGAGTTAAAATCCTACGGATTGTAATGAATAGAATAGTCCTTTAACAATTTCTCACATATATTGCCATCATCCACAACTGAGATAGTTCCATGCACTTCAACAATAGATTAAATATTTGTGCTGAACAATAAACATATAGATTTCCTTATAAGCCAAAAAAATCAGTCAATGGTAGAGGACAATTGTAATAGGATCTCACATGTAATGTCATGAGTTTTAAAAGTGGATTGCAGCAGGTTCGATGCTAATGGAAAAGGTAAAATCCATTAGACAAAGCGTTCTTAATACTAGAATGCAAGTCTCCAACTAAAATTAGCCTGGACAAGAAATCATTTTAGTCCGCTCTCCATCTACGCAACATAAACAAAAAAGTTAAGGTAAAAGCGCAGAAGTGATGCTGCATAATTTTAGATAAACAGATCATCACTACCAAAAAATACATTAATATGCAATTGGTACAAATATCTTATTCAATAATATGTACTTAGCACAAAATTCTAACAATTGACAGAACCAATAGGATGACGGTCAAATCATCAATACAGCAAAAACATGATGTGCTAATATCAATATGTGCGTGGCAAAAATCCTAACAATTGACAGAAACAATAGGCCAACACTCAAAATTGCCTCAAGCAATAGATGAAACATAACAATTTTAATCGAAAGCCATATCCTCTTATCCTTCTCTGTAGAATATCAGATGCAAGTATAAAGAATATCAGCTTACAGAGTGATCCTTATAGGCTATAGCAACTTCTCTGCAATCTGTACTGCCTTTAGTGATGCTCTTTTGCGTATATGATCTCCACAGACAAATATGTCCAACCTATAACGAGATTTTACCATTAAGCTTCTGTTAGGATAAAAAAGTGATAACATAATTCTCCGGAAAGAGGTTTAACGGTTTTCTGATTTACAAGAAACTAATTTCCAAAATTAAAGGTTAATTTTCATTAGAGCCCCTCTTGAGTTTTGCGCCGTTATCGCATACTTTCCCTTTTTTATTGCAGCACCCATCATAAATCTCCCTCTAATTTTTCTTGACATCTAGCATCCATATCTACAATCACTCAGAAACTTTACCAGACATCAAACAACCCTTTTCTTGACCTAAATATTTTTCTGGGCATAATGATGCCATTTAGGTTGCGAAAAAAGGGCTAATGATTTCATGAGACCCAATTTATTGGCTGATAGTGATGCCAGTGTCAGAAACACGAGGAACACACTAATAGACATGGAAACAAACATATGCGGAAGATGTGGAAGTTGCATAAGAGACCGTAGTTCAGTGAAATATATCCAAAGGCTAGGAAATATGTTTTGCAACATTGAAAAGCTCGAGGAAATTTGTGTTTAGGTCCCAGGGATTTCTCAGAAATTCTTTTCGTTGTTTCTTTTAGACTCCTGGAGTTAATGATTCAGCCCTTTAATCACTTTGCAGGATTTCTCTGTTTGAACATAACTACATAAAACTTGCAAGAAATTTCCAGAAATTATTTCCCCTATCTTTTGCCATTTTCTTTTACACAGAATTAATGATTTAGATCTTTAATCCCTTTATTAGAATTTCCGTTTGAAATTTTATATTAAAATTCTATAAGAAGGAGGTAATTAGTTTGTGATTTCTGTAACTTAGTCCAAGATTGTGGAGGTATAAAGGGGTTAAAGAAACAATTGCTGATTCTAGTCACCTAGACGAAATCGAGAAAAGGTTGGAGAGGGGAATAATTTCAAGAAAATCTGGGACCTAACGTTCCCCGATCACTTCATAACTTTTCAGTTTCCATCGCTTTTAGACAGAAAAGGTTGGAGAGGGGAATAATTTTACTGCATTCTCTTGTTTTCCATAAATAAACCTTTATATTCTTTTACTGCATTCTCTTGTTTTCCATAAATAAACCTTTATTAACTTCACGAATTGTCCATGTCCACAAAAGCATAGAATGGGTTTCTACAGCTGATGCCAACAAGATGCAAAAGAAAAACTCTTTAACCAGAGAGGATTTCCTAGAAAATTTGATTATAAGCAAGAGGGGGTCATGTAACAGAAATTTGATGGACAATTGGTGGGTAAGATAACCCACCTTCTCGGCCATGGAATTTAAGTTCATGCAACCAAGAAACCAGCACAAACTTTCCCAAAGCCAGGAAACTCAATATGAAGAGGTAAAATAATAAAGCTAATAGCTGTATCAGGTTATCTTACCCTGGTTGCCCTATTGGGATAAATCCTGAAGGATCTGGCCCACTGTAACATCATCTGTGTTTGATGCTTGCAGTTAAAAAGACAAGTTAGTCAAGTTCAGCTGTCCTCCAACTGTTCAGGATATATAATTTCGATAAAGAGATAATTTTGAACCTAGAATCATGGAAAATTATGGGACAGGTGATGTATCACAGTCACTGATCTTATTGGAATCCCAATAAAATGACACGTATCACCTTGTCACATGAATTTTGGATCCAAAAGAAGCTCTCTATAATATTCTAACTTTGTTTCCTGCAGAGAAAGCTAGAGACCTCCAATGGCATCAGGAAGAGATTAGATGCCCTATCATCAATGACCCCAGCAGCTTCCTTAAGGATTTTCCTTGCAAGCTATACTACTATAATTGAAATCCAACATGGTGTTACAGAATAATGCCAAGCCTGATTTTCACACAGTAAATCATAACCAGCCCTTAAAAGGAATCACTAATCCAACCAAAATGGAATTAGATAAAATTTCAATGGAGCCAATGTATAATTGCCATTGGAGATCCACTTTAGGGGTTACCTACTAGAGTCGCCAACACACAAAAGAAGTGGGATTCAATCCTACTAATCCTTAAAAAGGATTTAAAAAGACTAGTAAATGAAGGTTAAGCCTATTAAAGTCGGGAAAACTTACGTCTTAACAAAGGAAACAGGAAGAAAAATCGGCCTCTTCAATTCAAACATGCAGAGGATGTGCCAAAAGAATTAGTTATCCACTACTGCATGCAATAAAAAAAATTAGTTAGGCAAAGCAGGAACATTATAAGTCTTTTTGTGATTTTATTTATCTAGAAATAATATATAACATATGTAGATGTGTGAAGTATATATAATTACATATGAACTCATAATGTTCTGAAAATTTTGACGATATAAGAACAACTGTGGTACTTTCTAAAATCTTAACATATATTATGAATAGATAACTGAATGAAATGATCAGTATAGATATTTCATCTGAAACAAGCACAGTCAGTTTACTAACATAATTCACTCATTTTAACCTTATCTCATCGAGTAGCTTCTCGAATTGTAGATTAGAATTTTCAACATGTGCCTGCATCATAGGAACCCTTATGCAATTAGCAGTCAGTCAGTCTCATTGTCATTTTAAATCAAAGGTAAAACAGAGATCGGAATGACTACACGAGAAGGTGGATAAGAAAAAATAAAAACAAGAAAAACAATTATCAGAAATCATAACTATATCCCAAAGCAGTTACCCAAAATTTTCTGGTCCCCTCACTAATTTCATTTCCTCCTCCACTTGACGTAACTGGTGCATTATGAGAGAATAACTTACGTGCATACTGCAATGATTAGCAACATAAGATTACTTTATGCACAACACTTTTGTTAGAGAACATAGTCGCAAAGAAAGTACCTATTGTTTATAGATTTTACAAGCAGGTTCCTTGCCATTCAATACCTAGAAATGGAGGGAAAATATTAATTTGAAGGGAAAATATTAATTTAATAAGGTAAACAACAGTTTGTATAGTAAGGAATAAAGACGGCACATAAACGGAAGCCCTCACAAGTCTACAGTTCAAGCTCTTCCTTTGCCGCAGCACCTGCACTGGTAGCTGCCTGATAGGTGCTAACAACCATTGTTACAACCTTCACATAGGAAAAAGAAAGTTGAGACAAAACTAGTTTCCAATAATAACTAAATAAATATTAACCAATGATTCGAATATGTTGAAGAGATTTTTATGTCATTTTGCCAGAAATAGAAGCTTTCATTAGTTACTATTAGAAAATCTAAAAGGATGAGATTAACTCCTCACAAAATGTATCATTCCTTCTATTGCAAGTTTGTTTTTGTATAAACACTTGAACTTATTTATTACAACTTCTTAATTTTCATTTCCCTTTCTTACTAAACTTCCTAGGGTGTTCTTTTTAGAGCAATTGCATGCTTTGCTTCTTAATTTTCATTCTCTTAGATAAATAATTTGATACTTAGATTTAGGTAGTAACTAATTTTGTATCTTCCTATGTTTCAATCTTAGATAAGTAAAAGTAAAATTAGTTAAAGAAATATGATATTTTTTTAAAAGTGAGAACATTATGCAATTTTCAAAAGATGCAACCGTACTTCACTATGATTTTCTATAAAGATTATTTTCTATGTGAATTGCAGGTACTAGTAAATTAGTAACATGTAAAAGGAATCATGAAGTGAAATAAGGGGAAAAGCAATGAACTATGCATTTGCTTGATGAACAAAGAAATATTTCACTTCATTATAACTAACTGAACGATGAACTATGTATTTGCTGAAAACATTTAAGAATTACCACAGAGTTCTCTGGAAATCATACTCATTGTGGATCAAGGTAATGTACACAATATTATGATCATATTGTCACCAGAACAAACTAAAATTTTTCAAAATGATATTGCATTTCGATAGCTTGTCAATATGGGAATATTTTTTAAGTAGCCAAATTAGAAAAAAAGAACTTTTCTAGGGGAAATGTCAACTGTCAACACAAAGTTTACAAGAGCTACTGCATTCAGTCAGACCGACTCCCTGCTTATAGAAAACTATTGGCCTCAACTCCTATGTTTTTGAAGCAAAAAGAAACTTCCCACTATAATCTCAAGGAACTGAAACTAAACTGAAGTAACAGATCCTGAATCTCTTTTAGACCTCTAGGTCGTTAAATCTCATTCGGTAAAAAAAAAAAAAGATTGGTTTTTCACACTAAAAGCTAAGCAAGACAGAAGTAACCCCCAAATAAAATCTTTCCTGGACAAAAGTCATTACCTTTGTCTGCCAATGCAGAGGAGTGGCCTCCATGAAGCAAATAATCATTGAGCAGTTAGGGTTTGCGATCAGCAGCCCCTTCCCCAAATTAAACAGAAATGCCGAGCTGTTACTGACGACATGATGGACCGCATCTCCCTGCAGATGGACCCACCGGCGCTCCCCAAGGCAATGTCCATGCTATCGAAGCTCTCGGGCTTTAGCTCCTAGACGATGTACTGCCAGTCCTCCAAGGTGAGATTTTTACCAGGTGGCCGCAGCTGGCAGGCATCTTGATGGAGCAGTAAGGGAGGTCGCCATCGGAGAGGAACCCTTAATGACGCTGCCAGTGAATCCAAGGAGGGCGACGATGGGTTCATCCTCTGGAAGGGACATTTGCATGGCGATGCAGTTACTGCAGGAATGGAGACAGGAGGTGGAGGTACATTTGGAAAATTTTAGAATCAGTTTGCACCCAGATCACACCAGAGTCATACATTTCAAAAACTTGATGTATTAAGGGCGACTGTATCATATAACATCCCAAATAAAAACAAGGAGTGAAAAACGGAAACACGTTTGAGTTGCTCATCAACATCTTATGTAAATCAACATGTTCAAAGAATGTTGTGTACTACACAGAAAATTGGTAATTTAAATTACATGCTATGGACATTTCACATTTTATTTCCATAATAGTACAACATTATTCCAACATCCCCCATTGAAATTAATCCACAAAAGAGAAGGACCAGCATCTCCTAATAACTTTGCTATAAACACCATGTCCTTCTGTGTTAAAGAATATTGAAGTAGCTAGCTTCAGCTTGTTTTCAGTTTTGTACTGTACAGTATTCCTTCAAATTCTTGGTAAATGCAGGAAACAACTGAGGTATGTGTTTTCTGGGTCTCATGAAAAACTCTTACGTATAGCTGTCACAATTTGATTAGGGAGTTCTTGGTCACGGAGTATGAGATATAGAACGAACATTATGTATATAACTACGAAGAAACAAGCTATAAGACCAAAAAATATTCCTCGTACTTCAGCAGAGAAGAAATCCAATAGAAGGTAAGCATTGATGATTATTAGTAAGGCAGCAACGATCCAAGTAACAACCTGCCACAGACATGAGTACTATATGAGAAACTAACACAAGAAAGCAGAAGAATTAGTTGGTATATAAATATTAATAGTAACAGAATCAAGAAATATAAAATCAATAAGATTTGCATCACCTAGATTGTCGGTTTGGATAGTGAAGTTGCTGATTCTTGAGCCCAAGGTGGATGGGCAATAAATCTCTAGAATATTTGAACTTTTGCCTTTAGGCATTTATGTGATGTACTACGTCATGGTAAAGGCCGCCAGATCTAACAATATACATGACCAAAACAGATTTTTCGTTGAGAGGGTGTGAACTCAAATACCTTCTGTGTTGGCCAAGACTATTCGGCTAGTTGCTCGTTAGAAAATCTACCTCAAGTAACTTAGCATGTAAACTATGATCAACCTATCTTGTATTGTCAAGTCCTAGTTGGTTTTGCTAAACTTTGTCAATGTGTAGAAATTTGCAGGTTTGATAAAATCAGCAGTATGGGTAAAAGTCAGGCACCATATTGTGGCATACCATATATACAACTGCAGTATTGCTAATTATCAGCTATCATCACCATCAGATTGCAAATGATATTTATTCAAAAAAAAGCAAATGACCGAATCCAAGATCACCGCCGTGAGCTATACTGCATAGACTCACTCTCTACTTTTAATCCACGATCATATAAAGAGATTGCACTCTGTAGCCTATATTTTTGAAGAAATAGCTTAAGTCTCGAAGTGTTTCCCATGTCAGAAATCATGGAATATCAACCAAAGATACACTAAGGATATGAAACATCAATCAAAGACTAACCAACTTATCTCAAAATTTTACACATTTATATGTTGGACATGTAAGAGGCTCCATGGGTAACTTCTCCAGAGGGAAACTGTCTTATGACTTTCATAATTTGGAGTGCTTAGTATACATGAGTTATCATCTAGTGGATTTTAGTACATGGAAATTTGAAGCTCTTATCAAGGCCTTGCAAGTTCCCACAAGAAAAACAAACACACAAGCAAAAAGTTGACTTAAGCAGATCAGAAACTTAAGACTGAAAAGGGAATCTTAGAACTCGAGAAATAAAAAAGTTTAAAGTTATTTTATTCATATATTGCTAAATAATTTGGAGCGTGCTTAGTATACATGAGTTATCATCTAGTGGATTTTAGAACATGGAATTTTGAAGCTCTTATCAAGGCCTTGCAAGTCCCCGCAAGAAAAACAAACACACAAGCAAAAAGTTGACTTAAGCAGATCAGAAACTTAAGACTGAAAAGGGAATCTTAGAACTTGAGAAATAAAAAGTTGTTCCAAGACCATTTGGTTTAAAGTTATTATATTCATTTATTGCTAAGGCTGTTCGCGGGACAATCATGTAGATAGACGAAAAACATTATTCAAGCCTACACAATGGAGAAGAACAATAAGTCTCAAACATAACTCGTCACAAGACTCACAACATAAGGAATATATATATATAACAAAATACAAACACAAGAACGTGGGAAATGGATCCAAAACTTGAACTTACCTGGGTCTTCTTGCCAATTTTGAAAACACCCATCACATGCTCCTTTGATACTAGAGTAAGAAGAGGTATTAGGGCAAACGGTATCTGGACAGATTGAAGTACATTCAGCCACTCATTCAAGATGTCCAATGCATCATCAGAAGTGTCAAAAAAGAGGGCAACAACAATAGCTGGCACAATCGCACAGCTTCTGGTGATTAATGCCCTGATTGACTTCTTCAAGCGAAGGTTAAGAAACCCTCCCATGATAAATTGACCAGCATATGTTCCAGTTATCGTGCTACTCTGTCCAGCTGCTAATAACCCAATCCCCCATATATAAAGAATAGGAATCCCCTTTCCTCCATACTTCTCCTGTAAGAACTGGCCAGCATTCTCCAGACCGATGCTATTTGCTTGCTTAGTATCATAGAATCCCTTTGCAAAAACTGTTGTAACACATAAATTAATTGTGAAGGAAACAATAAGGGCAATGGTTGCTTCTATAGAAAAATAACGTAGCGCTTCTCTGACACGGCTTTTCTTGTTGGTGTCCACTTTTCTCGATTGTACAAGAGCTGAATGTAGAAAGACATTGTGGGGCATAATGACACAGCCCACAACACCTACAGCTTGTCTAATGGTTTTTGAGCCTAGTTTTGGAACCAGGAGACCTGTAGAAAAAAAAAAATATATTAAGTAATCTGCTAAAGTAAGAATTTGATAAGCATGCAAAATAGGATCAATCAACAATTGGAAAATACCTATTAGAAGCTCCTTTCCATTGGGTTTGGTTTCACCAAACATCCAAGCAAACGAGACTGCCATAGTAGCAATAAGAACGGCAAAAACAGCTTCTAACTTCCGAACACCGTAATTCTCAAGGAACAAGAACACAAAGCTGCCAGAAAGAAAGGCATAAGATTACTATTCCCAAAAGTAAACAGCTAACATTTAAATAAATAACAATGAAATTCATATATAAGACTCGAGTACTGTTTTAAGTTTTTATTTAACATGCTTTCACTTCCCACAGAAAAACCGATAGCAGATAAACATAATATATTTATTGCTTTCTTTTCTTTATACAAGGGTATCCATTGCTTATTGTAGGACAACAACAACAACAAAAATCTAAATCTCAATTAATTCTAAACATAAGGGTTAAGAGATTGTCTCATGAAGTTCACTTGTGCCTTTTAATGGTTCAGTGCCTACAGACACACCCCACATCAGGTTTCATATAGTGAGGGAGAAACAAAACCCCAAACCCCACAAAAAATTTGAAATAACTAAAATGTTATAAAGCAATTACCCTTCTGCAAAGGGTGATCGGTTTTATATGCCTCAGTAGTAAAATCATTGTGACTAAGAAGCTACGAACTAACTAACCCAGAACCAGCATATAAGAAGAAATCGATGATTATCATAAAATCCAACCTAACTCATACCAAATTTTACAAATTAATTCTCTCATAATTCACGCTAATTCAGCTGAAACTTCTGTCGCGTATCCAAAGCTTTCAAAAAATAAGCTCCAGAAATCAAATTCAACCAAAATCATATTTTTCCTAAAAAGAAATAATCTTTCCTAAACAATGCCAGCTCCAGAAATCAAATTCAACCAAAATCCCCCCAAAAACAACAAAAACAAAAGAACCCCAGACCGTAATTCAGCTAAATTCAGCTAAAAATCACTAACAAAACAAACACAATTTCTTTAAAAAACCATAAACTCAACCAAATTCAAGAATCCCAATTCAAACCCATCACCACAAACAATAAAAAAAACTCACCAATCTAATGCAGTAACAACAACTCCACCCCAAAGCGGCACAACTCCCCCGCTCAAAATCTTGATCGCAATCGCACTCCCAATAACCTCCTGTATATCCGCCCCAATCAACGCCACCTCGGCCATCACCCAGAGCGCCAGCCTCGCCGTCGTCGGGTACTCCTCCCTACAAACCTCGGCCAAGTGCCTCCCCGTCGCCACCCCCAACCTCGCCGACAGCATCTGTATCAAAAGCCCCATCGCCGTCGCCCACATCAGCAGCCACAGCAAACTATACCCCGCGATCGCCCCCGCCTGCAGATCCCCCTCCAGATTCCCCGGATCCAGGAACGCTATGCTCATCAAGAACCCTGGCCCCGTGAAAAGCCACAGCTTTTTCCACGAAAACGGCGGATCTGAGCCCTCGGACTCCGACTCGGACTCGGATTCCTCGATGGTGATCTTCTCGCAGGCCTCGTACGCGCGCTCCTCCTCCTCCTCGGTGCTGTCGGGTTCGGGTTTGAGGAGGATTGTGGATTCGGATTCGGATTCGGCCGGCATTGGGATCGGAGAGAAGGGGAAGGAGGAGGAAAAGGGGGATTTTTTGCTGCTGTTGGTTTCATTGGAGACTGTGATTTGGAACGGCGTCATAATTCTCATCCTCGCACGCTGAAGGCGTTTGTTTGTTGAAGGTACGAGGGGTTTTTTTGCAGAGAAGCACCCTATAAATTCACTTTATTGCAAATATGAATCCAATTAGGGGTAGGAATGCAAAAGTTAAATATATGCAGCGATATCTTCGATGGAATGGTCTGAGATTAGGAGAAACTATATGCTCTATTTATAGAGGTCATAAAACTGAAGATATTGGAATTGGAATTGGAATTAAATATTGATCCTATTCTTAATAGTCTTACGTATTATTTTTGGCTGTTAGCTTATGACTAATACAAAATTGATGATGATTCCAACTTCCAAAGTAGAGACTAATGCTACAACTAAGTGGATTATTTTATTGTTCAATGGCAAACAATGAACTCATGTTACTAATTCTACCGACACTCGTAATGTAATTCAACACTACCATGAACAGGACTAAGTTTCTTGTTTTTAATTAGAGCTAGACATATTTAGGATATTTGAATAAAAGTTGGTGAACGAACATTTTCTTAAAATGGTTTTGTCTATCAATATGTGGAAGCTTGATTTAATTACAACTTTTGCTTAGGTTCATCTTTATGTCTTTTTATTTATTTATAGAAACCATCATCTTTATATCCTTGAGAACTTATAGGTGTGCCTAAAACAAGCAATTGTAACTAAATTGGATGAAGGTATAATAAACTTATTACATTTCAGACGATTTGCAAAAAGTAAATAAAAAACCTTTTTGGGCATATTTCTTTAATCAAACTAAATTCTAAAGTTATACACCACAAAATAAAGTAAGTAACAAATTTATTAGTCCTTTAATTGATTCTTTTTATTTAGCAATCCAAATTAACACCTAGCTCTCAGTTATTGTTTGTGTAGAGGGTGGATAAGGTTTCTAAGATTGTTTTAGTGTACTGTTTTTGTTCTAGGAAAAGCAATTATAAAGTTTCTAGAGATTGACATAGAAAAAAGATTATCTCGAAAACACATTTCCAAAAGAAACCCTCTTGATTTTGCTGGAGAGGATGCATAATGATGACAGTGTATTTGCTTTATTGCACCTGATAATATGACCCCAAGAAAAAAAAAAGATTATCTCGAAAACACATTTCCAAAAGACACCCTCTTGATTTTGCTGGAGAGGATGCGTAATGATGATAGTGTATCTGCTTTTGTTGCACCTGATAATATGACGTTAAAAAAAAAGGAAAATGCTTACGCACTACATTTGTTTTACCAAGTTACCATGAGCAATAGTATAAGGTACTTACCACCAACTAGTAGTGTCTATGTCAGAAAGTTAATCTTGGAAATGCGTAGGGATTACGCAAGGATTAGGGGTGCCTTGATCTTCTCTAATGCCTGATCAAATTGGAAAATGCAGATCTTGCACAAGCAGCGGACATTAGAAGTCCCAGAGGAGGTTTCCCTCCGAAGCTCAAGTTAGTAACTGATCGAATCAATGTGAAGAATATTAGATTGGATTCAGGATTTAGAGAGTCAGACCTGAGAATGGTGAAGATCTCTTATGTTTTATATGGGGTATAGAGGGCAAATTGATTATTTGACTTGGTCGGCGGACATGGTACTTCATCTATGCTTTACCTTTGTCAACGATTGATTGGGTGATCTTGTGAGAGTCGCCATATTACATTTAATGTGATAGTGACAGAACGACAGGGTATGAGAACAACATAAAGTAAATAATAAATTAACTAGTCCTTTAATTGATTCTTTTTTATTTAGCAAGCCAAATTAAAACCTAGCTCTCAGTTATTGTTTCGGTAGAGAGTGGATAATTTCTAAGATTGTTAGAGTGTATTGTTTTTATTTCTAGGAAAAATAATTATAAAGTTTCTAGAGATTAACATAGAAAAAAGATTATCTCGAAAACACATATCCAAAAGATCATGATTTTGCTGGAGAGGATGCATAATGATGATAGTGTATCTACTTTATTGCACCTGATAATATGGAGGAAAAAATAATTGCAGCTTACGCCCTACTTTTGTTTTACCAAGTTACCCTGAGCAATAGTACAGGGTGCTTACCACCAATTAGTAGTGTTTATGCCAAAAGTTAATCTCGGGATTGGGATTAATCAAGGGTTAGGGGGCCGTTGATCTTCTCTGATGTCTGATCAAACTGGAAAAGGCAGATCCTGCACACTTAGCAAACATTAGAGGCCCCGGAGGAGGTTTCCTTTGGCGTGCCCTTCGAAGCTCAAGTCAGTAACTGATCGAATCAATGAGAAGAATATTAGATTGGGTTCAGGGTTTAGAGAGTCCAGACCTGAGAAATGTGAAGATCTCTTATGCTTTATATGGGGTATAGAGGGCAGATTGGTAAATTGACTTGGCTGGTGGAAATGATACTTTATCTGTGCTTTACCTTTGTCAACGATTGCTGGGGCGATCTTGTGAGAATCGCCCATACCATATTTAATGTGACAGTAACAGAGCGATGGGGTGTGGTCACCGTCTCCGAGGAGTCATTATCACATCCGACCCACATTTAATGCGATGGCGATCGAGTGGCGGAGTATGGACGCCCGAGAAGTTATCATCACGCCCAGTTGTGTATTAAATGCAGGCGCCTTTGACGAGGCGGTCAGACATCCACTTGACTTGTGATATGTGCTCTCTGGTGGGGTTCGACCCGAGGACGACTCCCAATCCGGACTGGATTATCGGAAGTGTTGGACAGTTTAGTCGGATTGCGGCTATACCGAGATGGGTCTCTAATCATATGACCCGACCATCTTAACACGTGGCTGGTTCTTAGAGATTCATTAAATTCATGATTTCTAGGGTATAACAAGTAGCTTAGATGGTTTGACTGTATTATTATGGTCTAGGTTAAAAAAAGACGTATATAGGGTACTTAACAACTAATGCATTTTGATAGGAATTAACCAAAATAGTATCCTACACTTTAATCTGTTGCAATTTGAGCGTAGTTTAGAACTTTACACAATTACCACTAGGGGTGCACAAAAATATTCGTATCCGAGAAAATATTCATATTTGTATTAGTATCTGTTAGGATGCATATATAGTTGCTAAAATCTATAACCAATAGGATATGATAATGGTTATGTAGTGAAATATCTATATATGTATCTAAAATATCCGAATATATGTTGGTCATATAGTTGCAATACTTTTAATCCTTAGATTAATGGATTTGAGGCTAATTTCGATGATCAAGGGATCTAATCTAAGCTTTTCAGATATAATAAATATATTAATGAACACTCTTGTATATATTATATATATTTTTCAATATTTCTAGTTTTCTCATATCTGTTTTTATCCGCATGTGTATCCACTTATATATTCGCATGCATATCCGTATTCGTATCCGATTTTAGCGGATGTGGTTATGAATTTCTTTTGCTGAGGCATTTCTGTATCCATATCTATAACCGAGATTGATAAGTGCATACAAATATAATTAGTATCATATTCAACCCGTATCCGAACCGTGTGCACCCCTAATTACCACTGCTAAAAAAAAGTCGCAATGCTTAACTAATTAACATTTGCTAGCTTGTAGGCCACATCCTAAGGTGCATGTGAATATTAGCTGTGCGTATATATATCAGAAGGTGGTTTCTGACATTAATTTTCTCTTGCTTCTTTAGTGGGAAAACGGAACTGTGTATATGTGAACGTGGGGGGCATGGGGGGCACACAGGACATGTTGGGAGTCAAGGCACTACACCGCCGCCGAGTTTAATTAACCCCGAAAGTACTAACCAACTTACAAGCAATAGCGAATACAAAACAATACGTAAATGAGGCGAGACAATGATTTACGTGGTTCGGCAAACTTGCCTACGCCCAATGGAGCATAATAATTTCTTATTTGACCACAAGAAATTACAAAGCTTGAAGCAGAGAAGATCTCAAACTTGAGATCTCTCAAAATACCGCTGTGATTATCTTAAAATCACGCTCTAATCTTTCTCTCCTCAAACTTCACACAACCTCCTCACTCTCTACCTCACTACCTCTCCTATTTATAGAAGAAAGGGGTGAGTGTGGAGGAAGAGTAGGAGGGAGGTAGAGGTATGGGAGAGCAAGAGGGTATGGGAGAGGCATGGAGGGGGGGGCATGGAGGGGCATGGGGGACACCACCCCTGTCCCCCATGCCCTGAGTGTCCCCATGCCCCCACGCTCACACCTCCACCTCAGACAACATTTGATAAACCTCAAATTTTGACGAACACCGAAGAATACCGCTAACGCCAAACCGCCAATCCTGTGACAAACCAAATGCACCATTGTACCATGGTTTCACGTGACTTCTAACCGATCAAGCTAATCGTAGTTACGCACTTCTCCATCAACACGGGTTGATATGAAGCAAGTCCAAGCAATGCTTAAACTTGTCAGTCAAGGACTACCTTGGTTAACATGTCCGTGATTCTCATTCGTGTGTACCTTCATGAGAGAAATATCGCCTTCCTCATGACATCCCACACGAAATGATACGACATTGATATGCTTGGTACGAGCATGATGAACTTGATTCTTCGCCAAGTGAATCGCACTCGGCTGTCGCACCACAAGTTCACGTTCTCTGCTCAATCCCCAAATCATCTAGAAGACCCCACAACCACAATGCTTCCTTCACTCCCTCGTCATGGCCATGTACTCGGTCTGTGGTAGAAAGTGCCATCAGCTCGCAACATCGACGCCAACTAACCGAGCCCCATGTATCCCGACATAACCGAGTAGATCGCCAGCTATCTAGATCGTCCGCATAATCGAGTCCACAAACCCATCAATCGACATGTTTCTCCACCAAAACACGGACGGTATCAGCGATACCCTTTAAGTACTCAGACCCACTTCACCGCTTGCCATGCTTTCTCGGATTCGCTATGAATCTACCGACTACACCGATCGCTGTGAAATATCCTCGCGGTACACACCATTATGCATATTGCCGCTAACCGTATCTAGCATAGGAACACGCCCATATGCGCCAGAGGGGAGATTGTTTACCGAGAAAGCCTAAAGTGTGGAGCCAATGGAGTCACCACCGACTTAGCACTTTGCATCCGAACCTCGCGATCACAGCTCTAGTAGCCCTCCGACTCAAGAACAATGCGTCGGTTAAGCGCTCTCTTCTAATCTCCATACCCGGTATTTTCCTAGCGGCCCATGTCCTTCATCTCGAACTCTTCACCAAGTTGAGATTTGACCTATCTATCTCCACCGCTCTTAGAAGCAATAAGCATGTCATTCACATACAAAAGAGATAGATATAATTACCTCCATGAAGCTTCGAATGTAAGCGCAATAATCATAGTCGCCGGAAACCCATGCTTCAAAGATGAAGGAGTCAAATCGCTTGTACCAGCGTCGGAGATTGCTTCAATTCATACAATTGACTTCTTCAAGCGACACACATGATCCTCCTTGTCCTCAACCTTGTAGCCCTCGGGTTGATGCATGTAGATCTCTTCATCCAAGTCTCCGCGTAAGGTCGTTTTAACATCGAGTTGTTCGGCTCAAGATCACCATGAGCAACAATACTCAACAACACCGAATAGAAGTGTGTTTCACCAGGAGAAAATATCTCATTGTAATCCACACCCTCTTTACGTGCAAAACCCTTAGCCACTAGCCTCGCCTTATACCTTGTACCACCGAAGCTCAAAAATCTTTCTTTCTTTTATACACCCACTTACAACCAATAGCTTTTCTTCCTACGGGCAATAGGACCACCTCCCATGTTTGATTCTTAGAAGAGATTTCATCTCTTCCTCCTCGCCGCAGCCCAACCAACTCTCACTATCCTTGTCGAATAGCTTTCTTGAAGGAGACCGGCTCGTCCTCCTCCACGAGAGTCGTATTCAACCAAATTAACTCGCCCATAGTGCTTCGGGGTTGATCAAATTTACTACATACGCTTGTATGCTCACTTGGCCTAGTGGAAGCCAAACTATCATCGAAATGTAGTTATTGTAGTGCTGTGTATTCTCTGCTGAACCTCCTCCCCGCCAAGCTCATCATCTACGACTTCCCACTTGAACCGACTAGAACACGGTTGGTCTTTAGGTTCTATTTCAATAACACGAGACTTAGAAGCCTCATCAGCCCTAACACCATCATCCTTGAAGCCCTAGCAATCATGGATTTCTCATCAAAGGTAACATCCTGGCGATCATGAACTTCTAATCTTAGTACACCAAAGGCGATAGCCTTTTCGCCTTCGCATATCCCAAGAATATTACCTTCTTAGCCTCGTAAGCTTTCCTCGTTGACGGATAGTAGGCGTACATCCAAAAATCGAGCCTATCATAATCAGATGTTCTGACCACACCCTATGGGTGTATCACCATCAATATCGAATGTGGTGAACGGTTCACGATAAAATATCGCCTTCCTCTATGACATCCACACGAAATGATACGACATTGATATGCTTGAATGCGAGCATGATGAACTTGATTCTTCGCCAAGTGAATCGCACTCGGTCATCGCACCACAAGTTCACGTTCTCTGCTCAATCCCCAAATCATCTAGAAGACCCCACAACCACAATGCTTCCTTCACTCCCTCCGTCATGGCCATGTACTTTCGGTCTCAGAGTAGAAAGTGCCGTAGCTGCCGCAACATCGATCGCCAACTAGCAGGGCCCCATGTATCACGAATACATAACCCGTGAGTAGATCGTATCTATCTAGATCGTCCATAATCGAGTCCACAAACCCATCAATCGACATGTTTCTCCACCAAAACACGGCAGGTATCAGCGATACCCTTTAAGTACCTCGGGACCCTTCACGCTTCGGTCGCCTTTCTGTTAAGCTATGAATCTCGACCCTGCCCGACGCTGTGAAATATCACGGCGTGTACACCATTCGTACATTAAGGCGCCAGCTAGCATAGGGAACCGCGCTCATATCGCCTTCTCTTTATTTGTAGTGGGAGATTGTTTACAGAAAGCCTAAAGTGTGGAGCCAATGGAGTCACCACCGACTTAGCACTTTGCATCCCGAACCTCGCGATCACCCGCTCTAGTAGCCCTTCGACTCAAGAACAATCGTCGGTTAAGCCGCTCTCTTCTAATCTCCATACGGTATTTTCCTAGCGGCGCCCATGTCCTTCATCTCGAACTCTTCACCAAGTTGAGATTTCACCTATCTATCTCCACCACGCTCTTAGAAGCAATAAGCATGTCATTCACATACAAAAGAGATAGATATAATTACCTCCATGAAGCTTCAATGTAAGCAATAATCATAGTAAACCGGAAAACCCATGCTTCAAAGATGAAGGAGTCAAATCGCTTGTACCAGCGTCGGAGATTGCTTCAATTCATACAGTGACTTCTTCAAACGACACACATGATCCTCCTTGTCCTCAACCTTGTAGCCCTCAGGTTGATGCATGTAGATCTCTTCATCCAAGTCTCCGTGCAGAAGAACGTTTTAACATCGAGTTGTTCCAGCTCAAGATCACCATGAGCAACAATACTCAACAACACCCGAATAGAAGTGTGTTTCACCACCGGAGAAAATATCTCATTGTAATCCACACCCTCTTTCAGTGCAAAACCCTTAGCCACTAGCCTCGCCTTATACCTTGTACCACCGAAGCTCAAAAATCTTTCTTTCTTTTATACACCCACTTACAACCAATAGCTTTTCTTCCCTACGAGCAATAGGACCACCTCCCATGTTTGATTCTTCCAAGAGATTTCATCTCTTCCTCCATCATGACAACCAACTCTCACTATCCTTGTCCCGAATAGCTTTCTTGAAGGAGACCGCTCGTCCTCCTCCACCAGAGAGTGTATTCAACCAAATTAACACGCCCCGTAGTGCTTGGGGTTGATCAGCCCAATACGTACATGCTTGTATGCTCGCTTGGCCTAGTGGAAGCCAAACTATCATCGAGTGTAGTTATTGTAGTGCGTGTATTCTCTGTGAACCTCCTCTGCTCAAGCTCATCATCTACGACTTCCCACTTGAACGACTAGAACCCGGTTGGTCTTTAGGTTCTATTTCAATAACACGAGACTTAGAAGCCTCATCGGTCCTAACACCATCATCCTTGGCCCTAGCAATCATGGATTTCTCATCAAAGGTAACATCCTGCGATCATGAACTTCTAATCTTCCAGACACCAAAGGCGATAGCCTTTACTTCTTCGCATATCCCAAGAATATTACCTTCTTAGCCCTCGTCCAGCTTTCCCTCGTTGGCGTGATAGTAGGCGGTACATCCGAAAATTCGAGCCTATCATAATCGCATGCTCACGACCACACCCTATAGGGTGTATCACCATCCATATCGAATGTGGTGAACGGTTCACGATGTAACAAATTTGTAGCTACGCTTACGCCCACCATTCGTTGCCCAATCCAGGTATGATCGCATACTCATTGCTTTCTCCGCAATGTTAGGTTCGATCTCTGCGACCCCATTACTGCGTGGTGTTGACTGGACGTCCGGTCGAACAATTCCTCCTAATCACGTAACTCCTTGAAAGCACCATCGTATACTGCATGCGGTTATCGGATCTCGGTGTCTTCAATTTCTTTCCGCCCTGTTTCAACCATTGCTCTCCACTTCTTGAATGCCTCGAACACCTCATTCTTATGCTTTAGAAAGTAAATCCAAGCATACCTCGAATAGTCATCTATGAACGAGACATAATATCTAGAACCACCCTTAGAAGTGGTTCGGCGGGACCCTAAACATCCGTGTGTACATAATCTAGTATCCTCTACTCTTAGACTTGCTTCGGCCCGACCTGTGTGACTTTCCATACACACAATCCTGTAAAAATCCATGCTAGGTTCCTTGATTCTTCAGGACCTCTTTACCAAGCGAACTAGACCCTTCTCGACATATGCCCAAGCGCCTATGCCATAACGTGTGTGCTCACATGGGTCTCCACCACTTCCTTCAGTTCCAAGCCATTTGCATCTCCATCCATTCTCCATGCTGTTCTTTCCATTCCTCCACCGAGTGCGTGATTCAACCAAATTAACCCGCCCATAGTGCTTCGTGGGGTTGAGCCCCGCCTTCTCGTACATGCTTGTATGCTCGCTTGGCCTAGTGGAAGCCAAACTATCATCGAGCTGTAGTTATTGTAGTGCCTGTGTATTCTCCTGCTGAACCTCCTCCTGCTCAAGCTCATCATCTACCTGACTTCCCACTTGAACGACTAGAACCCGGTTGGTCTTTAGGTTCTATTTCAATAACCCGAGACTTAGAAGCCTCATCGGTCCTAACACCATCATCCTTGGGCGCCCTAGCAATCATGGATTTCTCATCAAAGGTAACATCCCTGCTGATCATGAACTTCTAATCTTCCGTACACCAAAGGCGATAGCCTTTACGCTTCTCATATCCCAAGAATATTACCTTCTTAGCCCTCGCTAAGCTTTCCTCGCTGATTGATAGTACGGTACATCCAAAAATTCGAGCCTATCATAATCAGATGTTTCTCGACCACACCCTATAGGGTGTATCACCATCCAATATCGAATGTGGTGAACGGTTCACGATGTAACAAGTCAGAGCTACCGCCGCCCACCATTCGCTGCCAATCCAAATAAGATGATCGGATACTCATTGCTTTCTCCGCAATGTTCGGTTCAGCCTCTCACAACTCCATTCTGGCTGTGTTGACTGATCGTCTGTCGAACAATTCTCCTAATCACAGAACTCCTTGAAAGCACCATTCAGATACTGCACTGCTATCGGATCTCGTCTTCAATTTCTTTCCGCCCTGTTCTCAACCATTGCTCTCCACTTCTTGAATGCCTCGAACACCTCATTCTTATGCTTTAGAAAGTAAATCCAAGCATACCTCGAATAGTCATCTATGAACGAGACATAATATCTAGAACCACCCTTAGAAGTGGTCTGTTGGGACCCTAAACATCCGTGTGTACATAATCTAGTATCCTCTACTCTTAGACTTGCTTCTCTCGAACCGACTTCGTGACTTTCCATACACACAATCCTCGCGAAAAATCCATGCTAGGTTCCTTCAGATTCTTCGCCAACTCTCTTACAGCTGAACTAGACTTTTCTCGACATATGCCCAAGCCGCCTATGCCATAACCGTGTGTGCTCACATGGGTCTCCACCACTTCCTTCAGCTTCCAACCACGATCTCCTGCCACCGTCAGACTGAGAGTATATAAATTACCGACTTAACACCCTTCATCACTACAAGGGAACCCCGAACAACCTTCTTCACTCCGTTCTCCATAATAATTTTGCAACCGCCGGAGTCCAATGCACCAACTGAGATAACATTCTTCCGCAAGTCGGGAACATGCCTCACATCCGCCAAGATTCGAACCACTCCATCATGCATCTTGATTTTGATATTACCTAGCCCCACCGCTTTACAAGCATGGTTGTTCCCCATCAATACGGTTCCACCATCAATACCTCAGAGGTAGTAAATCACTTCCTATTTGGACACATATGGTAAGAGCAACCGTAATCAAGTATCCACTTTTCTGAGATATCCTCACACCGTGATCTACATAGCACCTCTATCACTCTCTTCCCAAAGCGTAGCTCGCCTCTTCCTTGCCTTCTCTCAAATTTGTTGTCGTTCTTCTTCCACCTACTCTCTTGTTAGGACAATTGACTTTGAAATGCCCTAGCTCACCGCATTTAAAACACGGTCTTTCCGCAAAAGGTCTCGATTTTGATCTAGACTTTCCTCCCTTGCCTTTTCCTCGCTCATTGCTCATTCCTCTAGCAAACAATCCCTCGTTCTTTGTTACCACCGTAGTCATGTCACGGTTGCAATCTTCAAGATCATCCGCTAGAAGAGCCGTTCTAGTCTCATCCATCGCCGGATCGTCTCCTACAAGCATCAAGTGTTTGCACTGTTCAATCTTCTGATGACTAATTTGAATTTGCTTGTTGTTAGAGGATGATGACATCTTCGGGTCCGAAGTTTGATATTCTGCTATTCAATGGCAATACAAATTTTACAGTATGATAGTGTACGATTCAAGATCTTTTTGTGTAGCAGGGTGTTGATCAAGCTTTGGAGGAGAGGAAGTCTGAAGGGTTGAAGGATGGTGAATGGAGTTCCATGTCAAAGAAGGCGGTCAGCACAATTCGTTTGGCACTCGCCCCAAGTACAATGTTATGCAGGAGACCACACAAAGGGGGTTGTGAGACAAGCTCGAGGAGATTTATGCATCAAAGTCAATGACCAACCGATTGTGTTTGAGGATGGAGCTTTATTCATTGGAAGAAGGTACTACTATTCAAGACCACATCAATGCCTTTAATCAGCTAGTTTGCCAACTTATGAATATTAATAAAAGATTAAAGAAGAAGAGCATGTGCTACTCCTACTGTCTTCCCTACCGACGTCGTACAAGCCATTGGTTCAGACGATAATTGCAGAGAAATAGACTTTGAGATTTGATGATGTGGCAGCACTCCTACGTGAGAACGAAAGAATGATGGGGAAGGAGAGCGCATCTAACGGTAGTGAGAGTGCACTAGCTTTTGAAGGTCCTAATCGAGGGAGGAGTAAGGGGGATGTGACAATTATCAAGGAAGGTCAAAATCTCGGGCCCGAGACGACAGCAAAAGGGAGTGCTGCTATTGTGGAGAGAAGGGTCACATTCAGTTCAGATTTTCCCAGATGTGAGATGATTTGAAGAGTATTAGACAGATGAAACTTCAAGAAAATGGGAAGAAGGAGGACTCCTCAGCAGTTGTGTGTGATGAAGATGTGGTGCAGGTGACGGAGAGTACCAGTACTGATGCGAGTAACACTTGGGTGTTATATTCTGAGCCTCTATGCACATTTGTAACAACAATGAGTGTTTTGACACATTGAAGACAGATGAATAATTTGGTGACGTGATAGTTGGAAACAACGAGAAGATAAAGGTTGAAGCTGTTGGGAGTGTTTGCCTTAAGCTTCACACTGGGATTCTTCATCATGTAAGATACGTGTCGTCATGTGGTGCTAATTTAATTTTGTTGGGTGAGATGGCATCGCGTGGGTACAAGTATGGGGTTGAAGGAGAGTGGTGCAAAGTGTATAGAGATGATGATTTGATTTTATGAGGGAGGAAGAATAGCAATCATATTTGCTATTTAGATGGGTGATCTGTTAATAATGTAGGTGACACTTCTCAGACTCTTGTCCACAAGAGAGAGGTGAAGAACAAAAAGAAGAGAGTGAGTTTTTCTAAAACTGTTGAGATACATGGAGATTTTTTATCGAGAGAGGATATGTTGGGTGCCGACTCAAACTCCAAGTTGAATCCGAATTTGAAGGCTAGACCCAGTCCTAGTAGTTTTCTTAGAAGCCAAGTCAACAGTTTTCTTATAGGTCAAGTTGACTTGGGGGACAAGTCAGGGGTGTCTTTAAATAAGACATCATATTCTAGGGTTTTTTAGTAGAGAGGGGGAGAGAAACAATATTCTTGTAATCAGGGTTTAACAGAGAGTGTAACCGGGTTCAAGGGTATTGTGCGAGAGAGATGGTTTTGCAGTCATTATTTGTACAAAAAATTATAATTCGGAGGTGACAGTGGGATGCTTTCGATCCCATAGTTTTTCCCTGTTAAGAGTTTTCCACGTTGAATCTTATGTGTGATTCTCTTTACTGCGTTTGGTGGTTTTCATGGTTTTTTGCGTGATCTAAAAATCCCAACAGTCTCATGCTCTCCTCCCTCCCTCCCTCACTCACTCACTCTCTCTCTCTCTCTCTCTCTCTTTCTCTCTCTCTCTCAAAATAACTTGGGTGCACGAATCAAGAGGTGTTTTCTTGATTTATAAATTTAAGAAGGATTTTACACAAAACATTCCAAAGTTCAGGATTTTTTTATGAAATTTATTCTGAGCAAGGGCGCGAACTTGTATTTGTATAAAGATCTTCGGAGTATTTTGCTTATTCAAATTTATATATCAACTTGAATATGAGATATCTATATCATATTAACTAGAAATACAAACACAAATACCATTCTTTTTATATATTTTTTATCAGATATGAAAATAGCTGTACAATTATATATAAGTTAAAAAGTTGCAACTGCCACTCTAAATATGATCGTTTTTAATTTTAATTTTTTACTACATATGAATATCTAGAAATTTGAGTTACAGCTTGAAGTCCATTCATAGCTCGAAAAGAATTTGCAACAACACCATATGTTCAAATCTGAGTAAGTCGTCAGTTGCAGAAAATTGCTTTACCTAGCAACTATATTTACCAATTGCAATGAAACAAACATTGCAGTTGATGGTCTCTATAATACAGCAAATCAAACAATACTGAATACACAGTCAGATGCCCACAAAACAATGCAGAGTGAGGTGGACATCCACTGCAAAATTCAACTGATAACATCATTTTCCATGGAGAAACTACATAGTTCTTGAAATAGCTAGTTAATAGATAGAGAGAATGTCGTTAGTGTGATCCCATGAGAACAAAGGCAATGCAGCACCAAGCAAGCCTTTTTCTCGATCTCTGATCCTTCATGTTCCTTTGTTGGCAAATGATTCAAATGTATATTATGCGTGCTGCGTCAACTGAGCATTTTTTATATTGCGAGATCATGACGCTTTGTTCCGTTACCTACTAAGCAAGTTGCGCCGGCACCTTTGGTGCTGTGTAGTGTTTGTTTGCTTATCTATTTATTTACTTTTAAAAAAAAAATTAGTTGTAAGTTATTTTTAGAGAAACTACTTATTTCTTATAGTGATAATGATGATCTAAATTTTGAGATAAGTTGGTAAGTTTTGCTTTAGGATGGTTTTATCCTTTTAGGATGTTTCACGTTTTATGAAATGTTTATTAGCAAAACAATAGGGGGTTTGTCTTTTCCCAAAAAAAAAAAAGTTGTTCTTGGATTAGTGAAATTCGAATTCAAGAATTGATATTTCTTTGATGCTGCTCGGTGGAAAGCGGAGGCAGGGAAAAATTGCAAAGAGAGTCAATAGGCCTTAATTCAGGGTAGGCTTAATTCGTGCTGTGCATGGGCATGGGTGCTAACCTACACAAAAATGGGCCTTAGGTAACATTAACCAATATGGGCCATAATTAGAGTGTATAAACTTGGACATTTATACATGTGCTTGTTAAATGCATTAGCTGATGAGGAGTGATCGGACCTAATCTAGAGTTGATGAGCTTTAGACAGAAGTTAGGAATCAAATTTGACCCAAAAACTATACCTATTAGATATTGACCCCAATTTCTATTTAAATTCGTAACTATTTCTTAACCTATCCGATATGGGAATATACTCATATATTAATAATCTGAACATTAGCAATGAAATCAAGTAGAAATTAGTTTTTGAGTTTTCAATACCTTTTATTTCGTTCCCTCCAAAATTCAAACCAAGAAAACCAACTATTATACCCTAATAGTTTGTGTTGTACATCGGCATAGGCTCTAATCTACACAAAAATATGCCTTAACGTCAACCTATATGGGCCCTAAGCAGAATGTATCGACTTTGACCTTTATACATGTTTCATAAACTCAAAATACAAACATATATCTCACATCCTAATTCTCTTAGGGCCAAAGGACTCAAAATACAATAGAAATGCTAATTCTGTTAGGACGAAATGACTCAAAATACAAATAGAAACCATAATCCTCTTTCAACTCGAAATATAAACTAGTCCTAATTAAGAAGAATGCTCACGGACAATCACTGAAGACATTCAAATTAATCTGCCATCTCTCGGAACTCCAAAATCATTTGCTTCAAACACCTATGGACAAACCGCTACTATTGTTTGTTCAACCTATCTTGTATTCATCTTTTGTTATCGTATCCTCGTATATATCCTCCTCTTTCTTCGATCTATAATAGTATTGTGCTCGATGATTTCCCTTATATAGCAGCTTCTAACCTCACTCTCATAGGCCGAAGAGTATATTAGTTTAGTGGGATGCATCCAAATCAGATTGGGTAGAGCTGAACTTCAACAAGTGGTACTTGACAGGATAGCAATGTGTAGATACGCACTTATAAACATTGAAGCTGCGCTTATTGTAGGCGGTTGGTGCAGTACACCTGGCCTCATGTATTAGAGATATTAGTTATTAAACTAATTAAGTAGAAATGAGATTTTGATACCTTTTATTTTGTTATTTTGTTTCCTCCTATATCTCAATCAAGAAAACCAACTGAATAAAATAATTTTAACAGTTTATAAATAAATATTATAAAAATGAATCAACGCTTGTTGTGTGTTATTAATTTAGTTTTTCTTTTTGTAGAAAAAGATAATAAAGAGAGGAGCCACATTAGGGCACATGCACAACCTCAGTATCTTGGAATAAAAGCATTCTACCTTCAATTTACATCCAATTACCTCGACTATTCTTTGCACATTCTAATCTTTTTGATCCTTAAAGCCTTTCTGACCATTAGGTCAAAACTTCGAATTTGGTGTGAAAGTTGATGATAAGCTTTTTTTATATATATTCTAATATCTTCCAGCAGATTGAACATATTTTTTATGGATAGAAACCTGGACTAATGTAGCGATGTCAATTTTTAGAAGATCCGCTTTAAATTTGTGACAGGTGGAATTAAACCTGGGCTACTCTGATACCATCTTAAAGTATCTAACCGTTACACCAAAACTCTAAAGTTATAGTAAAAGTTGAGGGTTATATTTTTATATTCTAACATTAATATACTTTAAATTTTTTGATAATGACCATGAGAGAATCAATTTTAAATGCTAAATTGATAGACTTGCTATACTTAAATTTGCCTAGCAAAAGACAAGATGAACCTCTTTACCTCATCTTTGATTTCACAAATAAACTTGGGAGATCTTATATTCTTATCACCATCTTGGTGTACGAAAAGATTATTGATAAAGTAGATGAAGACCACCTATCTACAAGATAAGTGGTTATTGATGAAGTAGATGAAGACCACCTATTCACAAGATACGTGGTCATCTTTGTTTACAAATTGGGTTAAGTGCATTGTAATACTCAAAAGCTTTTTTACTTATTTTTAACTTTGACTTTAAATTTGTCCAAATAATACCATAACGTTTCACAAATATTAATTTCACGTTTTCCATTATACCGCCATTCATAATTTTGTATAAAGTACATCACATAATTATCACATAACACACTGCTAGAAAGTTTAGCATCCTAGATGAAATATCCTAGACTAATTAAAATTCCGTCTAAGATGGGAAGACCTACATTTGAAATAAAAATGAAAATAAAAAACCCTAGCCATTCCCCCCAAAATTTGTTGTCTCGCCGCTTCCCCACAAAAAGCTCCCCAAATTCTCTCTGCCTACTCTTAGGGGTTGTTTGGTTCAAGCAAAATTTTAGCATTTTGTGTGGATTACAAATTTTGAGATAAAAAAGTGTATTTTTTTAAGGTTTTGGGATTCCATATTTGGTGTTTGTTTCAATAATTTTTTTGGAATATTGAATCCCAAAAATGCAAAACACACCTAGTTTTTAGAATTTGTCAAATCCTCTCAATTGGAGAGGATTTGGCAAATCCCATAAACTAGTATTTTAGCCCGTGCTAAGCACGGTCTTACCGAAATTTATCTATATTTAGGTAAACGTCAATCGCTCTCATCCGAATATAAATTTTAATATATAACGACTCACACCCCTTGAAACACGTAAATCCCACTCTCACACACCTCCAATGAGGTTAGATCACATGTATCCACCTATAAATAATAATATTAAACAATTTATATAAAACTACAATTAAAATTATTATCATTCAAGCTAAATTATCATAATAAATGAATACAATGTAGATAATCAAAATATCCAAATAAAACATGAATGATATTAAAATATAAGATAGTTTAATATTCTAACATTAATATACTTTAAATTTTTGATAATGACCATGAGAGAATCAATTTTAAATGCTAAATTGATAGACTTGCTATACTTAAATTTGCCTAGCAAAAGACAAGATGAACCTCTTTACCTCATCTTTGATTTCACAAATAAACTTGGGAGATCTTATATTCTTATCACCATCTTGGTGTACGAAAAGATTATTGATAAAGTAGATGAAGACCACCTATCTACAAGATAAGTGGTTATTGATGAAGTAGATGAAGACCACCTATTCACAAGATACGTGGTCATCTTTGTTTTACAAATTGGGTTAAGTGCATTGTAATACTCAAAAGCTTTTTTACTTATTTTTAACTTTGACTTTAAATTTGTCCAAATAATACCATAACGTTTCACAAATATTAATTTCACGTTTTCCATTATACCGCCATTCATAATTTTGTATAAAGTACATCACATAATTATCACATAACACACTGCTAGAAAGTTTAGCATCCTAGATGAAATATCCTAGACTAATTAAAATTCGTCTAAGATGGGAAGACCTACATTTGAAATAAAAATGAAAATAAAAACCTAGCCATTCCCCAAAATTTGTTGTCTGGCCTTCCCACAAAAGCTCCCCAAATTCTCTCTGCCTACTCTTAGGGGTTGTTTGGTTCAAGCAAAATTTTAGCATTTTGTGTGGATTACAAATTTTGAGATAAAAAAGTGTATTTTTTTTTAAGGTTTTGGGATTCCATATTTGGTGTTTGTTTCAATAATTTTTGGAATATTGAATCCCAAAATGCAAAACACACCTAGTTTTAGAATTTGTCAAATCCTCTCAATTGGAGAGGATTTGGCAAATCCCATAAACTAGTATTTTAGCCGTGCTAAGCAGGTCTACGAAATTTATCTATATTTCACGCTTGTCAATCGCTCTCATCCGAATATAAATTTTAATATATAACGACTCACACCCCTTGAAACACGTAAATCCCACTCTCACACACCTCCAATGAGGTTAGATCACATGTATCCACCTATAAATAATAATATTAAACAATTTATATAAAACTTTGTAGCATACGTGGACGAAAGACTTATCAATCCCTTCAACTGCGAAAAGAAAATTAGCAAAAATATAAAATAATATTAAGAATATATTAAAATCATGCAGGTTTATAAGTAGTCATACAAATGCAAAATATCATATATATATATATATATATATATATATATATATATATATATATATAATTCATACCTTTAAATCTAGAGTACAACAAACCGGTCACAATAATAACCAATGAGTTTTGATTCTCCCGTTTTAATTTTTCCTCCAGAGCACATGCTCAATCTTCCCACAAAGTGATAGCTATAGTATTGAACCTAATAAAAGATAAAAATATATTTTATCATTGTTTCATGTTTTCTTATATTGATATATTGTTAAAAACTATAATTGAATATATATATAAAGTTTATAAAATAATTCAATACAAAAATAAATTAAAATTTACTTACATCGCCGTCATTCAATTCCTTTACTGAAAATATCATCAATTGTACCATCGTCGATTTCAAATTTGACTTGTGTGCTTAGCGATCTTGTTCCAGTCTCAATAATTTGGTATTGAGTTGAAGCATCAATGTACCTGATTAAAGAAATAATAAGTAAAATAATCTCTTAAATTTATCATAATTTTTAAAATAATTTATGAAAATGTAATTATATTACATACAAAAAATTTAAAATACCCTTGAGTTTGAACAACATCCTTGTTATCACTCAAATTTATATAAAACTTTGTAGCATACGTGGACGAAAGACTTATCAATCCCTTCAACTGCGAAAAGAAAATTAGCAAAAATATAAAATAATATTAAGAATATATTAAAATCATGCAGGTTTATAAGTAGTCATACAAATGCAAAATATCATATATATATATATATATATATATATATATATATATATATATATATATATATATATATATATATATATATATATAATTCATACCTTTAAATCTAGAGTACAACAAACCGGTCACAATAATAACCAATGAGTTTTGATTCTCCCGTTTTAATTTTTCCTCCAGAGCACATGCTCAATCTTCCCACAAAGTGATAGCTATAGTATTGAACCTAATAAAAGATAAAAATATATTATAAATAAAAAATTGTAAGATCGTATTTACCTTTCTTCTACATATTTGATTTCTTTCTTATCTTTGATTAGGTAAAGAACCCCATTAATCTCTTTCAACTTGTTGTTGCAATCGACATGAGAAGGATATCGCCAAGGATAGCTCCTCAATTCCAATTATTTGAGCATTTATAAAAAATATTTCTCCTAAAAATAGTATAGATAAACAATATGTTTATCATCAATTTTATTATTAAAAATTTACAAACTAATAAAATGCATGATAAATTCACTGAAATAATAATGATTAAAGCATATTATGCAATAAAAATATATTTTATCATTGTTTCATGTTTTCTTATATTGATATATTGTTAAAAACTATAATTGAATATATATATAAAGTTTATAAAATAATTCAATACAAAAATAAATTAAAATTTACTTACATCGCCGTCATTCAATTCCTTTACTTCGAAAATATCATCAATTGTACCATCGTCGATTTCAAATTTGACTTGTGTGCTTAGCGACCTTGTTCCAGTCTCAATAATTTGGTATTGAGTTGAAGCATCAATGTACTGATTAAAGAAATAATAAGTAAAATAATCTCTTAAATTTATCATAATTTTTAAAATAATTTATGAAAATGTAATTATATTACGCCACAAAAAAATTTAAAATACCCTTGAGTTTGAACAACATCCTTGTTATCACTCAAATTTATATAAAACTTTGTAGCATACGTGGACGAAAGACTTATCAATCCCTTCAACTTGAAAAGAAAATTAGCAAAAATATAAAATAATATTAAGAATATATTAAAATCATGCAGGTTTATAAGTAGTCATACAAATGCAAAATATCATATATATATATATATATATATATATATATATATATATATATATATATATATATATATATATATATATATATATATATATATATATATATATATATATATAATTCATACCTTTAAATCTAGAGTACAACAAACCGGTCACAATAATAACCAATGAGTTTTGATTCTCCGTTTTAATTTTTCCTCCAGAGCACATGCTCAATCTTCCCACAAAGTGATAGCTATAGTATTGAACCTAATAAAAGATAAAAATATATTAACTATTTATGTTATAAAATATATTTATGTATATTTCATATAAACAATAATAAAATCATAACTTACTCGTTATCATGCATTATAAAGCTTCTAAACAAAACTTTTTTCCATTCCTTTCCATGCTATCAATCGCATAAATTTCGTCAACTATTCCAATCACATCTATATAAGAAAATAAATAAAATTTAGTATAATTTGACATACATGATAAATATTGAGGAATATACATGTAATTCATACCTATAAGAAATTCTTTTGAATCGATTCTTGATTCAATCTCTCCGTAATGCAGAAATTCGAATTTGTGTTTTTCTATATCATCGTCGTCCTCCTCTAAAACTTTGATGTTTGTACGATAACATAAATGAATAGATACTGGAGTGCTCACTGGTTTGTACATCTTACTTGCAGTAACAATCTTTACGTTTGAGAAAATATGAATTTTTCCTTCTTATATTAATTTTTTGATCGTATTGTATCATTCTTATGGCAAAACCATGTACATGAGTGTTCTGTTTAAAAGTGGATAGAACATATCATAATTAAACTAAATGTTAAATATTTAAATTCACAAACAAAATTATAAATGAAATTTGTGTAAAAATAATTTTCAAAAATATTTATCAAAAACCGAAAATAATTATCTAATCTAAACAATTATATGAAAACCGAAATTAATTAATTAATTAATTATCATAATAATTATATTATTATTATTGTAACAATATTTAATGAAACTATTTTCAAATAAACTGAAAATCAATATCTAATCTAAAAATTATATGAAAACCGAAATTATAACTGAATTTTATAAAAATAATTTTCTAAAATATTTAAAAACCGAAATTAATTAATATAAAAATTATATGAAAACAGAAATTAATTAATTAATTAATTAATTAATTATCATAATAATTATATTATTATTATTGTAAAATTATTTTCAAACTAACTGAAAATCTATATCTAAAAATTTATCTAAACATATTTTTATTTTAAAAACCGAAATTAATTAATATAAAAATTATATGAAAACAGAAATTAATTAATATAAAATTATATAATTACTGATGTAAAAATATTTCAAAAACCGAAAATCAATATCTAATCTAAAAATTATATGAAAACAGAAATTAATTAATATAAAATTATATAATTACTGATGTAAAAATATTTCAAAAACCGAAAATCAATATCTAAAAATTTATATAAACATATTTTTATTTTAAAAACCGAAAATCAATATCTAAAAATTTATATAAACATATTTTTATTTTAAAAACCGAAATTAATTAATATAAAAATTATATTATTATTATTGTAACAATATTTAATGAAACTATTTTCAAATAAACTGAAAATCAACATCTAAAAATTTATATAAACATATTTTTATTTTAAAAACCGAAATTAATCAATATAAAAATTATATAATTACTGATGTAAAAATATTTCAAAAACCGAAAATAATTATCTAATCTAAAAATTATTTAAAACCGAAATTAATTAATTATCATAATAATTATATTATTATTATTGTAAAATTATTTTCAGAAAATATTTAAAAACTGAAAATCAATATCTAATCTAAAAATTATATGCTTATTGGTGTAAAATATTTTATGAAAATTATTTTCAGAAAATATTTAAAAACTGAAAATCAATATCTAATCTAAACAATTATATGAAAACCGAAATTAATTAATATAAAAATTATATGAAAACCGAAATTATAACTGAATTTTATAAAAATAATTTTCTAAAATATTTAAAAACCGAAAATCAATATCTAATCTAAAAATTATTTAAAACCGAAATTAATTAATTAATTAATTATCATAATAATTATATTATTATTATTGTAACAATATTTAATGAAACTATTTTCAAATAAACTGAAAATCAATATCTAATCTAAAAATTATTTAAAACCGAAATTAATCAATATAAAATTATATGCTTATTGGTGTAAAATATTTTATGAAAATTATTTTCAAACTAACTGAAAATCTATATCTAAAAATTTATCTAAACATATTTTTATTTTAAAAACCGAAAATCAATATCTAATCTAAAAATTATTTAAAACCGAAATTATAACTGAATTTTATAAAAATAATTTTCAAAAATATTTATCAAAAACCGAAAATAATTATCTAATCTAAACAATTATATGAAAACAGAAATTAATTAATATAAAATTATATGCTTATTGGTGTAAAATATTTTATGAAAATTATTTTCAGAAAATATTTAAAAATGTTTTTATTGTAAAAATCAAAATTAAAACTGAAATTGTTGTAAACATATTTATTGAAAATATTATTAAAAACTAAAATGAATATATAAAAATATTTCAAAAACCGAAAATCAATATCTAAAAATTTATATAAACATATTTTTATTTTAAAAACCGAAATTAATTAATTAATTAATTAATTAATTAATTAATTAATTAATTAATTAATTAATTAATTAATTAATTAATTATCATAATAATTATATTATTATTATTGTAAAATTATTTTCAGAAAATATTTAAAAACTGAAAATCAATATCTAATCTAAAAATTATATGAAAACCGAAATTATAACTGAATTTTATAAAAATAATTTTCAAAAATTCTTAAAATTAAAAATTATGTGTGTGTATATATATATATATATATATATATATATATATATATATATATATATATATATATATATATATATATATATATATATATATAAAGTAAAATTATAATTAATTTCTATGTTCCTTAATCTCATAATTAATATTTTGGTAAATTTTGTAATTAATTTATTTAAAAATTGGTAATAAGTTTGGAAAATAATTGAAAATGGGAACATGATCTAAATTTGCCAATTTAATTAAAGTTTCATTTTTCCTTAAAATTTGAATAAATTATATTTAAATTTGGTAATTTAATAAATCAGTAAATAAAATTAATATATTTTTATTCATAATTATATATTAAATAAGTAAATAAATTAATATTCATATAAAAATTACTAAAGAATTATATTATTTTTAAAATAAATATTAAAAGACAAAATATTACAACAATATATTTTTCGAAAATTATCAAATAAGATATGATACTAATAATTAACTACCTAAAAGAAATTTAACTATTTTTGTCAAATGTCTCACTTTAAATGGAATATACTAATTCAATAAATTTCTTTTAAATTAATTAACAATTGCAGGGAATTAAAATATCTGTAAATATTTAAAAATGTTTTTATTGTAAAAATCAAAATTAAAACTGAAATTGTTGTAAACATATTTATTGAAAATATTATTAAAAACTAAAATGAATATATAAAAATATTTTCAAAAACCGAAAATCAATATCTAATCTAAAAATTATTTAAAACCGAAATTAATCAATATAAAAATTATATAATTACTGATGTAAAAATATTTCACCAAAATATTTTCAAACAAACTGAAAATCAACATCTAAAAATTTATCTAAACATATTTTTAATTTAAAAACCAAAATTATAAATGAAATTTGTGTAAAAATAATTTTCAAAAGAATTTTTAAAAACCGAAAATCAATATCTAATCTAAAAATTATATGAAAACAGAAATTAATTAATATAAAAATTATATTATTATTATTGTAAAATTATTTTCAGAAAATATTTAAAAACTGAAAATCAATATCTAAAAATTTATATAAACATATTTTTATTTTAAAAATCGAAATTATAACTGAAATTATTGTAAAACAATTAACAAAATTATTTTCAAAAACCAAAAACAATAACTAATCTATCTAAAAATTATATGAAAACAGAAATTAATTAATATAAAAATTATATGCTTATTGGTGTAAAATATTTTATGAAAATTATTTTCAAACTAACTGAAAATCTATATCTAAAAATTTATCTAAACATATTTTTATTTTAAAAACCGAAATTATAACTGAATTTTATAAAAATAATTTTCTAAAATATTTAAAAACCCAAAATCAATATCTAATCTAAACAATTATATGAAAACCGAAATTAATTAATTAATTATCATAATAATTATATTATTATTATTGTAACAATATTTAATGAAACTATTTTCAAATAAACTGAAAATCAATATCTAAAAATTTATCTAAACATATTTTTGTTTTAAAAACAGAAATTATAACTGAATTTTTGCAAAAATATTTTTCAAAAATTAATTTAAAAAATGAACATCAATATCCAATCTAAAATATTTTATGAAAACCGTAATATTTTTATTTTAAAAATCGAAATTATAACTGAAATTATTGTAAAACAATTAACAAAATTATTTTCAAAAACCAAAAACAATAACTAATCTATCTAAAAATTATATGAAAACCCAAATTAATTAATATAATAATTATATAATTATTGTTGTCATAATTATATATTAATTAAGTCAATAAATTAATATTCATATAAATATTAGTAAATAAGTATTACTAAACTACACAAAATCTTGATTATTTAATAATTTAAATAAAATTAAAATTAAAGAATTAATCTATTAAATGATTAATTAAACAGTTTATTTCGAATATATGGAAATTTAGGATGTTTTATAAGTTATAAATTAATGATCTAATTTTCTTTTAAAACATCGTCTATTTCTAAACAAAAATCTCAATACACAATATCTCTTTTAAAAATATAAAAATAACAAACAAATTAGGTGATTTCATTACTTTTATTAACAATATGAAATAAACTGTAAACTAAGAAATAAATGTAATCTACACTAATAAAAAATTTAATAATACAACAATAAATTAAATACGTACCTTTGGCTCATTATAGAGATCGAAAATGGGGATGCTAAATATTTCAATATTTTTCGCATAAATATTTTCAGCATAAATATCGTTTACAGAAATTAATTCTATTTAAAAATCTATTTAACTATAATTATAATATAAATCATTAGAAAATATATACATTTGCATATTTACAAAATAAATATTATAAATATGCAAAAATGAAATATACCAACAAATATGATACTAAATATTTCTAAAATCAGAAAATATATACTAAATATTTTTAGGATAAATTTCATAACAATTAATATATTATAATTACTGAAATTGTTAATTAATTATTTTAGGATAAATAACTAATTATTTCGGTTTGTGAATTTTTGGTAAGATTTTTAAAAATCAAAATAACTAAAGTATCATTAGGAAAATCTATTTAACAAAATATTTGGTTAAATTTTCGAGATTTACACAAATTATTTCAGTTTATGTATTTTGGTAATTTTTTAAAAACCGAACTAATTAAAATAGAAGGTAAGAATCCTATTTACGTTTTTAGGTTTTAAACAATCCGATATTTTCAAACACATATATAGATAATTTTAAAATATCAAATCAGACTCTTAATTTAGTACATGTCTAGAAAATTTGTTTACAACTTTCTAAAATTATTTAAATAATTTTAAATCAACGAATAACAAATTATTTTGATTTTAGTATTTTTGGTAAGTTTTTAAAACTATAAATAATTAAAATATTATTAGAAAATATATTTAACGAAATATTTGGTTGTTTATGAGATTTACACAAATTATATTGGATTATGTATTTTTGGAAAATATTTTAAATAACCAAGTAAGTAGAATCCCTATCCCTATCATTATAAAATTCTAATCAATTAATTATCTATAATTATATTCGCTTAATTAGTTATATATTTTTAAAATAACTTACCAAACATACTTAACTAATTTTACATGAACTGAATCACTTAGTATTTCCGTTTCTAAAATTTATGGTATTTTACAAAAATTATTCGTAATTATATATTTCAGTTTTAATATTTGAAAAAACCGATATTTGGAATGAACATACCAGAATATTAATTAAAAAATCAAATCTAAAAATTATTTTAGTAATTTGTTAGAGATTATTTTTAACAACTTACCGAAAATATTTAAAATATTTTAAATATTTTCTAATTAATAATTCTGTTTATGTATTTTGGTAAGTTATTTTAAAATCCGAAAATATAACAACTAACATAATAACAAATAAAATCCGAAAATATAACAACTAATATGTAAAAAAATAAAAATATTTCACCAAGAATTAATTATTTAACAATTAATATAAAAATATTAAAAATTGAAAATATGACAGCTAAATCGATATAAAAATCAAAATTATTTGACCAAAAATATATTATTTAAATCGTTTGATCCAAAAATGTAAAATCTGAAAATATAAAACAATTAATATAAAATAAACTAAATATCCTAAAATATAAACTAAATATTTTTGGATAAATATCATAACAATTAATATATAAAAAAAATAAAAATCTAAAAATATAAAGGGAATATTGTTATCATAAATATCTTAACAATTAATATATAAAAAGTAAATATGGAAAATAGTGTCAAAATATTTTTAGCAAATATAATAACAAATAAAATCCGAAAATATAACAACTAATATAATAACAAATAAAATCCAAAATATATATAACAACTAACATAATAACAAATAAAATCCGAAAATATAACAACTAACATAATAACAAATAAAATCCGAAAATATAATAACTAATATGTAAAAAAATAAAAATATTTCACCAAAAATTAATTATTTAACAATTAATATAAAAATATTAAAAACCGAAAATTTGAACAAAATATTTTTCATAAATATTTTCAGCATAAATATCTTTTAGAAAATTTATTCTATTTAAAAATCTATTTAACTATAATTAGAATATAAATCATTAGAAAATATATACATTTGCATATTTACAAAATAAATATTATAAATATGCAAAAATTCTAAAATCGAAATATAACAACAATAAATATGTAAAAATTCTAAAATTGGAAATATAACAACTAAATTGAATTAAAAAATCAACATTATTTCACATATAATTAAATAATTACCTCGTTTGATCTATCCGTTGCAAGCTCCTCTTGGCGTTAATTGCTTACCTATAACATACGGAAAATAATCAAAATCCAATAAATATAACAACAATAAATATGCAAAAAATCTATAAATCGGAAAAATAACAACTAAATTGAATTGAAAATCAACATTATTTAACATTTAATTAAATAATTACCTCGTTTTATCTATCCGTTGCAAGCTCCCTCTTGGCGTTAATTGCTTACCTATAACATAAGAAAAATAATCAAAATCCAATAAATATAATAACAAATAATTTTTCAAATAGTTTTTCAAATCGGAAAAAATACAAACTAAATTTTTTGGTAGTTTAAATATCAAAATTACATTTTTTCAATTCAAACGCCCTCTTGGTTATGCTAAAATTTTGAAACATAAAATAGGTAATATTATATTTCGGTTATGCTAAAATCCGTGATTTACCATATATTTCGGTTTTGCTTTAAATAAAAGATATTTCGGTTATAAATTAGGTAGTTATAAATTAAATAGATATATCTTCAAAATTTCGAAAATATTCGGTTTGACTCTAAATATCGAGATTGATGAAATTCGATTTACCATATCAATTACATACAAAATAGATTTCGGAAATTTGCATCATATCCGAAATTATTATTTTGTTTATGAGAAGATTTAATTTTGAAATAATATCGAGATTGATGAAATTCGATTTACCATATCAATTACATACAAAATAGATTTCGGAAATTTGCATCATATCCGAAATTATTATTTTGTTTATGAGAAGATTTAATTTTAAAATTTTGAGCGGCTAATAATTAATTCGAAATTTTAGTAAAATTCGACGGCTAAGATTAGTGTCCACGTGTCAAAATTATTTGTGAAGTATGAATCCTATGTGGCAAGCTCTTGTGAGTTTTGATGTCTTTTGGTTTTGCTTTAGTGTATACCCTAGTAAGCGATGGGTATGCTTACTCTTCTTTCTATACCATTGTATTTTATTTTCTTGTGGGAGGTAACATCATCAAGGTAACTATATTCACATCTCCTTCTTTTTAGAATCTGTTATCCTATAATTTGGGTTTGAATTAAAAAGATATTACAAAATTGTAGGATTTGCTTTCCAATAATAATGTTGAACCAAACAAAATATTAGAAAATCCCAAAATTTGTATAAAACCCTATGGATTTGAAATTTTCTATGAGATTACAAATCCTAAAATTTTGGCATTTGAACCAAATAGCCCCTTAAAACAAAACATCCAAAATCACACCCAAAAAAAAACTTCATTGCAAGTAACAAACAAAATTTGAAATTTCTCCTCTCGTTTCATACAGCATGCAGCATCTTTCTGCATGGCTGATTTCAAGACTCGGGATTGAGAGGACTATGAGATCGTTGTCATTGGGTACGCAATTCAAACCCTAGAGTTTGATAGTGGTCTCGAGTTTTTAATTTGGTTGAGATACCAGCTCTTCTTAGCTCCAATCCCATGCCTAAATCCAACAAGGTAACCGTTCTCTGCCTTTTGATGCTTCTTTGTTTTTTTACTAAGAAATATGGATAGTAATTTATGCTTTGTTTCATTGCAAGTAACAAACAAAATTGAAAGCATGAAGCTAATTTAAGGTGGCCATGCAACTGCAAGGTTATTACTTGTGGAATCATAAACAAAGATGGAAGATTTGCATCAGCTTCAATTCCCTTAACTTAAAACACTATTTTTTAAGCTAATAGGATTCTTTTGTTTGAATCTATGTGGTTGTAGTAGTTGCAAGTAACAAGCAGGAACCTAACCACTTTGTCAAAATAAGTGCTCCCTTTCTCAAAGCAAGTGCTCCCTTTGCCGATGTCCCATCATCCTCATATCACAAACACTGCTTCTTTGTTTGAGGTAAGCTTCAAGTTTCTTAAGATATCGTCACAAAACTTTCTGATTTATAAGTTTCTTTGGCACCAAAACCTCATTTATGAGTATGCACATGGTTCGAAAAAGAAATCAAATTGTCTAAGAAATGGAATCAACAGGCATAAGAAAGGCATGATTAGGTGGAAAATTATCTAGTTCATATCCAGTTTGGAATAGTGAGCATGCTAATTATAAGAGGTATGATTGTAGTTGAAGGAGTGGAAATGATGGGAAAGAGTAATTAGACTATGATGCATGCTGTAGAACATGCACAAAAACATGCACAAGACAGTTTTCAGGTTCAGTAGTCGACTACTAGGCATTGTAGTCGACTAATCATGTGAATGACGAGTTTTGGTGGGAGCAGTAGTCGACTAATCTGTATTGTAGTCGACTAATCTACAGTGCATTAGTCGACTAATATGAGTTGTAGTCGACTAATGCAGGCAGTTCAAAAAGTCGATTAGGAATTGGTTTCAAACCCAATTCGCTTAGAGGCTATAAATAACCCCTAACGATTGTTAGGGTAAGTTTTAAGCACGTTTGGAGCAGCCTTTGAGAGGGTTTGTGCATCTTTGGAGAGGAGATCTTTTGAGAGATTGAGAGGTTTGTTTTTAGGGTTTCTTTGTGAGAACTTGTAATCCTAATTTGTATTCTCTCTTTCTATTAGTGAAGGAGTGGAAATGATGGGAAAGAGTAATTAGAATATGATGAATGCTTATTTGACAGAGGATATAGTGCCCTTAGAATATTGTAATTGCTAAATATGCTTAATATAAGAGATTATAAAGATTTCGGATTAATGCTTATTTGACAGAGGATATAGTGCCCTTAGTATATTGTAATTGCTAAAGTGCTTAATATAAGAGATTATAAAGATTTTGGATTAAGGCTTTGTTGTTCCTGTTGTTGTGATTGTTGGTACCTACATTTTCATAATAGAATTTAGTGAATAATGAATAATTTACATTTTCATAATAGAATTTAGTGAATAATGAATAATTTTTGAATAAATTGTGTTCTTGAATTGAGGAAAATGAAGAATGACAACCAGTAGCACCATCCTTTTTTTGTGCCATAATCGGCAAGATATTCTTCTTCATGTAGCTTTTATAATGAAGAAAACAATTTTATTTACTCAATTGTGAGCATTGCTGTTTTGTAATTTATTGGCTTTGCAACATTGTCATTCCTTTTATTGGGTTACACATTTTATGAAACTTAAATACATGACAGGAAGAGAGTACACATAATGTTCATGACCAAGTATTTTGCAAAAAAAAAAAAATGCTACTTAATCTTATATAAGATTTCAGTCACCATTAATATAATCTTAATTCTTTGCCGTTTTATGTGCTCGAGCTAGTGTTAATAATATTTACTTGTCTGCCTTTCACATGTACATTCTTCTTTTGTTGAAACTTACTTTGTTTATATTTGCAGGTGTTCAAATTGGAGAGAGAAAATGTTATAAGGCTCTATATTAGAGTGCACAAGCCGACGTTCACCTAGCCGATCTTGATTTGAAGAGCCCATCAAGAAAGCCTTTGAATCAAATGTGATACATTGAGGGATTTGAAGATGTAGTACATGACGCTAAAGGAGAAGAGAGGGGGACAGAGGTTTAAGACAAAATGTTTAACAAAATGAGCAAACTAGAACAGATAGAATCAAATGTAATGAATTCTCTTTGCTTTAATTTTCTTCTTGAGTCCAATTTGTCTTTTGATAATGAGGTTGCATATGTTAACCCTTTATTATTTAGTGGTTTGTAAGAAATTTAACTATATTGAAGAAAGTAATTATAATTTGATCGAGAGGCTAATTTTTGTGACATTTGTTTTATCTCTTTCTGTATATGCAATAGAAGTGCTTATAAATGTATAACTAGGATTTCAAAAGAAAAAGGGAAAAAGTTTTAATTTTTTTCAAATTTTTTATTACATCCTAGATAGATATTTCTTCTATGATGAGTATCCTAGATGGATATTCTGTCTAGGATGAGCATCCTAGATAGAAAATCCGTTTGGGATCGTTAGATATCCTAGATGGAATTTCGTCTAGGATGATCATTCTAGGCGAATTTCATATAGGATGCAAATCCATCTAGGATGAGCATCCTAGACTGAAATCTATTTAGCATGCACCATTCTAGATGGAAACATTCTAGACGAAGTATCCTAGGCGGGATTCGTCTAGGGTGACCATCTTAGATGGATATGGGGGTATACTTGATGGATTTTATTGTCCAGGATGCTCAATTTTCTACTAGTGACAGTTAGAGTTTTATGCTTCTAAACTGAGAAGCAAAGACAAGTGAAACTTTTGAGACCCAACCTATTCCTTCATCTGTCAAAATACTGCTCCTATAAGCATACTATCATACTCTGCTTGT